>VXBL01008900.1:35300-141740 GCA_013400195.1 Aramus guarauna
GGGGTCATTGGTGGAGACAGCCCCTCTTCTTCCCCCTGAACTCCTGAGAGGGAGGCAGCTGATGTGGGCTTGGCTGTGGTACGGGGTCCAGCAACCCTGCAGGTCTGTGGGGCCAAGTGGTCCCTTCTGAGCATCTCATCATCCATTGGAATTTGTGGGAGGGATCTGTATCCTGTATGTAGGGAATACATTTTGTTGAAACCTAGTCATGACTTCTTTTTAAAAGATTCTTCTGAGAAATAATTCCATGTTTTTTAATACATCTTTTTGTCATACACTTTAAAACTCATGCCCACATGGGCACTAGAAGGAAAATCTAATTATATTTTAAAAGAATACAGTCAATTTAAAGGAAGACAAATATTAATGTTATATAAATTGATTGGTCAGATGTTTCAAAAGCAGAAAGGTACGTGCTCATTCCCACTGAATTTCAGGAGGAGTTGGGTGTCTAATTCCCTTATGAGTCAAACTCCTGCAAAAAGCCTTCAGAACAGACTCTGTAATTGAATATTAAGTGACTTCTTCATGAGCTCTTCCTCACGTACCATCACCCCGGTAATCCAACTGGTAATGCTCAAATGACAAAACAAGACCTCAGCTCCTTGACCACCCTGAAAACCCAGTGAAGCCATTTAGCAAAGCCCAGAGGCAAAAGCCAATGCCTCTGCTTCCAAAACCTTCTCTGCACGTGAGTCTTTGAAGAACTTTTCCATTTTTAATGGCCAGAAATATCTGCCTGCTAAACCTTAACTACAACTGTACCCAAAGCCCGTCTGTCTAGCAGCAGGTGGGCTAGTGAGAGTCACAGTCCTGCTGGGATACAGCCAGCTGTTCCCAGGAATGAATCTCAAGTAAATTAACAAACACCACACAAACCTGTCAATTGAATCATTCTTGATTACTGTAAATGCTGGGCTACCCGTTAAGGAGTTTCTCCCTCAGTGCAGAGGGAGTTTCTTTATGTACTGTGTATGTAACTGGGGCAGTGACACCTCATCCTCCAGATGGAGTGTCCTTTGGTACCCATGGGAGTGGCCAACTTGGACCAATGAGTTTGAAGTGGTGGAGAGGTCTAAGGTGGTTTCCTTACATCTCTGAAGGTTCTATGGGCTTTCAAAGGGCTCATGAGATATTTGGGGATAGCTCAGAGCATCCATCATCCCGTACCAGGCACATCTGCCTCTTTTTCCTTTTCAAGGCTTCTCCTTGGCACCAGCATGGCCACCGAGTGGATCAAAATCCCATAGACCCTCCAGGACATCCCCGCGTGCACCAGCCATTTTCCACTTGGCAGGAGGACACTGAGCGGAGAACATCACCTCTGTGGAGATGAGAGAGCTGGAAACGTGTTGCGTTGAAAGCAGAAGAGCTTCTGATACCAGATACCAGCAGTTTACAGAGGCTTGTAGACAACGCATAATAATCAGCACGCTGCGTAAGAAGCAGAAGGTCTTGGCTGAAGATCTGTCCCTCCAGTGTTTGTTTTTGTGCTTGAGCTTTGATGGTGCATCCAACCCTACTGTGCAAAATTATGGACCTCCTCTCACAGGTGGAACTGCAGCCAAATCCCTGACTGCCGGCAAAGCCATGGCAAAATTCAGCTGGGGCTGTCTGCCTGCGCTGCCGGTGGGTGATGGTTGTCCTGGAGTGAAGGTGTGGGAGAGCCAGAGATGACCAAGCTGCTGAACAGCAAAGAAACGGGAGTGGAAAGGCCAGTTGAGTGAGAACGGGTGGTGGAGAAACACAGAGGACAGGGCTGGAGGCCGTTGACTGCTGCAAATAACAACAACTTGGAAACAACAGAAGGGAAGGCAAAAACACATTATAGAAGGGAGAAAATGGACTGTCACGAGATAAGACCAAGCAAAGGGAGAATGAGGTCTGGGAAAAGCTGGAGAGGTCATCAGAGGGAGGGAAGGGAATGTCTGTGAGGTGCCTGAGGGTGGAGGATGGAAGGTGTACCAAAAAGACTGTCTTGGCCCCAGAGTGAGAGCTCTGGGTCTCACCGTCACCTTCCCCTGGTTGAGCAGTGGCCTGGCCAGCAGCCCGTGCTCCCTCTTTGTGCCATATGAAACGTGGCCCATCACCTGCAGCCGCTGGCCTGAGGTGGGAGCAGCGGTTTGTGTCTGAGGAGTATTGGATGGCTGTGCAAGACACTGCTCATATCTTCAGGAGGATCTGAGTGTTGGCAGTCTTTAAATTAGAAACGGCCTTAAAACACCTTTGCCTCAGGTGGTGTTTGTTCAATGTCCCTGTTTGTGCTTGTAGTTGATGATGGACAAGAGCAAGGAGGAGCAGTGCAGCATCGCCTTGATCCCATGCAGCAGAGCCCACCGGGATAAATCAGGGTTCTTTATATGGAGGAAACATCCTGCTCCGTACAGCACCACAGATGCCTGGGCAGAGCAGGGAGCCTGTGCGGGGCTGGGGACCGCTCCTCGCCTCCCCTCCCCTCCGCAGGACCAGATTTGCGGGGGGGTTGTTGCATTGCTGCAGGGGAACCAGTGGCAAAGGGTGAGGGCATTGGTGGGACGTGCCTGCGACACGAATTTTTCCCAAGTAATGAGTGACAGGACAAAAGGAAATGGCCTCAAGTTGTGCGGGGAAGTTTAGATTGGATATCAGGAAAAATTTCATCACTGAAAGCGTTATCAAGCAGTGGAACAGGCTGCCCAGGGAAGTGGCTGAGTCACCATTCCTGGAGGGATTTAAAAGATGTGTAGATGTGGTGCTTAGGGACATGGTTTAGTGGTGGACTTGGCAGTGTTAGGTTTAGGGTTCATCCTGACATTAAAGGTCTTTTCCAACCTAAACAATTCTACGATTCTACGTGCAAAGCTCCTATGTGCAAAGCTCTTGGTGCCTGTCCTCAGACCATCTCCAGGCCTGATCTTTTGCCAGGTCTCCGTAGGGAGTTTTGGTGCTGGCGCTGGTTTGTTCAGCTTCAGGCAGCCTGGGACTATAAGTTTGACACATCCCTAATTGGCAATTGAACCTCAATTTAATTCCATGCAAGCCAGCAGACTTAGCACCAGGTTTCTGCTTGCATGAGAACATGGTTCAAACTGCACCGATGTCAAGGACCCGCAACCAGAGCAGCCCCCGCTGACTTCAGGGAGAGCAGGATTAGTTCCAGGATGGAGGATTTTGCTCGGGAGGGTGCGTGGGAGAGGGACCGTGGCCGTAACCTTATCAGTGGTAAATCTCTGTCTATCTGGATATTAGCAACGTGTTTCCCCAGCTGCGTCAGTGTATGTGTTTGTGTATACAGACTCAATTTATGTCATTTTGTAAGCAGATAAGTGTTTGTGCCAGACTCCGTGCGATTTTGTGAAAGGCGTGCTTACATGTTTGGATAGATTTAATAACAGCATGCATGTGCGTGTGTTTATATTTAGACAGGCTCATGGGAAAGGCTCGGCACGCAGGGAACGGCATCGGGATGGCCTGGCTGGGGAGGGTTTCTGGAGGCTTGGAGCTTGGTCAGCCTTTCGTGTGGGCAGCAGTGAGGCTGGGTCTGCCCGTGTCCATGTCTGGGGCATTGCTGACCCCACGTCCCAGGTGTCTTGCACGGTCAGTGCTGCTCCCACACGATTTATGCGTGTGCGTGGTTTCTGCGCTGAGTGTGAGACAAGTGTGTACGCCGCTTAATTTTGGTGGATGCGTTGGGAGGATGGATTTGCAAGATTTCCAATGGGCAGATACAGAAGAGCAATGTTCCTGGATCCATAACAGCACCCCTTTGTATCCTTCAAAATTCCGTGTAGTGCAGATGACGTGGGCATAAATGCACAGATGAATACAGATCTATACAGCACCAACATGCATGGGATTTTTATGCTGTTCCTGACTCGTTCCTGCAGCGTGCAGCCCGTCCCAGGTGCAGGGTGCTTCCCAGCACATCCCAGTACAGCTGAGGCACTGCTTCATGGCGTCGAGCAAAACTCCGTCTCATCATGAGGCCATACGTACAGCAAGTCTGCTGTATACCGAGGCCCATTTGTGCCTTGAGAAAGCAGAGTCGCTGGCTGTTTAATGCCACATGCTGCGCCTTGCAGCCGGCGCGTCGCACTCACAGACGTGCATTTCCAAGAAATATCTTTCTGTATTTGAAATACCTGCGCTCATCTCACGGCTTTTTGCACGCGTTGGCCCAGCGGGGTTGCAAACGGGGTCTGCTACAGGATGGCCTCGAGGTGGGTTTTGCCGGTGGGGTGCTTTGAGGGGGGCAGGGGTCTTGGTCCCCACTGCGCGCGGCCGCCGGGGATGCAGGCGTCGCGCTCCTGCGCCTGCCGCCCGCTCGGCCACCGCCCCGACTTTTGTCCTGCCGTTTGACATCTGTGACTTTTAAGGCGACGCATCCCCAGCGCCGAGCCCCGCTCGGCCCCGCCACCCCGGGCTGCCGTCCAGCAGCATCTGCCAGCCCCGGCCCCCGTCACCACCGCCGCTGGCACCCCCATCCCGCCGGCTCCCCGCCGCCCCTCCGCGCTGGCAGGCAGCGAGCGGGATCAATAAGAAACCTTCGACTCCTCTATTTACAAACTAGCTGCCTTCAGCAGCCAGGCTGTTTAAGCACTTCATTCCCATTCAGGAGGGCCATCTGCTGCCTTTTGCTGTAAGTCTCTCTGAAAACCTCAGCCTTGACAAGCTCGAGATATGTCAGCGCAGTTATCAGCGGAAAGCAACATCTGCCGTGCCTGACACCCACTATTGTAGGCCATTTAATCTGTCCCCCTCCTCCCTTTAACTGCAGACAACAGCTCCCTATATTATATTTTCCCACTCAATTAGCACTATCATCCTGCTGAAATAGAGGCCAATTTACCTTTAATGACATCATTGTTAGGAGAGTGGCAGCCCTGGCCGGTGGCTGGCGGGAGGCAGCCCGTCTCCGCGGCTCGGCGGGCGCGCGGGCAGCCTATCCGCGCTGCCTTCACCCCGACCGCAGACATTGTTTCCGACAGTTCGCAGAGGCAGTGTGGCGGAAAATTGAGTCCAGATTCATTAGTTTTTTTTTTTTTTTNTTTTTTTTTTTTCCGCCGTGCGCTGCTCAAGTCAGTTAAATTGATACATTTCCTAACAAAATTGAAGTGCTTTGTGCTGCCAGCGGAAAGCCTGGTGACCCTGCGCGGCCCACCGAGCAGCCAAAACGAGTTGATGGATCCATTAGGCCGCGCAGAATGCCTTCCCCCTCTGCCTCCGCTCCTGAGTGACACTGTAAATCTGAACCAATTTCAGTCCCTAATCATCATTACAAACCCCTCCACTGTTCATTTATTACTCTACAATTCTAATACAGCACACGACTGGGTCAGCGTGCGGGGAGCCGGCGCGGCTGTGGAGACAGGCTTAAAGAGACCATAATCCTTCCCGGGTTTTATCGGGGAAGCAAACCTGATTCGGCTCCCCCCGGTCCCCACACGCCACTCCCCGCCGCTGGTCCGGCCATCGGATGATGTCTGCCTGGCCCGTGATGGGGACCACGGGCTCTGGAACCGGGAGGAGCTGGGAGGGCAGAGGGGGAGCACACGTCTGTTGGATGCAGGAATCAAAGGCCATGCAAACCCCGCAAGGGATGGGGTGATGCTGGAAGGCTGGCATGGCCGCTCCGGCCCCTCGGCTGTGGGATGGACGGGTGTCTGATGGGTGCTGCAGCCATGCAAATCTGCAAAGTGGGTGTTTGGGTAGACGAGGAGCTGGCATATCCCTGGGAAGGACCATGAGGCTGGGGGACGTTGCGAACTGGGTGTTTATTGAGGTTCTCCATCAGTTTGGATTAAGTAAAGGACATCTTTTTGGAGCTGAAAAGCCTCAGTGGACATCCCTGCAGGGATGAGTCCTCCAGGTGGAGGTTAGTAGAGAGGCTGGTGGGACGCAGGTGACGCCAGTTCCCAGTCGCTTCCCCCCGGCCATCCCTGCTCCCAGAGCCCGGGAGGTGCCACCCCGCTCCTGCCAGCTCCGCAAAACCTCGTCCCGGCTGTGCTGGCTTCCAGCATGGAGAGAGGATGTTGATTGAGTGCTTGACCTGCTAAGTGTGTTTGTATGCCTAGATCGAACGCTTTTCCAACAGGCTGCCGAAGAACTTATTTATTTGATTTGATGTGACTGATTTTTTTTTTTTTTTCCTTTTTAGCAACACGCCTATCAACATCTCTGTAGGTGTGGAAGCAATCAAAGAATTTAAAAACACACATTGTAGATAATCAGATTAATGGCATGATCAGGCATGATTTGCTGGTACCTGGGATTGCTTCAGGTGGAATCAGCAGTGGCTGGGGCAGTCGTTGCCGGAGCAGGATGGGTCGCACGTGGGGACAGGCTGCTCCTGTGCTGTAGATGGGCTGGAGGACCAGGGTCAAAGGGGGGTGAGCAGGGTGCAGGCACCAAGAGTCCCGAGTCTAATCAGAGGCTGAGCAGGAGGGTACGCAATTAAGAAACTCGTGGCTGAAGTGTCCATTCTCTTCCCAGGTGGGTTTTACCCATGTGGGGTTTTCTATGGAGGGTTATGTCCTTGCTTGATTGGGTGAGGGTGCAAAAACAGTAGCCTTGCAAACAACTGTGATGGTCAAACCCCTCTTTGCAACTTGCTCCTTCAATAAAAGCCTGGGTAGCAAGTCTAGACCTTGTAGGAAAGACTGGTGCCTTCATTGGGATGCCAAAACCCGAGCTCCCAACTACAGATCTGCCTGCATGGCCAGGAGGATGTCAGACTCCAGACAGTGTCAGTTTTTCTGCCAGTGACAACCAAAACGGGGCTTTTTCTGCAGCTCATGTGCCAGACGTGCATTTCGCTTCCTGCTACAGGGTCCCAGGCTGGAGGTCAGCCTTGTCTGGCAGGGAGACGTGACAGCTGCCAAACCATGCTGGGACCAACCAGCAACCCCTGTCAGCCCCGGCTGGCGCGGCTGCCTCAGCTGCTTCTCACGCTCACACCAAAACTTCCCAAAGTTTTCTCCGCCCACAGTCCTCATTAAGAGCAGCAGCGAAGATTGTAATAAAAATGAAACAGCATTAAAAATTTACGTATCAGGTAAATGGTGCTGAAGCCAAGGGAGTTTGGTTGTGGGGTTTCCTTGGGTTTTGTTTTCCTGCTACAGAAAACGTGAGGATAAGTACTTCGGCCAGGGTGAACAACCCTCTGCTTGCAAAAATGGTCTTGGTGACCTCCATCTCCTGTCTTAGCCCCAAATCAGCACTGGGGCAGGATCAGCTCATTTCCAAGCTGTAGAGGAGAGCAGCACCTTGGCAATGACAGCACCGCTCCCTACAGGCAATGGCCACCTATTTTTGGAAGGTCTCTGTTCTGTTCTTTATGAGGTCAGTCTGCAGTTGAATCTCCTCATCACGCCCACGTACAGATATTTCTGTGGACCTCAGCCAAGCGCTGGTTCTGTGACGCAGCTCCTGTACGTCAGTGTGTTGGCCCTTAGCATTTCCTCTCTGTTCATAGCCCGTTGGATGCCTCTCAATCCGCACTGTTGTTAATGCTCACATCTAAGGCAGTCTGGATTAGTTTCTCAAGCAGCATTTTGCAAGGATCAATATCAAATGCTTTGCTGAAGTCTAGATGCATTACATCTTCTGTAAGGCCTTTCATCCACTAATTTTGTAATTTGATCCAAAAAAGAAACTATCAAGTTGGTCTGGCATGACTCGTTCTTTATAAACCAACGTTGTTTATTGCTTGTGATTCGGTTATCCTCTAGGTGCTTTCAAACACGCCCGAACAGCCCATTAATGCCTTCTGTGACGCTGGGTTTGACAAAACCCAGCCGAACCTGCTGCTCGCAGAACTGGGTTCAAGCACAGCTTGCTGGCAGCTGCTGGGACATATGTTTGCCGTGCACACCAAGGGCCTGATTCATCTCTCACACCGACGTAAGGCAGGAGGAAGTCAGCTCGGCCGTGGGCTCCAGCATCCAGAGGCAGGTTTGATGCAGCAGATGTTGTGTTTCTGTTGCAGGCAGTATTCCTGAGCTTGCTTTTACCTGCTGTTTCCCACCGTGACCCACAGGATCAGACGTAAGGGTTTCTCTTGGGGCAGCGGGGTGGAAATTGCTGGCTACGTCATCGGTGTTTTATGCCACTCAACCGGACAGTTCAAACCTTTGGGTGACTGGTTCAAATTCTAGTGTAAAGGCATTTGGGCTGTGTCCAAATCAGTCCTGGTAGAGTGCCTGCTGCAGAAAACATGAGGATAAATACTTTGCAGCAGTGTGTTAGCATTTGCGTTTGCTCTGGCCACAAAAGTATAGCCCTGCAGCTTCCTATAGTATAGCCTGGTGCTTGGTCCAGACCCCTTTCCTCTTCTGGGGGGGGGTTAATTCAATTCTGGGGCCCCTCACCGGGTGATGATGATGATGCGCTGTGCTGACGTTATCCTAGGGACTCTCTGCACACGGTCATTGGATCATGCCTTGGCATTGCCGAGACCAAGGACACCCTCCCCTCCCTGATTTCAGTGGAGCAAAGATCACGGCCAAGATGCTGAAGGAGCCCAAGAGGTACCGCAGCCTCTGTGTTGCATTAGCTATGTTTCCATTGCCTACGGAGCTCTGCTGCTGTATGAATAATGGAGCTGACGCAGCACCTTCTGGGATATGTTTTCTACAGTTTCATAAGACCTTCAGTAACTGCCCGATGGTACCTCGGCACTGCCAGCCTCCCCGTGAGCCGTAACGCTGACAGCTCAGGAGGCTTTTGAGGGATGTGGCATACAAGAGTGAGTTTCCAAAGTATTGCATAGGCTTGGGGTTGTATTGCTCCCTGCTGACTCCCCGGGCTCACGCAGCACTGCAATACTCTGAAAATTAACTCCTTTACAGCATGACGCTCAAATCACGCTGCCCAGGGGAAAGCAGGATGGATCCAGCCCGGTGGGACTGGTTGCAGCACATGCTGCTGGTATAGCCTGCCGGCCAAGCAGCCTTGCTCCGGCTGACGGTCCGGCTCTGGCACAGCCCTCCAAAGCCTGCTATGGATCACAGTTAAGCCAGGGAAAAGATTAATGGGACTCATTGTAATCTCTTCTGCCATCCCAAGAGATTAAAATAGTTTGTTTCACTGCTGGAGCATAATCTTGAGAAGGGGAGAATTAGCCTAAGGAGGATCATGGTGAAGGGTCCTTAACAGTGTGATTTAGAAAGTTCATCTGATCCAGGGTGCTGATGATCTTACTCTAGTTGAAAATACAATGTGAACCAAACCTCTTATTCCTCTTCCCCCCTGCAGCTGGGACTTTGGATGGATTTCAAGGAAAGAAAAGGCAATCAAAACCCATCCATGGGCATGAAGAGTCTGTAAAAATGGAGACACCAGTGCAAAGCTCAGAAACAGAGGACTTTGCCCTGTGTTTTCCCTCAGACCTGCATTTTTCTCCTTGGGTTCAAGCCAAGCTCATCCAGAAAGGCTGGGAGCCTTTCAGAGACCATGAATTTCTGAGGGGAAAATCTTTTGCATTTATGGAGACCAGCACATCCAAGTGTTGCATGACAATGGCAAGTAATAACCAGCGTCTCGCCCTATAAAACAGATGTGAAGGAATCATAATATGACCTTCATTCATCGTTAACAGCGTTTATCATGCGTTAGACCCAAAAACGGTCTCTTAAGGTCATCCTTTTCCCAGTGGAAGGTCTGGCCTGTCATAGGAAGCAATGCTTTGATCTGCGCCTGGAGCTTTGGTGTGGGCTGTTGCAACACCCTGACCTTGAAGCTGTTTGCGTGGATGGAGCTCTCAGTGGGTGGTGGGAGAAATGCAGCGGGTGACGGAGACTGCCTGCGTGGCGAGCATGGGGATCTCCCTCAGAGCAAAAGTCTGCGAGTGCAAAGCCCAAGAGGGAGCTGCAGAGCGTTTAACACGACCAAATTAACCCCTGTGGACAGGCAAACGCTTGTTTACACAGCAGAGAAAAGCAGAGATGGAAATTTATGGTGTCACTAAAAGAACTTCTCACCTGGAGTACAGAGAAGAGGAAAGAGATAGCAATATTTCCCACTGAAAGGAGGAAGAAAAGCTCTTAACAAATCAATACCCTTATTTAGTCAATAAACCCACAAAACAACCCCTCCAGGGGATAAACATGGAAAAAATTCACAGCTTGCAAACAGGCAGACTCCAATTCTGGCCTTTGACAAGACGGTCACAGTAAATGCACTCGTCTCTCTTGGTCGCAGGGAGTTCAGCATGGGGCTGGTCTGTTGGGAGCTCACAGGGCCGGGGGAGGCTGCAGGCTGAAGCTGCGCACCCGGGAGCGCCCGCGAAGGGGTGAAGGGTCTTGGGAGCGCCCCGTGGCGAGGACGAGCGCGTTAACTCGGGTTAACGTCTCTTCTCGGCATGGTGCATTGAGCACCGCCGGCTTCGGCGCTGTTATGCTGGGGAATGGGAAGGAGGAACAGGGTCCGGGCAGGGATGCTGCAGGCAGGCTGGGAGCGTGCCTGGGGCAAACCTCGGCAAGAAATGCATGAAACGGCTCTCAGCAGTGGCTCAGCAACACTTCTGGCAGAAGTGAAGAGGCGCTTTAGCTTATAGATAAGTTTGCAGGGCTGTGAACCTCCAGCAGCCAACAGCTGGAGTCAGAAACTCATGAAATGGCCCTATGATGTGCAAGATGTTAAGAAATTAATTTGAAATGCTTTTTGTTTTTGTTTTTTTGTTCCCTAAATATATATTTATTTTTGCTTAGCCTGCAGGCTTTACATCTTCAAGTTTTTCTCTGTAACCAAGAACTAGAAATTTGCTTGGAAGAAATCCAACTTGTTGTCTTATTCACAAGATTTCAAGAGCCGGAGCCTTGGGAAAAACCGTCTCTGTCATTACAGCGCTCATGGTAGAGTCCCAGGAGCTGCCACACCAGAAACACAGCCGAGTAGCACCACGTCCCAGTAGCTCCCAGCACCTTACAGAGGAATCCACCACCCTTAAGCAGCATGAGCACTGGATACCAGTTATCCCAAACCAAGTAAAATTAAGGCTTTTATAGCAGTTTCATTCCATCACAGATGAGCCTTTGGCCCTTTTGAATTTGTCTTCTCCTTCTCTCCTCAGCCCAAGTCCCTGCAAACCCAGCTATCCACACCAGACCTGAGAGGAGACACTGACCACAGGAGCCAGCAGGGACTTCCTGATGAATCAGCAGAACAAATGTAAGTCCTGTATGTTTTGGGCTGTGCCTATGAGACCGATGCTATCTGACATACATAGATAAATGCATTATTCCTTGACCAGACACTGCAGAAACACACCAGCATTAACCCTGCCTTGGTTAACTCTTTAGCTTCTACAAGAGATGACTCAGCTACAGAGAAGGGACTGCAAACCACTGAGAAGCTGTAGCTCTGCTACCACATTGCACAGACCCCTGTGGCTTAGAGGTGACAAATTTTGTCTCTTAGATGAGCTTTGCCAGGACCAGTAGCTGTCTGGAAGCCAAAGACTCTGCTCTGGGGCTGTACTGCTGAGCAGCTCGGCCATGCCGGCAGCCCAGGGTGATGCCTCCATCCGCTGAATGGATCAGATCGTGGGGCTGCATGCTAGCTCTGCTGGCCATGCAGCATCTCTCCTTTCTACTGGAACATGAAGCTGAAAGAGACAATTTGGGCCAGAATTACAGGCAGAATTTTGGGTGGAAAACTGGATGAATTCAAACAAAGCCAATGGCTTTCCATAGTGGTATCCAAGACCTCCATGACCTGATGGAGCAGAGAATTATCTCCTTCTGGGTCTATCATTTTCTCCACAACATGGTTGCAGACTGTAACGTGCATTAAAAGGGAGACATCCTCAGTCAGGGCTCACCAATGCTGCTTCACTGAACTGTGAGATGCTCCGATTTATTCCAGCCAAGTCCTGGCCCAATATATATGTTTCATCTTATATTTCATTTTTTTCTTCTCCTCTTTCCTCTGATGCTGTTCACTACCCAGAGCATCCGTCAAGAAACGAAGCACTTGTTAGTATACAATAGCATCTGTCCTCTTGTGTTTTTGAGAAAGCTCATGCTTGAAATGCAGTCAGAGGTTGAGTTATAGGCAATACCTGACTGTTTCAGTTCGAATCTGGCTCCTAATTGCGTTTTGGAGCTGAACATTCACATTTGGAAAAGCTCCTGCCTAATCTTATTTATACTCTGATAAAATACATGATTCCCAGTCTGTATTAATACTTCCTATTCTGGCTCCCTCCAGAGACTGGGAAGTTTTTGGACTCACTTGGGTAAGATTCAGCAGACCTATACTGAGTTTAGAGATGGGGGGACCCAGGCATGGAAAGTATGCAGGAGAATTTGCACCCGAATGTCTCTCTGCTTCGGGTACCTGGGTTTGCGTCACGAAGCTGATGAGAAAAGCCATCAAGAACTGATGTAGGCTCTTCCTGCATTTGGAGAAGAGGTTCAGAAATTCAGGCAGGGACAAGTCATATAATAAGTATGCCAGAGGCTGCCACCGTGGTGTAAAAGTGAGTGACACCTTTGTATCTAGGCTTTCTCAAGAAACCCAGATGTCTCCAAAATGAGTATCTGGCCCCAGTCACCTGGCTCCAAAGCCCTGTCAGACCTTGGAAGTAGGGGCCAGACCCCAGTCTCAGCTCTGCTGGTGAATCCAGAGCATTTCTGTCATAATCTCTATGCCGAGATTTATGCCAGCATAGGTAGGATTGCATCCAGGCCCCTACCACCTAATGCGCTCGTAATTGCATGCAAATGCGCTGGGGTAGGCAAGGTACGGGGGGTTCAGAAAGATAACGGCACCTCAAATATGCTATATAGACAATCTGTGTTTCCTGAAAGAGAGACATCTGTATCTCTAAAATTAGAAACGATACTCTCTTTCCAGCAGGTAATAAACCAGCAAGCGCTGTACATATTTTTTTCTATTTTGAATTCTGTTAACTGACAATTTAACCTAAAATCCCTCGTATTTTCTACTTGTTCAGCTGTAAATAGAGACTGACAGTTTATTTTCAAACATCCTGGTTGAAAAAAAAAAAAAAAACCAACCACCCACAACCCACCAACATTTGAAATAAATACTTATGGGTCCATGACAGACTACAGACGTGCAGTCAATGCTCCGCAGCAATCTCTTGGAGCTGTCACACTCCGTGATCAGTCTTTTACAAACACAAA
This sequence comes from Aramus guarauna, assembly GCA_013400195.1. Classification (NCBI taxonomy): domain Eukaryota; kingdom Metazoa; phylum Chordata; class Aves; order Gruiformes; family Aramidae; genus Aramus; species Aramus guarauna. The sequence goes on from VXBL01008900.1 coordinate 48,431, forward strand.
CACTGTTGATTTCTTATCAAATGTAAAACCTCCGCAGCTCTTTCGTAAATGGTTACCGCGAGCATGAAATCGACATTGTGAATCACATGTGACACTGCCTTGTCTGCTAGTAATTGAGCTGCGCGGGGAAGGCGCCAGCCTCGCACGCGCCCCGCTCCCCGGCACCCTGCGAGGAGGGAGGATGAGCGTGGGCTGGTTGGGTGCTGGAGGCATTTGCTGCTTTATTTAGTGGGATAAATGCTCCATCCCACCCGGGTGGTGGTTTCGGTTTCTGTGGGGTCATCGTGGATGGGCTGTGGTTGGTTGAGAGAGGGATGTGTTTCTTTTTGAAGGGAGGGATTGGGGTGGGAGGTTACGTGGGAAAGGGGTTTTGGGTGCTGCTGGTGCCACCCCAAGTGGCAAGGGGAGAAGCGAGACTGGCATGATAGCAGGATCCTTTTCTGCCCAGGTACCCAAAGTGCCATCTGGAAACCACGTTGTTGGGGTGTCATTGGCAAACACCGCAGATGAAGCCCGAGGGTCCCAGTCCCAGGAGTGGACCTGCTGGTGGGACAGGTTCCCCCCTCCAATGGCACCCAGGGTCTCTCTCCATTTCTGACCATGCAATAGGGATGGCATGGTGTGTCCTGGCTGCTCAGTCCCAGCTCAGCTTGGACAGACAGGAGCCCTCATCCTCTCCCTTCCCAATTCCCAGTATTTTTTCAGTGTAGCCCAGTGAGTGATTCCCTGGCTGAAATTTCCTGTGTGTCCCTCCAGGAGCCAGCTTTAGTCCTTTTTCTCCCATATTTGACACATGAGGTGAATCTGTTCTCTGAGCCTCCCTGACTTTGGGTCCAACTGGATAACTCCAAAATATTCTCCTCTTTGCACACATATATTACCTAGCTCAGATCGGTACAATTGGGGTGACATGGAGATACAACAGAGTTATGAAACATTTACATAGAAACATTTTCTGCATCTCTATCTATAAATAAAACTATGTCCTATTAACCAGGAGGTGGAAGATGAGTAGAAATAGAGTGGTCTATCTATTTATATAATGATACAATCTATCTAAATAAAACTAATCTATTTTTCATGCCATCTATTTCTCTAATCTAAAATATACTCGTTACCATGGAGCAATGATGTCACTAAAATGAATGACACCCATAAATGCAGACGAGCTGTAGTTATTCTGATGATCCAGGACTTCTCTCTTTGCTCATTTGCTTAATTTTACACATGTGAGGAGTAGCTTGGAGCTAAATAGGATAACACCAGCAGCAAGCCGAGCAATGCTGCTGCCGACTGCAGACTCGGGGCCTCGCTCCATGATGTATTGCACTCTGTGATTTTGTGTGCACGTGTGTGCCATGGAGGTGCCTATGCACATCCACAAAAAGAAGTGCAAACAGCCTGTCTTTCACAATTCATTGCCAGCGTTTGCTCAGTTCTGGATAATTGCTGTTTTATTTATTAGTGTTCGGGAGCAGCACAGGGTTGGGTGCTGTGTGTGTTCTCCATTGCGAGAAGTTTAACTTAATGCAATGTTGCATTTAATTTATGGAATGCAGTCCGTTGCTATGGCATTGAGCACATAAAAAAACAATCAATAAATAAGTGAAATTGGTGTCAATGGGAATTTTGTACAAAGATGAGCAGTAGAGTATGACTCTTCATTTAGAAAGGCAAAGATACAATTTCTTTTACCCTTTCTGGATGTAGTTTAACTTCGCCCTCTTTGGAGAGGTGCATTTCCTGACCAAGTTATGTCTGGTATGATTTTACCCAAGAATAATAACAAATGTTTTCCTTTTGCTGAATTTATTGAGACCTTTGACATTCCAGGACAGGATTTTCATATTCAAGACTGGAACTTACAGTCTAGAGCATCCAAAGGAGATGAAGTTGTGAATCAGTATGCCAATGCATTTGTGGGAAAGTCCTTCAAAATGCAAATAGTGATTACTTGGTGAGCCAGGCAGGCTGAAGTAAATCAGAAGTCTCCAGTATACAAGATCCACATACGGGACTGAAAAAATAAATAAATCCATCTGGTCAAAAATGCCAAGGTGTTGCGTCCTGTTCGTGTGGCCTGTGTGCATCACGAGGTTGCCCACACGGTCTTCTCCTCCACAAGGTCTTCTTAAAACAGATGCTAACTCAGCAACATTGGATTGGGTTTGTCTATGCAAAAATCAGAAGAAATATTGAAGTGTGAAAAGGAAATCTCCCCCCCCAAAAATCTAAATCCTTTTTTTTTCCCCAATATCATGAGTCAGACAATTTGAACACAGACTCAAGTTAAGGATGGAGCTCTGTAAATTGTGGTGGGAAGTGGATATACAGCTGTGGCCATATTAGATGCTAAAGTGTTGCTGCATTTGGATCCAGAGGGAGACAACCGTACGGAAGAGTGGATAAACAGGGAAGCAAGGCCTTACACATACACGTTTTAAATAGAACCAGAACTACTGAAATCCCGTAACTATCCAAGATCAAAATTTCTTGCCTTCTGGGCAGCAGCCCCACCAGCTTTTAATGAATTATCCAAGTGGGATAAACCTTTGCACTTCTCTTCCCTTTCCCGCAGAGCTGCAGGAGAATTTGGGCAGGTGATTCCCAGGAGGTGAACACGCACCGTCCCTGATGAGACTGGGAGGACACAGCCAGAGGTGGAAGCAGCACAGACCCAAGGTACTAATCTATGTTGTGCTATCAAAATAATCCGCATGCTCACCGGCCAGGTCATAGCACCTGGAGGCCACTGAGCCTCCCCTCACTGAGCTCCATGTTTAAGGTTTCCTGCATGCTTTATTGCTGCCATCCTTTTGGTTCTTTGTCTTCCCCTTCCTCCCTCTGCGGAGGCTGAAGCTGTGACAGATGCATTTGTTGGCTTGAAGCAGAGCCCACTGGTGCCAGCAGAAAACCTCCTCTAGACTTCAGCAGATTTTGGGATGGACTCCTGGCACCTGGCTCAGATGTGGTCCCCAGGACAGCCCCCCGTCGTGCTGACTCACGTTTAGCTCTATGCATTTCCCACCTGGGAAAGCCCTGGGAACTCCCAGGGATGACTTATTTCAGAGGACTGGCTTCTTGAAAGCTGCTGAGGATGGCAGTGGACTCAGATGCAGAGTTTCCCCACCCTCTGACAGTCTCCTGGCTCTCCCCATGCCCAGGCACCTCTCGTGGGGTGAGGATGGGAGGGAGCAGCCCAGGATCACCCACTCTGTGGGAAAGCAGGGCTTACCAGAGACCGACAAACCCCTGGCCAGCCCTGGCTCTCCCTGAATGAGAGGGGAGGGGAAAAAAAAAAAATCAAAACTTTAAGGTATATGAACTGTGAAATTAAATCGAAATACTCAAATAAGGAATCACATAACAACATAAGCAAAGATGTTTACCAGGGCTTGAAGTTAAATACAGATTTTTTCATAAACCCTAACACCAAATGCAATAAAGTTCTCTGGAATGTTAAATATAATTTACAAGGGAAAAAAATGTGCCCTGCTGCCATAAACCATCTTGCGCTGCATCCCTTTCCAGGGATCAGACCAGGAGCAGAAGGAAACACGCACTGCGATACCTCGCTCAGGATTTCCCTATCCAAAGTAATCACAACCGCACTCGGTGAGCGAGCAGCCCTTTCTCAATCCGCAACGCAGCCAACAAACGGGAGCTAATTAATCTGCGCTGCAGCTCCAGCGAAGGGGCTGCCTGGAGTGGGAGCATCGGGTCGGGCTGCTCGCCGGTGTGGAGTCCCAGCTGCCCTGGTACGGGGTCCCAGGCAGGCGGGAGCACGGCCCAACGCCTTTCATCGCCCATCTGGACTTTGCAGTGCCTGCGCCGAAGCTGGAGAGTTCGGTCCAGGGAAAATCACGGTCTCGCAGGACACTTATTCCTTGACTATTGCCCTTCTCGCTCCCCTGGCGTATCTGACATTAACACCCCGAACTGACAGCACAAAGGCGGCATCTGGATAGCATAGCCTGTGGCTCTGGAGTCACGGCTGGTGGACTTGTGGTGTATCCAGATATATTCATTAAAACACTAATCAAGCAGAAGCTCATTTGTGGAATTGTCTTTGAATTTAAAAGGGAAAAAAAGATGGTCGAACTACAAAGCCACTGCAGTCCAGAAGTGCTCTTCCCATAAACGACATCCGACAGCTCAGGCCAGTTAGCGTCAGCTCCACTCCTGGATGCCCGTACGGGTCTGCCAGGCCCTGTGGAAATGCCAGGGAGTGACAAACCAGGCACGGTGGTGGCAAGCTGGGGACGAAGAGCTCCTCTGACATGCTGTGAGCCGCTCCCACGCGTCTACACGCAGAGGCAGGTCTGTGTGTGTGTCTGCATGGGTAGATCCTCTTCTGCGGTTGTGTTGGCATGTGGCAATTATTAGAGGAAGGAATAGAAATATGCATTATATATAAAATAAAAAAAAACACACACTGAGACTATTTCGCTGTCATCTCCCTCTCTTGTGATGGGGTGAAAGGCTTTATCTCTTCCTTCTTGCCATCAAAACTCTGAGGCTGTGAATTGCTCCAAAAAGTGAATGTTCCCCCTGCAAGTGTAATCTTCATAGGAGTTTTAAAATTTCTAAACATAAGAACCGATCTGTCTCATGTCCCCAGTGTCCACAGCCGCTTTAGTAACAGCCATCATTTTCTGGGAGCAGAACCAGCACATACCAGTCTCTGTCCTTTTCATGATATGAGCAACAAAGAGGGAGGGATGATGCTTGCATGGGGTCCAGACCCCAAATTTGGTACATTTCATCCTGTACCAGTGGCAGATTTTAGTTTTTGGACCTGAACCAAGGACAGACCCTCCTCCAAGGGTAGACATGAATTGCTGGAGATGAACATTTATGCTCAAGGGAATTTTCCCCTCCAAAGACGGGTCGCTGAGTCTTGTTTGTACTGTGATCGGGGGCAGACCTAAACCTTGACTTCAGGAGAGTCTGAGGGCTGCTTGGGAGCTGAGCAAGTAGCAGAGGGACCCTGGCAGCTGGAGACGATCAGTGGTGGGGTCCAGGGCTTGGGGGCAACCAGACTTAACCAAGAGAAAGCCAACCTCTGTATAAAAAAATCCCCCAAAGCCAAAACCCAAATCCCCCAAACCTTACAGGAGAGAAAGTGCCCTCAAGAGTAGCTCCCCACTAGCAACTTGGTTGGACAAGGAGATATATATGTGCTAAAACTAAACTAATTTTCAGCCTCTTGGAGGAAACAAAATGACTGTTGCTATCATGGTGTAGCGTGAAAGCCTGGGTCACGGGGGGACGGGAGACAATCCTTTGTTCCAGCAGTCCCAGGTGCATCATGTACTGGGCAGAACTTTAGCTTACAATTTGGGATTAAAGTAAATCCTAGTATTTTTCTGCATGCCTGCCCGCTCCCTGGCTCCCAGAGACTGCTGGGTAACTGCCTATTATCCAGTGGTTCCACTTCAGTGCCCTCCCCAATAAAACTTTTCATATCCTTATAAACGAACTAGATTGCCGTGTTATAAACATTTACACTGTGCTAACAGATCATCTCCGCACATCAGAATTGGCTAAATTCCCTTTTCCAGATGAATATATTGAAGGAGATTAGAGATATGATAGCTTTTCAGATTGCTGAACCCAGAGAAATTAGTTTAGTGAGCATTTACAGAGGCTAAATTGGAACCATTAAATAGTGGATTAAATTGATGGTACTTTCATTGTCTGTCCTTCGGTACTGCTGTAAAATCAATTAGCCGTCACTATTCCATTCTCCATATAGTGAGATTGTCAGCCTGGCTAGGAGCTGCAGAGCCTCACAGCAGTAGCAAGCAGTGTGAAAATACACCTATTAGGTGATGTGGCATGAAATAACATCATAGGGCAGAATGTCCCAGTGAGATTTATCCCAGCCTTATCTCTACTTTAACAGAGAGGGGACAGACAATAGACTCTGGTGACACTCTTATCCTCCGAACATGTGCACCGGGATGCTCTCTGGACTGACAATTATTACATTGCCTCTTGACTGTCCTGAATTTTGTATCGGAAATCCCCGCTTTGCCCCCGTCTTAAACTGGCAGTGTCCCACATTAAGAGTGGAGGATTTGAGCAGGTTTGCATCTGATTTGGGGGGGAAAAAAAAAAAAAAAAAAGGATACCAACTTTCTCCTGCTTGCTTTTGTTACAGCAGCTCTAAGTCCTCTTTGCTGGCTGACTTATTAGCACATCTCCAGCCTGTTTCAGGGGAAACCACAGCTTTGCTACAGCCAAAGAAACTGAGGCACAGAAATGAGTGTCCCAAAACCTCCCTGAGAAATCAGGGGCATGACACGGCCCGGAGTACCGCTGATGAGGACCACACCAATTACTTGCCAGCCCTTTTCAGCTACAGTTACTTTTTTTGCACTCTTTCCTACCTAGGAGATAAAAAAAGCAGAAAAGGGTAAATAACTTGCTCCCAGGTCATGGGGTGAGCTGGAGCAGATGAGGTCTTTTCATCCTCAACCCACCGACTTCCCACCATCACTCTGCCAGGAAGAGAGCGAGACCCTGGAGCACTGCTTGTACCTGCTGCATGCACCTACCTCCTAATGGGGAAAATGGAAATATTCCCCAAATTTGTGCTATTAAACTCTTCTCTTAGAGTGTGAAATTGAAAAGTAATGAAGAAAACAAGTCTCCTAAATTTAACTTTAACCTTTTGACCTTGCTCCTGCCATTTTTCCTCCCAGGGGAGGTCTCAGCCCTGGTTTGAAAAGCTATCGTCCCAGTTGTCAGCCGTGGGGTGAACTAGAGGAGATTTTCCATCCCCAGGGAGCTTTCCTTTCAATCTTTAAGTTTTCTATTGAACATGAAAATGGAAAAAAAACCCCACATTTCCAATAAAACTGCATCCAGTTCCAATTTCTTGCATTGACGTGGCAAAGTTTTTAAATCCCCTGTCAACATCTTAGTTATGCTTCACGAAGGAACCATCTGGAGCTGCTGGCCTTCATATTAAGTGCTTGCTAGGCTTGTAATACGGACACTCTGTCTTCTGTTCTCAACAGCGCTCCTCTTTGCAGGGGCAAGATGGGACCCCAAGTACTCCTCACTTAGTTTAGTGTCCTAAACTTGGAGGTTGTTCAAATTTCCCTTTAACCTGAGCAGGATGTGGGGTAAAATGATGACTTTAGTGCAGTTGTATTTTACGTAGCACTCCTCTGCCTGACCTAAGCCTTTCTTTTTCCTGGCTGAAGTGGATGCAGAGCAGCATCTCCATTGAGATATGTAAAACACCGTGCACACTCACTGAAAGTGCTTCTTCCCCAAATCTCCATTTCCTGAGTCCAAAGAGATGTCCTCTCTGTGGAGACCATGCATCAAACATGGGATAATGCTCCCACATGTTCTGAGCTCGCAGAAGGGGGGGAGATGTGGAGGGTGACGGGTAATGTCAGCCCAACACTTTTGCCCCAGATTTGGCCATGTTTACAGAGACATCCTCCACTACTCCCTTAATCAGGTCTCTCTCTCCTCCAGCCGAGGCAGCAATCAGCGCTTCGTTATCACTGGAATCTCATTGCTAATTGAAGTCTGAGAGCCTTTATTTCCTGGACATCTCATGCATGGTGAGGGCATCACCTTTCGCAAACAAATCATGTCATCATCTGTTTGGCATCGCTCCCCTTTGCAGAGGCCTGGGGATCACAATAAAAATACTTGTTTTCTCAAATCATCCTTAGAGCTTCCCCCCCCTCCACCACTTGGCCCTTCACAACTGCCATGGGGTTTCCAGCACCTCTCTGTAGGCAGAGCCTCCAAAGTGGATCTCCATTGTCAGTCCTGGAGTGAGTGTCAGGCTACGGGTAGCTGTGTACATGCAACAGCAATTTCCCTATCTTAATCCATTTATAGCCAGTATCATTTTTTTTAATGCACAACATCTTCTGCTGTTCGTCCTCTTCTTGTAATTCCTACAACTCTCTTTCTACAGGATACATCTTGCCCCTTCTAAAATTTTGCTTCTCTGACTTTTCAGGGACGCCCGTCTGCAACTGCTGTAGGGACAGACTTAGTGAGTGTAGGTCAGCTTCAGAATGATGCAATACGTGCTGGTGCAAATCACAAGTTTCCATCTTTTCATAGTCCACACTTCCCTCCTAGGGAAGGAAGAACTGATGTGACCTTGAGAAAGTCACGCTGCCCAGCTGAGCCTCCATGTCCTGTCTACTGGGACCCAGATCAGGTACATCAAAGAAAGCTCTCTCCTGCATGGAAACAATTTCTTCTTCTCTTCTTCCTCTGAAGTTAAGCCATTGCTTCTCCTATATTTTTTGTTGCATGTGACAAACTCTAAGACTTTCTGTCCTAGTTCACGTTATTTCTTATCTACTTTAAAATTTCCACCTCATGGCTTTGTCACTCCTTTGTGTCCTCCCAGCCCAGCTGCATCACTGTCCTACTTCAGCCTTGCCCATGATGCTCAAGCTAACATGCAAAGCAGACGCAGCAGAGCAACAACTTTACCTTGGAAGAGTGTGGTTTGTCAAACTACTTTCTTAAAATTGCTCAGCCTGGTGACCAGAGTCCTTGATGGCTTCCTGTGGATCCCATGGCAGATTGCAGCAAGTCACACTTTCTGACTCACGAATTCACTCCTCGTTGCTGATGGAGGGTGCCGTTCCTCAATCAACAGAGAGCTTTGGCAATCAGCCTGCAAGATAGATCTAACTGCTTCTGCCATTGCCCCATTTATCTTCATTTCCATTTTTGCGTTGATGGGTATCATACACCACAAAGAGCCAGCCCAGCCGTGAAATGACACCGGACTGGCAACCTCATAATTATCCGGGCTCACGTGTCAATTCTCTTCAATCCCTTTGTGACACTCCATTGCTTCCTCATAACTTCCTCATCTGACAGATCAGCACTGTGCACCCGAACCGCCTGAGAGCCCCCGGGTAATAGCCTCAGGGACAAAGTTAGCCCTGGCAGAAGTGGGCAAAGACGCTTGTTGGCTTCAGCGAGAGTTTTACTCACTTTCTGCCAAGCCCGAATATTGTCCAAGCTCTCTTCCATGCACATAAAGATCTCAGCTCCTTTATCAGCTGTAGGGGAAACGTATTTGGGGCTATGGTAGCATACAGGTATATCCCTGGCCCATGCAGAAACTTGGAGATATCTCCTTTTCCGTGTTTACTGTGATGTAGTCTGTCTTAAAGTACTCCTGTTGCTAGGCACATTCATATTTTTCCTCCATATTTTGCACTAGGACAACACCGAAAGGTCTCCTGAGGCAGGACGGGGTGGTGTGCGGTGCACACCAGCTTATTGATTATGTGCAGAAAGTCCAAGCTGCACCCACCTCCACTACACAAGGTCCTCAGCAGAGCACAAAGGCCATGGTAAAGGAGAAGAGAGTTGTCTGCCTTGGAGAGCAAAGGCCACCAACCCCCAGGCTGGAGCAGCACCTGGACCTTGGCCCAAGGCTCGCCTGGGAGCTGCTGTGTACCCATGTGGTTTCATACTCTTAAGGCTGGGTGAAAATCCACCAACTGGTGCATTTTATCCCTGCCTATGGTCCCCGTGGCTCTGCCTGGTCCTCACTGACTCAGACCTGGCCTCAGGGGCTGCTCCCTTGGGTTCAAGGTGCAGCGCTGCAAGACCCAGAGCTGTAAGAACCCTGCTCGCTCAGCCAGCCCCAGGGGTGGTTTGGCCTGACGCTTTCTTTTTCTTCTCCTCAGGATGCAAGAAAAACTTCCCTGGCCACCCAAAGCAATTCTACCATGGATTTGGACATGACATGAAGATGTCAGAGGGGCAAGTGTGGGAAGCATTGGTTTTAAATTTCTTCCCCCACACAGCCTGGCTGTTTGTCCCAGAACATCTCCCCTGTTTTGGGGCACAGTGATTGCAGGATGAGCCACAACCGTGGTAGCATGTGGTAAACTCTGCAAGAGGGCTGGCGGACTTGCCTCATCCCATTCAAATTGCAAACCTCAGCCCAAATACCCTGCTGGAGTTGCTCCCCCTCCTCAGCAGCCAGGTAAAACGCAACACATGGACAGGTACTTTCCATGAGCCAGAGGAAAAGGGATGCTGGGCAGAAAGCTGGCAGCAAATCCTTGGAGAGTGGGGGACTTTTATTCCCGCTGCCGCTTGCATCCCGGGGCTGGGCGGGTGAGGAAGCATCGCTGGCTTCCCCGGCGCTGGCAGAGCCTTGCAGGCAATCTGGGCAGTGGGTGTTGTGCTGCCTGAGACCCTGCTGCTCCAGGCAACCGCCTTCCTCACCCGCGTCCCGAGCCCCTTCTGCCCATCAGATAGGCACAGCGTGTGTCCCTGGTGAGGGGGGGGGCGGCCAAATCCTGCCGTTGGGGGGAAGAGGGTGGCTCGTGTGAGGCTGCACTCAGCTGGGTGCAGGGCGGCTGAAGTCAGGGAGAGCCTCACCACTGGCTTTTAATTTGCTTTGGATCGTGGCCATTATCATTAGAATAATCTCAAGCAGGTGATAGGCAGGAGTAAATTAATTCTGAATAAAAGCGTTTGGGGGTGGGTGCCAAGGAAGGGCAGGGGTTGGCATCGAGTACTGCCTTCGTGGGTCACTCAGAGAGGACGTTTGGTGACAAAGTGGACTTGGACTCACCTTGGAAGGAGCACATTTCCCCTCTGATGGTAAATTTGTCTCTGCTAAAGATCCCCAAGTCCGAAATGCACAAACCAGTGTTTAACAATGGATGCAGAGGGTGGTGGGAGGGGTTATTTACGCAATTTTATTTTTAATTCGCCTTGTCCACTGAAATCATGTGCATGAAAACAATTGAAAATAAATTATCTCCCATCTCCAGAAAGAACCTTTCACTGTTGTTCCTGGAGCCACCCGGACACATGAACAATTAATCCTCGACTCCAGACCCAAGTGACTCAACCAATAAAACAGCTGTCAGCTGCCGGTCCTGGGGAGGTGCTGCCTAATATCCCAGGAGAGGATAATTATTCTTATCTGATTTGGCTCTGGAATGAAATCATAAAAAGCCTCGTCCCATTCTGTAAATTCAGTTCTTCTTAGCAGGTTAAGCAGAGCCCAAATGACTAACATTTCTGTCAGCACCGACTCTGGCTAAGGGCTAATATACCATGAAGAATAACCCAATAATAAATCTTATTATAGGGAAGGAAGGGAAAAAAAAAAAGAGAGAGAGCATGCAAGAGTGTGAAACCTCAGAGACGACCTAGGAGGGTGCGAGGCAATTTCAGTGGCTGACAAAAGTGCTTTCAGATTGCTGTTCAGAGGGAAATTTCTGAGTCATTTTATTAAAAATTCCCCAGAATATTCACCCAAATGTGAATGTTTTGGGTGGAAGTGTTTTTGGAGCCAGAGATTATTTTCTTGTTCTTTGAGTGTTTCTCTTCGCTATAAGCGATGCCTCTTGGTGTGCAATGAGCAGATATTGTAAAGATACTGCTTCCCCCCCATATAGAGACACCTCTTTGAAAGCACGGCAGTGATTTGGGAGCACTGACTCTCCACTAACCTTCAATGCTCCCTGGGACAGAAAATCCCCCTGGAGCTGCAGAAAACTGATGATGCATTCTGCATCTCCCTGTCTTTGAGGTGGCAGGTAGACCCGGGTCCTTTCAGTTCCTGTGCCTGGGATGTCTCTAGCACACCCCATCCAAGCTTGTCAGACCCATCCCCGCTGCCTGCTGTGCCGCAGGGACAGCCCAGTGCAGCACCAGGGCTGGGTGACCCAACATCTCATGGTGGCCAAGCCAGGAGTGTATGCTGAGCTGGGAAAGAGCTTTGAAACCAAACATTTGGGCCTCTCCTCTGGATGAACGCAGGCTCAGATGCTGAAGCCGATGTCTGAGAAGGACCATCTCTTTGGAAATGGTGAGCTCTCCCTCAACACGGCAAGATTTACTGCCTGGGTGGAAAGCGCTTTGCTGGGGGGATGGGGCACGGTGTTGAGTTTAAAGTTCAGGATGACCTTTGTTGTTGCCTTTCATACCACTGATCAAGAGGCTCCCGGAAATAATGACCGTGCAACTCAATCTGATGTCCCTGGGTCTCTGTTTCCACTGGTACCCTCGGCAGGCAGTTTCCCAGGCGAGCAAGTTGGACGCCGTCTGAAGTGTCGTGTGGTGGGACCCTGGCAGGGTGCAGGGACAGCCAGGGACAGAGCTTGAGGGGGGCATGGGGGCTCTTGAGTTTGGGAAACTGCCGAGAGCTCTGATGAAGAGGGGCTCTGCAGAAGATTGATGGCAGAGCTTGGGTGCCACAAAAGCACTTCTCCAGCACCTGGGAAGGACGTTAAGAAAGAGCGGGGACCTGGTGGCCGGGAAGGGCTAGAGAGGAGCCTCAGACCTGAGCAGGAAAACCCTGTTCACAGCCATGCAAATCACATGCACTTTTGCCTTCGGTTTGTGGCTCCATCCCAAGGAACTGGCAGCTGCTGGACACCTGGGGGACTGCGGGGACAGGGACAAAGAGCTGGCGGGGGGGTGGCAAGGGGATGCCCCAGTGCCAGAGGGACTTGGAGCCCGTCTCATCTTCCCAGGGCTGCCCAGGTCTGTCGCACCATGACATTGCCGTTGCAAAGCATGCGATTCTCCCAGGCCTCGCTGGAGGGGCAGCCAGATACAATTTCAAGGAGAGACAAAGCCAGGGCTGGGGGTACTGGTGGGTCAGCGGTGCTGTCTCTTGGCTGAGGAGGAGGAGTGAGGAAGAACACTGGGATGCAACCATGCTGGGGAGGGTGGTGTGTGCCCAAGGAAGAGGTGCTGCAGCGAGGGTTTCTCATGAACCACCGTGCCCCAGACTGTGCTGACAGCGTGGGGTGTTCCAGCGAGGAGCAGGGCAGCCGTGCTGATGAACGGCAGGTATTTAGAGCAAGAGGGACAGACCCCACAGGTGTCACCCAGATGTGAGATCATCTTCCAACCCTCCTGGGCAGAGACATCAGCTTTTATGGCTCTTTCCTCTTCGGAGCTGCCTACGACCATTGCATAGGGAGCAAGGGCGCAGCGAAAGGCAATATAAATACCACACATCGCCGATTGCATCCAGAGCGCCTCCGAGTCAGGCAAACCAAATCTCTAAAAAGGTGGATAAATATTTACTGAGAAAGGCTCTTCCAGGCCTGGCTTGGGTTCAGGCTGATGGCTGAATTGTACATATAATCCGGAGAGGCAAGGCCTAGGATCTGGATTTTTTAAAAGAGATTTATCTGTTTATGGAAGAAATGTTAGGACTGCTAGAATGTGCTATAATCCTTCAGAAATGGACATAAATCTAGGATGAAAACATAGTATACAATTTTTTTTACTACAATCTGGGTACAATTAGCTAATACGCACTAATAAAGTTTTATACATTTCATTTTCATCCTTAAAAATCCTCTGAAATTCTGTTTCTGTAATAACTTTGATTTATGCCTCATTGTCCTTTCCAGCGATCATCTCTCCGCCTGGTGGGAGCAAAGGACTGGTAAGACTGACCAGCACAGACCAGCTAAAAGCCACATGGGAACAACAGTTTCAGTTGGAAGGGAGCTTTATTGTTTGCTGTATGAAGATCTAAAGAGTGAGAGACAACTGGTGATACCACCCTGGGACAATAAATTAAGCCACCTCAGAGATGGAAAAAAAAATTAAAAAAAGAAGAGGAGTGAACAGTGACCACATCAGGGATCTGGTCTCCATCAGAGGGAAGCAGAGTGGTCCAATAGTGCTGGTAAAACCAAAGATCCCTTGGAAATAGGAGTGTGTATGATGAGGAAGCCGCAACGGTTCAGGAACGGGCTCAGGTGGCCCAAAGGCAACCGTGGGTTGCTCTGGTCCGATGGTGGGAGAGGGTGGCCAAGGATGGGAAAGGCTCAGCGAGCCCGTCTGGATGTGCAGTTCAAGACAAAGAAACGAGGTCAGAGAAAGCGATGGATCGACAGCAGCCACATGGGTAGCAGGACAGCAAAAATTGCCTCCGCTGTGAGTGGCAATGCAAGGCCAATAGCCTTTTCAGCTGAATACCTAACTTGATCATGTATAGCTGGTGCTTGGAAGGATATTCCAACTTCTCTCTGCAAAGGCGGACATTTGCATGTACATTGATTAAATTTACCCATGAGAGATCTTGGTCCTGTGTAGCTTTGAAAGTGTTCAGACCTGATTACCTTATTAAGTCCAATGCTCATTTTTAAGCCACTATCTGTAGAAGACATCATGCTCCAAATTGTACCTGGCTTAGCTTTTATCTCAGATGCCTGCTTACCGTAAGAGCCTGGAAAGGCAGTAGAGTAACTTCTTCCAATAAAAAAATTAAAAGCCGAGATTTCTCTGGCCAAGGGAAGCAATCAGTCAGCGATATTGAAAGATCCGTCATCAAAGTATAAGGCAAGGAATGAACAGACTTCTAAATCAGTCCAACATTTTAAACATCCCTTTTGTAATTGACAATTTTGTAATATTTATTCACAACAGATCTGATTGCTGGATTCCCACTGGCTCCCCTCAGGAGGGTTTGCGTGAAATCAGTTTGAAATGGTGTGTCAATTTTTTTCTGAAGTCACCATCTGGCTGATAGACTTGAGTCTGTTCTAATACACTGACCCAGTGAATCGCTGCTAAACAATTCCCAGGGGTCTCCACTCCTCTCGCAGGCAATCCGGGAGAACGCTGCTGGGAGAGAGCGGGCGAGACAGGCATATTTTAATGCGTTATGTTGAAGGATTGTAAAAGAATTTGATTTATGTAAAGAAAAAGAAATCTTGAGATGGTTTCATTCAGTTTTGCGCCCTTGTGCTGGCTTAAAATGTGAGGGGAGGTTCAGGACCGGCATTAATGACCTGCAACTACCTGAAATCGTGCTGGGGGAAAAAAACCCAAACCAAACAACAAATAAAAACCCAAAAAAAGCCCCCCTCCCTGATCAACAGCAAGGAACCCAAACATCTGATAGCAGCAACCCCCACAGCCCAGCCGGCAAAAATAAATATTGGATCAAATACATTGCACATCTATTTCTATGTGACAGTATATAGATGACACCGGAGTCCCGCAAAATCAGCCCCATTCCGTATCACCAGAAATCCCTGGGATGAAATATGGTCAAACCGCCTGTGCTTAAAAATAGATTGGTTTAACTTACAGTGTGAAATGAGGCCTCAGCACAACTGTTTTGTGTGTTCTCCTACACACCAGCGATGAGTTCATACGGCACGCGTTGATAATTAGATGCTTCCTCTCATCGTACCTCTGCAAAGTATTGCTGCCACCCTTGTGAATTATACTTTCTACTATGCAAAAGACTCTTTGTCATTGTCTTCTCCAGCCCCAGAGCACGTGTGCACACATCGCCGTCACAGATGCAACATCGCATATGTACCTGTACATGTCTGTTTGTGTACATATACGCATATACACATAAGCTTGGCATAATTCTAGGATGACTAATTTTTTTTGACAGGCGAGTAAATCATCGTTATAGCATTTGTTTTTTTCCATTACCATCAATCATTATTGTATGTGTGATCAAGTAGAATTTGTCTTTGGCTGCTTAAAATTTTCCTGATCATTTTTCAAGGCTAAATATCATCTCTAGATAAATAACACTTACTGTAATAATGTGCATGCTAAAGAGCTGATCCAAATCCCAGTGAAATCACGTGAAGGGTATTGGCTCAATGGACATTGATTTAAGTCCTAAAGGATCATTTGTTTCTCAATAGAACCCCAGTAAGAGACTGAACGTGGAGAATCTTTTATAGAGTTTGATTAATTCCTTCTTCTACCAATGGAGTAAGGCTGCGGCATGTAACTACTGATCGAGGCAGAAGAGTAAGTGGATATCTAAAGCCTGTGAAAATATCCATGATATCACAAGGTGGTGAAACATGCAGAAAAGTTCTCTGCAAATCTATTCAATTTTTAATGAAGTTGCTTCAGCTACGCTGGGGTCCATTTTGCAGGTCCATCCGATGGGAACTCAGAGAAAAGAAGCGTTTGGGAAGATGGGCAGGAAACAGCAGGAGCAAAGGTTAAATGGAGACCAGAAAAAACCTGAAGTGGTCATCCAAACCCATAAACCAAGGTACCGGGAATGGGGAAACAAGTGTAGACTGGGTTGGGACACTTCCAGGAGATCTTGCCTTATTGCCACATTCGAAGGACTTCGCTTGGGAGCATCCTGGGATGCTTTCAGACATTTTGGTGTCTCTACACCCAACATCCATCAGGGCCTTTTTTCATCAGAGGGCATAAAACTCCCTCCAAAATACATCCCACCATTAAAAACGTGCAGGGAATCAGAGCTTGCCAGGACTGGATGGCAAGCACACTCTGCAAGCATTGTAATGATGAGTAAGAATAATTAAACTTTTAACACCAGCTAAGCTCAATATCTAAGATGTGGGGGTTAATATAGCAGTTTTCAAAAGGACAAGAAAATAAAGTAGTAATAAAATAAAATGAACGTTGCAAGGACTCTGAGGCATGCTCGTCCTCTGCACAATCCAGTGACGAACACATCTCGGGTTTTTTTTGGCTGCAGGAAGCCCTAGTGCTCCCTGCATGCTGGTTAATTATTTTGTTACTGTGGGGCCATGCAGGTTTGGTCACTGCGTGGATCACAGACCACCGACAGCCTGGAAGACAGGAAGACAAGCTCTGAAGCAGCTGCAGAAAAAAAGTGCTTGCATCCCACTTTCTTTCCCCATTTCTGAGCTTGCAAACCAGGGAGAAACAGATGGGAGGGAAATAAAATTGACAGATGAACATTCAAAGTTTATCCTCTTTTTTAGTGGGTCGTAGTGGAGACCATTGTGGCAATGCTGTGCAAGATGTTCCTGGGATATTTTTTCTCTTCTTCTTCCAAGAAAGTTCGATGGTTCTTGGGTTATAAAAAAGGATGAGAAACAGAAGTAAAACTGTCCTGTGAGGCTTGGGCAGGTTTGGGGGTGACTGACCCTTGCCAAACCTGTGAGACTGGTGTGGAGGAGCCCTGTGCAGGGTCCTGGGTGCTGCAGGACAGGAGCAGGGGCAGGAGCACCCATACTGGGGTGCCTCCCTCTCTGCACCTCGAGTGTCAACAGGTTTAGGGGGGTCATCCCTTCCCGGGATCCCTCCTCCTGCCTCCTGTCACCTGTCCCTGTGGCAAGGTGCCCTGGCTCATGTTGGTAATTCTCGGGGCAAGCCCACCCAGGTGAGGGACATGAGCCTGTCTAGTCTGTGTCACGGTCAGGTCACTTTGCCTGTTGTTTTGCCAGTTTTTCTCAGGTTGGATCTAAAGAGATCAGCATTTTTCTCAGGAATAGGCTTTTTGTCCTTGAAGGATTCTGCTGTTGTCTCCTTACTTCTCTTAATTGTATAACCCTAAGGTATGCCTCAGATTTACACAGCCTAAATCCAACCTTATTTGACTATATTTGTCGTTATTCCAATTAATTGTGCATCAACTAATTGTGTAACATGGCTATTTGCATGTCAAACCGGGGTCCTCATGCTGTTCTTTGCAGTGTAATTGCTCTGGCTAAGTGAATACCAGGAATATTCCTGAGGTTTCAGCCATTAATCAAGGTCTGTTGAAAGGAATATTAGCACCCTGGGAAAAAAAAAAAAAAAAAAAAAAAGAAAGAAAGATACAAAATATCAATGAGATTTTTTACATTAAAAGGAAGCCTTAAATGCAAAAACAAGATGAGCATGAAGGCCAAGGAAGGTCTGGCCAAGCTTACAAAGACAAAGTCCTCTGGAGGTCTGCAGGGTCAGGAGATGCTTATTGACAAATGAAGGGACAATGGTTGGGCTTTCTTTTCTTAGTACCCATTTTGGGGGTGTTTGGGCAAAGCTGCTGAGCAAACGGTGATAGGAGTCTAACCATGCACAGGAGCAGGGAGCCCAGATGTCAGTGGGAAGGTCTTTTTAGAGTTGGATGTCTTGAGGAAGTAAAGCAGGGGGCTGTCTAGGACAGCTCCATGAAAGAGGGGAGAAAGTTGGCTATTCTGGATGTGGAAAGGTGAGGTGGTGCCACAGGGGAAGAGGCTGTGCTGGGGGTATGGATCCTGCTGCTGCAGGGAACGTGGTGAGGATCGTTCACCATGGAATAGCAGGCTGGTACCTGTGACATCCCAGTGAGTGATTCCCTCCCAGATTGGAGAAATGACTCCCTGAACTCTTCACTCACTTCCCTGCTTGGAGAAGACACCCAGAGGGTTGAAGTTCCTACCAAAGCCCTCCAAGTAACTGGTGCTGAGAGAAACCCAAGCCTCGGATTGCTCTCCTTAAAACATCCTCAGGAATTTTGGGAGGAATGAGATGAACCATAGCATGCTTCCAGCCACCCACGTGTGTCCCCAGAACAGCAGAGGCAACCGGTGATGATGGATTTTTATTGCCAACACTGTTTGCCCTGGTGATGTATATAAGATTGCTGTGGGAGAAACCAACTGAAAGCTGCAGTGATGGAAAAGGCTATTAATATCCTTGATGAACTACAGCTAACTTAGTCAATGGGTTAGTCACAGATCTGGTGCTGAAATTCAACTGCTCCTGGATCCCAGACTGGCAACTGGTCCATTGCATTTTGCTGCCCCACATTACATAGCTTAAGTATCTCGGAAAAAAAATCATCTTTTGGAGAGCACCAAGGATGCTAATCAATGATTATCATGGATAATCAGGATCCTCAAGGACATAATCAGGATCCTTTTGCCCATTCACAAGAAGGAGGTTTGCAAGGTGTGGAGCCCGCAGCGATGGCATGCTTTCGGCCACGTTTCAACCTTTCCCAAGCCGGTAGGGAGGCTTGCGGATGCCCGTGGGTCCTGCGCTTGGCTTGTTTAACCCGGGCTCCTTGGGAGATCAGGGCTTTCCCCGCTCAGCTGTTTCCCATCCCTCATGCTGCTGGATGGGCTGTGGCTCTAGTTTCTGCAGCTCTCCCCGCCGCTGAGGATAAAGTGAAAGCAAAGCTGGCCCTGGGCTGCTGTTTGCAAATAGAGATGAAGACAAACAGATGAGATCAAGCTGCTGGAAGGAAAACAACCCTGGTGGCTCCTCTGCTTAATGGTGGGAACCTGGAAGTGTAAACAAAACCCTGGGCAGGTCCTCCTCATTCCCACCAGCCCTTGGAGTCCATCGGTGTTTTTCAGTCTTTACCTCCTAGAACCAATCGATTTCGTGCCAGCCTGTAACTTTTACTGATGTTGTGGCTGTTTCAGTTAAAGACAACCAGGTGCTGCATCCCTCCCCCCCCCACCCAGCGCTGGGACCTCTCCTGCCCCTGTTCTCTCAGACCTGGAGAGGTCCCTGGATACTTCATCATCGGGTCCACGACCATCCTGTAGTTGCAGGTCTACACACCAATGGACATGGCCAAGAAAGATGCGTGTATAGGTTTCATCATCCTCCTGTTTTAGCACTGAGTTCCTGACATCTTTTGCCCTCTACCATGAGGTTGTCCACTCCCTTTAAAACTCAGAGAAAGGCAACGTTACTCCAAAAACTTGCAAAGTTCCCAAGCAGCGAGCAACAGAGAGCAACAGGGCAAGGAGGTGCGAGCCCCTCAAGGCATACGCTGCTCGAGCCCCGGCAGCACCTCCCCGTCAGCAGCACCGCAGTTACGGGGACATCCTTTCTCTGAGCGTCCACGGTTCGGCCACCACCCCAGAGCCACGCGTGGCGGAGCCCAGGGACGGGCAAAAAGCAGGCAAATGAGTTTGGGCAGAGAAAGAGAGATGCCTCTGGGTGCAGGGCAAAGTCCAACGGTGCTTTTGCGAAAAGCACCATCAGGAAGCGCTGCGGAGTGGACCCGATGCTCTTACCAAGCAGAACTCCCCTGGAATTGCGGGAGGTTTGACTCAGCAGGCTGCTGCAGTTTTCCCCATGTGTCAAGTCAGAGAAGCGAACACAGTATCTCAATTCTCTCTCTTTTTTTTTTTTTTTTCCTTTTTTCCTGACAGTCCCTTAATTAGCATGAGATTTCACAAAATTCGCCAAGGCAGCCATCCATCTGTTTTGCTGACTTTCAGTAACAATATTTATCATTGCGGAAGTGTCAAAGCAATAAAACGAGATGACATTTATGCAAAGGGCTCCTAACCACTTTAAAAAAGGCCCAAACCTTGAAATCCTCCTGCAGGATTTTGCTGGGAATTGTTTACAGACACAAAGCTGAGAGTAATTCCTTCTGTACCTGCATAAATATTTTAAATAAGCTGTAGAAGAATTTTTCAAGGGAGGTGCAAGGACGGCATATGCTTCTCTGTAGCAACTTTGTTCCAAGCGGTCATATGAGAAAAAAATAAATCTCCCACCCTGATGCCTTTTCCTGGTTTCACCCCCAAAAATATTAATTTTGGTGAATACTTTTCACATTTCAAAAGAATACCATATAAATTAGTTCATGCCAGTGACTCTTCTTAAGAATTTTAACCTGATCTGCCATGCAGTAAGAAGGGGGAATTAAAAAAAAAAATCTGCTTATTTAACTTTACGGTATTTAAACCAATACATAAATGAGAATTAATAAATCTGCATTTCCTATTGTCAGCACTAGTTGATTACAGCACTGTGGAGCCCTATCAAAGGGTACATACGGCACGCTAAGTTCTGCAGTGTATTTAAATTATCCATAATAAATTTACCTAACAAATTCAAGTGTAGCTGCATTTTTCCCTTGTCAGAGTTTCTCTGGCTGGGAGCACTCAGAGCTATGCTCTGGCTTAATGGATCCCCACACACATGGGAGAGGATGAGGCCCTGCAACCCTGGTTTTGACGGCTTTTTTGGGGGAAAGTGGCTTCGCTCAGCTGAGTGATACCCTCAGCTTGATCTCTGACTGAACGCTGTTCCCCCCTCTTATCTGATCT
The DNA here is from genome assembly GCA_013400195.1 of Aramus guarauna. Lineage (NCBI taxonomy): Eukaryota > Metazoa > Chordata > Aves > Gruiformes > Aramidae > Aramus > Aramus guarauna. The sequence continues at coordinate 69,250 of VXBL01008900.1, forward strand.
CTGGCAACGTGAGGTTTGAAGACCATTTAGTGCTTGCCGCCTAATTTCTGGAGGTTATTCTCCTGCAGCTCTTGTAGGCTCAGTGGTACAGGTTTTGAAGGATTTGCAGGGGCCAACACCAAAACAGAGAGGGATGCAGGGATGAGGCACCAGGCATGGATAGGTCCCACAACCAGATTTGGGTTTGTACATGAGCATCCCAGCGAAGGACAGGGAAAGGCGTGGGGTAGATCTGCTCCTGGAGGAACTTGCCGGGCACCGGGTCTGGAGCATGTCGGTGCTTTCTTCCTCAAGCCAGAGACGGGGAGCCTGGACCCCGCGGAGTCGGGCTGAGCTCCACACTGATTACACGCATCTGTCTTCTCCTGACAGCTCTGCCTGTTAGTGGAGTGAGTCCGCTGTTTAATTTACCTGACTTGTTAACAGCTCCCTGTTTTGAAGTTGTAGGAAGTAGCTGATTTCACGTTTACAGTCGAAGCTTTGAATTCCCATTGGGCGGCTAAAATTCACAAATAATCCGGTAATTTGTCCGCCGTCTGGGGAGCCCGTGGGAACGCTACTCAGTGTATATCAGAGCGTATATCACCGCATTTTGGTGAAAAGATTGATGAGCAAAGAGGAGCATGGGCCTGGCTGGCCGCGTGCCAGGAGGAGCTATCGACACCGAAAGACTCAAGGAAATCTCTGCCAAAGAAAGCAGAAACAGGGGGTTGCGTGACCCCCTCTCAGAGGGACTGCAGAGGAGGGCAGTGTGGGGCTCGCTGCTTTTGGGGACCAGCTGCTCGCAAGGAGCCACGTCCCCTTGCTGCTGTTGATGGCCAGAATGAATCAGAGCATGGAAATGGGGTGAGTGGGTTTGCCTTGGCATATTGCAGCCTTGGTCCCCCAAAAACGTCTTGGGTATCAGCTCAGCCTGTGCAACACGAGGGCAAGAGAGAGCTAGTGCAGAGCTGAGCTCTGCTCTGGATTGTGCCCGATCTCCATGATACAGATCTCTTGGAGGGGAAATTGGCTCTCAGGAGCACCGTTGCAGACAGATATCACACCCGATAGCCGCAAGCGGAACAACAAATCTTTGGAGTCTCTCATCATTAATTGCTCACCCCTCCCCATCATTCAACATATCAATAACTGGCAGCCCCAGGAACTGAAGGAGAGGAAAACACTGCGTGTGCAGCCTGGGGGACCCCAAGAGTGCATGAAGGTGGATTTTGACAGCCAAACCCTCTCTGAGAAAGTTCACCATCCCTTGCATGACCCATCAAGGATGATGCAGGGAGCCCTGGGAAGGGGCAGACCCTCTGTTACACCTGAGTCCCTTTCCCAGCTGCTACAGCAAGTGGAGAGTGATCAGCCTCCAGGCTCAGGCTCTGACTGTGCATCTTCTCCTGGGCCACCGCGTGCCTGCGCTAAGGAAAGTGCTGCAGCTCTCCCTGAAATCAGACATGCTGGATTTGTAAATGAGTTTGGAGTTAGGGGAAGGCAGGCTGCAGACATCCCAGCAGAGCAGCAGGTAATCAGTAGGCTGTCCTCTACGGGGAAGGTGTTAAATCCTTCTTGGAGTGCTGACAAAAAGAGTTACAGCCCATATGCTTATTGCCAGAAAAATAATAAAAAAAAGAGTATTGGTTTAACCAAGTCTAACGGTCATCCAAAGGTTTAGACATGTGCTCTCTCGCACTGGAGAGTCGATGAGCAGCGGAGGGAGGGGAATGTTTTACCCCAGCCTTGCCATCCTATAACCAAAGCCAAACCAACAACAGCCACCAGCCCAAACTCCCGACGATCCCAACGGGAGAAGGATGCGGTGCTAAAACCCAACGTGGGGAAATCCCCCCTGCAAACCCTGATGGCTTGTGAGCTCCCTGCCAGGAGACAGCTGGCTCTGCCTTCCTTCGGTGGTGCTGCTGCTGCACCTCCATCCCTGGCTGTCACCTGCTGCGCGCCCGTCCCCGTGCTGGGATGCTGCTGTGGGGCTGGCGATGGTGCAGGGTCACCACCAGACCAGCCCTGCACCATGCCTGGGATTACTCCGGTGGCTGCCCAACCCTGATGCTCTCTGGCAACACCAGCCCCAGTTTGTGAGTTCTCCTGGGGCTTTGGGGCAGTGGTTGGGTGTAAATGGGTGGAAAATTTTACTATTAGAGATGGGCACACTCGTTCCTTGAAGTCTGGGCATGATGAGATGGGAAGACACATCTTAAAACTGAACATTATTAGGCTTAAGCGACCTCTTTGATGGAAAGAATAGAAATAATCTTTTCGAAAAGCGAATGAGTGCATAAAATCAGAGCAGAGGGGAGGAAAACCAGACTGAGAAGTAGCCCAGGCGGTGCTGCTCAACCGGGCTGGCAGCGCGGGGCAGCCAGTGCTGGGGCTTGGCTGCGGCACGTTCTCGTTTGCATTAACTAATGCTGCTTGGCATCATGTAATGCGTTATTGTTTTTATTGTTCTTGTTGTAAATACACCTAGAGGCATCTTATAAATAGAATTAATTATAGTTGTTTAATTCATTAGTTAAGTACATAGCGCATTCTGCTCGCTGGAGAGGCAGGGATGGCTGCGGTCAGTGCACACAACGTACAAATCAATGTACGGTCACGTTCCTTGTGCCTGAGCCTGCGGCACCAGCTCTCCAGATCCTCTGATCTCATGTTTCCAGCTTCGATCCCAATACTGCCCTTTTTCTCAAAAGCTCCTGTAAAAATTAAATAGTTGTAAAGAAAGTTTGGAAAGATTGGTCTGCAAAAGAATAGCACAAAGTGAGGAGCAGGGCAGTGAATTTGGGTGAAAAGCACTTGAAACCTTTTCAGGGTTGTGGGCTCCAGGGATGGGTCTGTCCATCCTGGGGATGAGTCTGGCGGGAGGAGAGAAGCCAGGGATGCTCCTGCAGGGAAGGGGCACCTGTGAGGACACATATGCATGTGTAGCAGCCCCGTGAAAAGGCACTTTTCAGGGAGCAGATGTTTCCCAGAGTAGGGGGAATGCAGGCAGCCGTGTCCGAGCGAGGATATTCACATCAGCCTCTGTTCTGCCTCTCCTCCAGCCCAGGCTGGGGGCAAACCCAGCCCTTGGGAAGCACTGGGAAGAGAAAGAAGGGGCTTGCAACCAGGTCACAGGCTGCTTTCCGACTTGTGCCTGTTCAGCCTGGCAGCAATGGAAACCAGCTCCACACTCCTCCCACGCTGTGGAGGCTTTCTTCCTCTCCTTCCACCATCTATCATGGCTCTCAGCAGAGTTTTATGAGCTTGCCCTGCCCAGGCTGCCCCAGCCTGGAGCTGCCTCGCTCGCAGGAGCAGAGCTGTTTTTCTCCAAACCACAACACAACTGAAAAAACACAGCGGGTCAATACATCACAGGGCACACACTTGAAAGGGAAGAGGCATAAAACTCATGTCGTTGATGCAGGGCAAACCCTGCTCCCTTTCCCCTGATGTTTGGGACATCCCCAGAGCTGGGAACTTTCCCGCCCTGAGGATGCTGATGGAAGCTCAGACACTTGCTAAAGCATGGACAGAGGTGAAGGAAAAGCTGCTGAATAACCCCACACGGAGCAATGGTTATGACCATGGGACTTAGGAGGAACTGCGGGCCACTGTTGCTCTGACACTGCTTCACTGAGTGGCCTTGGTCAAGTCACCTCATTCCCTCTGCATTGCCTTTGCCCAACGCCCTCCCTGGAACCACCATTTCCCTGCCGTGTGTTTGCAAAACACTCAGTGCAATGGTCCCCAGCCTCTGCCAGTGCCCATGGACCTCAGAGCTGCTGGCGGGTGTCGATGTCCTGCCCCATCCAGTCCCTGATGGACCGAGTGTGTAATGCAATGCTTTTCTCGTCCTCCTCCTGCACAGCTGGCACCAGCCACAATCCCAGTACACTGCACGCCGATGTCCCCACGGGCTGCAGCATCCCCATCACACACACACCACCCCCCCCCCCCACCCCCCCCGGAGTGGAGCTATCCACAAAGCCCAAGTCAGGAACTGAGCACCTTGCAAACAGGCAAAGGGAAGTTCATGTCTCTGGCAAAATAGCAGGGTGGTGGAGATCCTTCCTCCAACAGGAAGGATTTCAAGTCCATTTTTGGGCACCAGGTCTTGTTCTGCATTAATCTCATCCAGAAGGAGCGGAGATGCCGGAGAGCTGGGTGACATAACTCAGGCAGCATTGGCACGCCTGGGACCAGAGTAGTTGTTTAAAACACATCCCACCTCTCACCCGCACCGAGACCATCACAAGCATCTTCCAAAGGTGTTGTGTCCTTCTGCAGACAACTGCCTTTAATTAGCGCAGAACGGGAGACATTGACAACAAGAAGGGAAAAAAATCATAATCAAAGAAAACCCAGTGAAGCCCCATGTGATAATAAAGGCTGACTCTAACTAACAGTTGTTATTCAGACATTGTTAATGATATTATAAGCACTACCATGTGCTAGGCAAGCTGTGACACGCACCCCGGTGGACATATGGATAATAAGATCACATGCTTATTTCAATCAAAGCCATAAGTATGAACTTGATCTGAATCAGAAGAAAGCCCAAGCTAGTGGTAGCCGGGGCTGTGCTTTGGGAAAGCAAGCTCCTACAGTTAATAAAATAAATAAAAGAGGGAATCGCAGGCTGTGATGCCAGAGCACCCTCACTGCGCACGGGGCAGCTCAGCCCAAGCGCTCTCAGCACCCGAGGGACAGAGCCTGGCCCCAAGCATCCGCAGCGAGGGGCTTCCAGCTCCAGGGTGTCGCTGGCATCTCAAGAGCTAAACGCACCCAGAACCATCTCCAGCAGGATTTTTCCTCTATGCTGGCACTCCAGAGCGTTGCCCTAGCTCAGGGGCAAGACTCTTGCCGGAGTTACTAAGGATGGAGGTGCTTGAGACGCTTTACCTTGATTCACCTCCTGCCTATGGCAGTTGCACGCTGCAGTGCGGTGCAGAGATGCACACAGCTCCCTCCAGCCGCACCTGAGCACAGCCAGTCAAGTCACAGGCAGCTCACTGTCATTAGAAACACTGAACATAATCACCAAATTTAATGCCTTTATCATTGCTCAATGGATCAGTGAACAGAGGAGCTAAAAGAAAGACAATTAGAAGCGTCAGTCTATGCTAAAATTTTTTCCATTGCCTTTCTTTTGTCTAAAGAGTTTTTCATTCCCTAATTGTGAAATGTAATTTTGTTTGGAGGATTTTGCTATATTTGTTTTGCCGTGTGGCTAATGCAGTTATTTGCCGCGCACAGCCTCGTTTCTCCTGCTCAGCCTGTTTAATGGAATTCTTTGGCAGCTTTGATTTAAAACCATTTTGGTTTAGTGACCAGGACATTTCTGGAAGGGGGAATCAGATTGTTTCCTGGATTTCTGAGTCATATTTTGTTCAGCAAGATTCACTTCTTTAAATGCATGTTTTTGTGAAGGCCTTAATCCGGCATTTTTGGCTCCAGTGGAGAGAAATCTCAGCAAGAAACAGCATTCCCCTCCCAAACCCCCCATCCTGGGTTAGGAGTCAGAGGGGCACACACCCAAACCCTCCTCCCACTCTTTTTATGACAAAACCCCAAGAAGTCACCCCCTCTGTGCCCTTCCTCCCCACACACACACATTCCCACTAACGGCTGCAAAAGCTTAGACCGTCCCAGACTTTCCCTTTCCATGCCCAAACGAGAGCCGGTGCCGGCTCAGCCCTGCCGAGGCTCCGGGTGCTCCGGCCGCTTTGCTGCCTCTCGGAAATGGCTGCGCACCGGGCAGATCTGTTTTCAGTACGTCATAAACCACACCTGAAAGTTGTTTTTTCCACTCTAAGTGTTTAACTGGAAGGCCTCCTACAGCTCCAGAGCCCTGCTGAGCCTGGATGGCAATGCAGGGAGTGAGTAAATTGCCCTTTTAGCACGTTTTCTCCGACAAGAGGATTTTCAGTCCCAGCCCCCCCCACCACATGAAATCCAGAGCGAAGCAAGACTGATTTAAAACCAATCACTAACACTTACACGCAGCCCCTTATTCCAGCATCCCAAGCTTTGTCTTAGACTATTGAATCAATCCTGTCTCCACCGTCGCCTTTCCTAAGTAACAAACCAAATCAGATGATGGCACGGTCTCCTCTAATTGACTGAGCCGCATAAATGTATCCCTGTCTCAGGATGTGGGCATCAGCCGTGCTATGCTGGGGGAGACAAAGCGTGCGAAGATATCGATAAATCCCAGGCTGAGGGAGGGAGGAAGCAGGACCGGACCCGGGCATCAAGGGCCAACACTCACAGGGCTGGGGACGTCTATAGGAGAAGCACAGCTTGTGGGGTGCACCCAGGTTCGGGCGTGTGAAAGTTGGGTGTCTCCTGGGTGCCAAGATCATGCATGGCTTGTGGAGAGATGATCCATCAGAGCGTGGCTCGGCTCATGTGGATTTCAGACTATGTGCAGGACAGGTCAGCTTGCCTTTTGGATGCACCTGTTTCACTGAAAGCGGTGGGATTCTTCTGGTTTTAAAGACATTTTTCTCTGCAAAGCCACAGTTTTCATGATTCTTCCAATCCAATTCTGCTGGGCTCACCGAAAACACCTCCATCTCCTGTGTGTTCCCTTGCCATCATTTCTCCCCAGAGCCAGCACTCCGGCTCCCTAGAGTCGCCTTATTTCCAAGATGGACAAACCCAAGACATTTCCACACCAGGCCCATCCCGGGCTCCAGTGGTGCGGTCACGGGGGGACCTCCCTCCCCTCTTCCCTTCCCACCACGTGTGCAGGTGACGTGGAGATCAGTAATTTTGCTGGTCACCTCTCCCATCCTTACCCCCTCCCATGGCCGGGGAGGGGAGATCTGCAGCACCCGCGGCTGGCAGCTGATGTACGGCATGTGGCATTTCACCAGCAAGTGCTGGTGGTCTGTGCCGCTTTGCCAAACCACCTGCGCAGACTTTCCTCCAAGATTTGGGCCCAAATTGAGAAGACTGAGGATCCTCAGTCCTGCCTTTGAACAGAGCATCGTTAACAGCTAAACAAAAGCCCTGGTTCCTTGCACCCCTAGTTCCCGCACGGCTCTCCTGACGTCCCCGCGCCCCAACTCCCTTTTGTCTTTTGAAGACGGGCTTTCAAGCTCCTGAACATGTCTTGAAGACATGCCTATTAATAAGTATCTTCAGAAAGAATAGGGGGCAAGGAGAAGAGATAACGAGGAAGGAGGAGGAGAAGCTAAACAGAGCAGGCATCCTTATAACTGAATTTCCCTGGCAGAGCCTAAATTATGCAGCACTTGCTGTGGTCACGAAATCCAGGGGCAGTTGGGCCCCCGGTTCCCAGCATCCCTTGGAGGGAGCCATGCTGTGTGGGGCTGGCGGGGGGAGCACCGGCATGGGGCTGCCCATCACCGTGCTGCCGGGGCTGGGCAGAGAGGATTGCCCAATTGCCCCGACTTGGATGGAGCTCATCGCAACGACACCCTGACAAAGAAAAATCCCAACCCCACCGGGAACCGCAAGCTTCAAACCAAGCCTGGCTCTGTAAAGCCCTTGAAAACCAAGCCCTGCTGCCCCAGCTAGGCTCAGCCCATGCCATCCTCGGGGCGGGAGCATCCGGTCCCAGCACGCAGCACCGGGGTGATTTAAAGTCTCGGCTCCATGAGGCACTGCCGGAGAAGTGAAATCACCGACTCGTGCGGCCGGGCTGGGAACAGGTGTGTGAAAATCAGCACCCAGGCACCCGCTCGAACAACGTTGTTTTTTCCTTGCGTGCCATAAATCAGCGTGCTAATCTTTCACTGTCCGGCGAGATCTCTCACTGGGAGGGTGATAAATTGCCCTCCAGCCCCTGACAGCTGCTGGGAAATCACTCACGGCCTGAGACAAACCTCTAAATCTGACATTATAGAGTGTTGAAAGGAAGAATGTCTGTTTTTATAACCTACCTCAGTTATAATAAATATTTAAAATCTACATTAACATCCTCTTATAGTTACAATCTGCCCTCTATGGAACAGTGTCCAACTTAGATTTAATTAGCAACTGAACCTTTCCAGCCCAAGCTTCTAGTTAGGCTGAAGATCCAAATCTCCAGTGAAATGCCTCTGTTTTCTTAAACTACCTGCACTGTAATAAATATTAGCCATGTCGCCAGGCAGCCCTGTTGGAGACAGTGCTCTTTTTGTCTTCTCAAAGGCTAACATTTAATTTAAATGATAGGGTCTTTCCAGACTCCGAGGGGAATTTCTTTCCTGCTCTCCAGAAACTTTGCCATACTTCATCTCCAAGCATTGGCGCATTCCTGTGGCACCAGGAGGACACGGGAATGGAAACACCTTGATGCAGGTATAAGACTGGAATGACGAAAATAAAACCCAGGCACAACTGTTCTGGCTTTTGGTCGTGGACCCACGCTAGAAACACGGAGCAGAGACCTGCCCTTCCATCAAACTGTGGAGAATTTGGGAGCTGGATCCCAAACTCCCGTAGCTGTCTCCTCTTGGAGAGAGGGAAGGCAAAATACCTGTCCCGAAGTTTTTGCATGTTCACTCTGTTCCCACCTGCTTTTGCAGGTTGCCTTGTTTTCTCATTTATTATTTTATGCCAGTTGTTTTCCAGAAGGCAGCATTCATACTTGCTTCTCCCCTCTGTCCTGACTAGTGTTTCATCAGAACTTGTTCAAAAATATCACAGGAATAAACACAGGCAGAGGTGTTAAAAAGAACAAAGTTTCCTTCGTCTCCCTTAACTAAAAATCCTACACACATTTTGAATTTTGGTAGTTTCCTCCCTGCTCTGCCTATCTGCCGCTGCCATACGACTGCGTCAGCCCATGGCAGGGGGAAGAGGAGCCTTACGGCCAGAAATCAGCCCGACCCACGTGTCTGCAACCCCCCCGGCTCCAGAGATGCCCTGGAGCTGCTCCACCAGCCCATCCGGATGCGCTCCTCCCGAGAGCGGCTGCAGCCGGGCTCTGGGGCGAAGGCTAAAAAGCCTGGAGGTAGTGCCAGCCTGCCAGCACCCTGTTTTGGGGCTGTGGCTAATAGGAGAGGGGTGAGGAGGGAAGGGGAGGCAGGACAGCTGTGATCTCCGCACATGCTTTCCCTCAGTTTCATATTTGGGTGCCCTGCATCCAGCCCAGCTGCCGCTTGAATCAATAGCAGTGTATCAATCAAGGCATCCCAGAGGAAACCCGCTGCTCATGCAGAAATAAACAGACATTTTCCTTCTGCACGTCACAGAAAGCCGTGGATGTCTCCTGGCATTGTCTGAACTAAGGGTAAATGGGATGCCGCCTCTTTGGCTGCACCATCAGAGCACAGGTCATGGAAACTGGAGTGTATATTATGTGCATTGGATATAAATAAATATGCAGACACAGCTTGGCCTGTGTTAAACAGACAGACATGGACTTCTGTTTCATTTCCAACTCCCCAAATAATGGCAGACACCCAAAAGAGTATGCAGCTTTTAAAAGAGCATCCTCTGAGCCCTCATCTTTTGCCTCCTGTGTAAGTCCCACACTGGGAACTTAATCCAAATGACTCCAGGGAATGCAGTCTTCATGAAAGCAAAACCTGGGGCATCCTGGTGGCACTTGGGTGATTTGATGGTCTGATTGGGAGCTTCTTATCTCCAAAGTGCAATGGGTTTCCCTTTTCCTTTCAGAGTTTTTTTTTCTGGTTGCACCAAAATAAAACTCCTGGGAAGGGGCACTGCAGATCCTCAGCAGCCAGCTCGGATGAATCTCAGCTGTGGTTGGGGACTGGTGACCCGTTGCTAAGCCATTGCTGTCCTGCCGTCCTCCAAGGACAGCAGGAGATGAAAGGGTGGCCGATCAGCTCCTCACCCACCATCCCAGGCAAAAGCAGAGCTGGCTTCCTACCTCTCCTCACCCCAAAACACTCCTGTCCTGGCATCTGTTTGCATAACCCGCTTGCTGTGAATCTTGCTTGGGTTTGTAGAGACGGCGTCACCCCCCTTGGGAGACGGCCAGTGCATTTTATCAGGAAACCTGCTGTTTTACAAAGGGTTTATGACCAGTGGGTTCTACCTCTGAGAAAAGTTACATTCTCAGGCATTCAAGGTTTGTTTTTTGATTATGCGGGAAGTGGTGTGAATGGAAGTCACAGAGTCCTCAAGGGAGAGCAGTAACATGAATCCCCAGCAGCTTTCTTAACCTTTGCTTTTGCAGATGTTTTCGGCTTTGCACAAGGAGCTCCCAGGAAGCCTCAGATGCAGAGCACATGGGAAGAAAGATGCTAAGATGCCCACACTTCACTCAGTGTCTGCAGTGTGCTGAGATGGCAGAGACGAGAGGGTTTTCCTTCTCTGCCCGCCTGAAGGAGCAAAGAAGGGATGCACAGCACTTCTGGGGTGAGCAGGGAAACAGGTCTGGGGGAAACTGCTCTCAAAGCTGCAATCTTACCCTATCAGAAGAGAAGGGGTTTACAGCTCGACCTAGACACTGAACTGCTGTTTCGTACAAAATTGGTGCTTGAGGACATTTTTCACAGGATCATCCCAGTCCCCGCTGGTTAGTGCCAGAGAACAAGCAGAAAGCCGCAGCCTTCCACTGCAATAGCACAGCGTGGTGCACAGACCTTCCATCACGCACACACCGGTGGGTGGGAAAATAGACTCCTCCTGGAGAAGGTAAGGAAGAGTGAAGGACCACATCCAGGCAGCCCCAGCTCCCACTAAGCTGCTGTGCTGAGCATTTGTCACGCCCAGCTCAGTGACCCCCAAGAAGGGCTGCTTGGAGATCCATGTCAGATGAGGAGGAAAGAGGACTTAGGTGGAGCTCAAGTCTCCAGGTCATGTTTAGGTTTCCTTAGGATGACGGGTGTGAAGAGTTAGACCCCCAAAAGAATTAGGTTCTGCAACCTCTTCTATACCTCCTTGCCCACCTTTCTGCAGTTGCTATTCTGCAGAAAGATGGACTAGATCAACTCATGGTCTCTTCCAGCCTCAGCCATCACCCGTGGAAGCCCAGGGAGGAGCTGAAACAACAAAGAGAAGGAAAATCAGCTTTCCTGGCAGAAGCACTGCTCCAGCTCCCTGAGAGTCAGTGCTTTGCTTGGTCCGAATCAGAGCCAGCTCGACAAGAGGGTGGTCCGCAAGGAGGAGGGCATCTGGGTAGTCCATCTGGAGGCTGAAGCCAAAATTCCAGGTGACAACGGGTGAGTGGGTGACAAGAGCAGGCAGAGACAAGGTGTAGCTTTGAAACTACTACAAGCCGCTTGCCAATTGTATGCTGAAAGGCTCTTGCGGACAGTCGGCGGCTGGCTCATTGTGCACACTGGGAACACTGGCGCTCAGTTCCTTTATATACAGCTATTCTCCGCAGATTGCATCAACCGAGCTGCTTGCCAGCAGGACGTAGCTGTGTACCGTCATTAATCAACGTCATGCTTCAAGAGAAACGCTGAGTTCATTCTCATGTGTCTCCTCAGACCTCTGGGGACCGAGTTGTCTCTAGCCGAGGCCGGTAGTCACCTGGAACAGTTTTCCAGCCCCCCTAAGCAGCAGGAGTGTCCATTAACTACCACGGATCGGTGGGGACGGTTTGTAAACTCCGGATACATACAGAGGGGCCCGGGCGCTTATTGGCTGGTGCTTTCCGCTCTCAGAAATGGGTCATTTAAACAGAAAACTGTAAAGTGTTCATGCCTCTGAATGCAGAGAAACTATCAAAACAAGCTCCTGTCTCCGTGCCACAGACCCGGCATTCAAACAGAGACTCGGGGCATGTTGTACGGGAATGAACCAAGTGCTCCCAGCAGATTCCTTTCCTTTTTCTGATGTTTCACACAATAAACATTTCAACTCTCCGGCGCAAGAGCAGACCTACCCCAATTACCAGGACAGCTTGTTTTGTTTGGAGTAATAGTTAAGGGTCCCATCCCGCATCCCCAGAGCCAGTGAGAAAACTCTCCTTGCCCCCAGTGGGCCTGAATCCAAGAAAGCCCCACGGTACATTAGAGACACCACTATTATGAGGAGAGTATTTTTGCCTTTCATTATGGAAACAAAACCAGTTCAAGCAAGTTCTGCCACAGCTCCACCTACACAAAGGTGGAGACATCGTGGCTTCCCAATGAAATGCAAGACAGAAGCTGGCATCACCAAATGATGCTGCTATAGGCTGATCTGCGATGGCAGGCCACCATGGTTTCATGGTGTCCTACAGCTGATTGACCTTTGATCCATGTCACTTGGACATCTGCAAGCCAGAGAGCAGTACCACAGTCCCTAGGGCCTCAGAAATCTCAGCTCTGCAGGGCTACATCTCAGAAAGGTGGAGAAGAAAGAGAAAGGAAGCCTTCAAGATTTTGAAATTAAGGCACACTAAGAGAAAAAAAAAAATTGATTTAGTAAATGAGATCTGAATAAAACCAGCTCATTAGTAATTGTTACAATCAGTATGGGTGTTATACAAAGTTGGGTTGTTTTTCCCAGCATGGTGAGTGGGGTACATCTGGGAAGTTCAATAATGTGGAGGAGAAATGAGTTGCAAAAGCATCAGAGAAGGCAACAGCAGTCCTAGAAAGTCAGGATGCTCATCCAGGAGCCCCTGTCAGCTGCCCGAGCAGGCAGCCCAGAGGAAGGAGGTTGTGGAGGGAATTAAACGGTGAGACAGGAGCCCAGCAATGAAACACATCTTGGTGACTCATCATCCAGCCCTCCCGGGGCACATGGTAATAGAGGGGCTTTTTTTGATGGATCACGATGCCGAACAGTGAAAAAGTCTTTAAGGGCTTGGAAAGAGGAAATAGGCAGCTATAGCTGCCCTGAACCCAGATGTGCCGTTCCAGCAGGTACAATGACAGCCCTTCTGTGAATAACCTCTAGGTCATTCAAGCTTCAGGGCTATGCAAACTCCATCTCCGCCTTGTCTGAAGGCTCCAGTGAAGCCCATCAGCTCACTCATTTACCTTGTTAAATGCCATCTGTGCGTTATCAACCACGTGTCACATCCAGTTATTCCTACTGGCTCCATCACTGGGCTCAGCAAAGGTGCATCTATATCTGAATATTCACGAGTGAGATGAAGTCCATCTGCCCATACTACCAATACATGGCTTGTCAAGGTGGGTCCTGTAGTATCTCACCTTCATGGGGCTGATTTTATCCTCTGAAATATTTGGAATTACCCCTAATCAATCTGATCCACCTCGTTATGGTCTTCAGAAGGCAGCATCACTTCAAGATGAACAGTATCAAAAGAGACTAGGTAGGTCTATGCTGTCAGAGTGTCTCAGTGCAGAGACTTCAGCTTTTTCCTCCTGTCCTCTTCAGCTCTGAGAATATCCCAAAAGTACACAAAATGTACCTCTTTCAAGATCCCATCTAGCCAGGCAGAGAACCTATTGGCTGTGATGTGGAAATAATCTATCATTGAGCATCTCTCTTATCCCATTCTGGTTTCAGATTTGTACCTGGATGGACAAACAAATCTCATGAAAACCTGATGCATCTAAAAATTGACAGATGTCTTCACAACCTGCTAAAAAGAATATGGCTGGTGGCTTCATGAGTCTCCAAGCAGGTTCATCACTACCATGGGTTTGACCCTGCATCAGGCAGGAGCACAGCTCCCATGCAGTCTTCAAATTCTCCAAAATCAGTCTTTGCAAATGGACGAGCAAGTATATTTTCAAAAGAAAAGATGTAGAGCAAAATAATAAAAAAATAATAAAAATATTTCCACCTTTACCCAATGTTTTGAATTTTTTCCAGGCAAGAACTATTTGACAAAATTTGCCCCAAAGCCTTGAGTGTTTCTGAATACCCTCCAACAACATTCTTTCCTGAGTCTGTTATTTCTAGGAAAATACACGTCTCTGCAGAGGTTAGGTGAGTGGCAGGGCCTGGCTGGTTCCTACCACCAGTGCTGAGCAGGGCAGAAGTGGACATCCCAATGTGCAATGTTTCTGTTGTGCCTTCCCTGGAGGGAACCACGCTGCTTCACTTTGTCACATGAGCTTTGGGTTTAACATAAAGCTCCTTTGTAGCGGTGGCCTGAGCAGATGCCAGATGTGAGATTTAATCTGTGCGTGGCCTCCACCTTCCCACCCTTGGCAAGATGTCAAGCTGCTCACGAGTGTTGGTCCTAAAAATCTCTAAAAGGATGAAACCCAAAGTGTCCTCAACTGGCACAAAACCTATTGCATGCACAATCTGGGACTCTTTCTGCTTATTCTCCATTGCAAAGCAATTCTCCCAGTGGTCTGGCTTGCAGCTCGCTGCTCTCTCCTTTCACCACACGTGCTTTTGCACAGGGCAGGAGCTGCCGGATGCTTGGGCATCCCCGGGTGAGTGCCCCCCCCAGCACCTCCCTGCCAGTGCCGTGCCAGATGATGGCATGTTGATGCGTGTTGGCTCTGCAGCCCAAGTGGTCACCGGCGAGTGGGAAAGGGGCAGGGAGTGATGGCTTGGACATGTCCAGAAGCCCATCACTTGCCTGGGCAGGGCAAACCCAGCAGCTCCGCACCCTTCCCTGCCGCTGGTGCCGGGGAATCGAAGGGGCCAAGGGCTGCGCTCCCCTGCACGAGCTGTCAGTCCTTCTGTCTGCCCGGATCCGTCTGCCTTTGTGCACCTTTCCTTGCAAGCGGCAATTTCTGACAGCTAATATTTCACAGAAACCGGAGCCAGCTTTCTCCCTCCCTCCTTTTTTTTCCCCTCTCTCTCTCTTCTGTTTATGAAGCTGAGGGTAAGTGTTTAATTAGTTGCCTAATTGCCTGGGTAATTGGTAGACATACTCAGCTCTCCAAGTAATCAGTCTGAACAGGCCTTGAAAATATCTGGCCCAATATTCATTAGTGCAGTTAAATCGTTAAACAGTTACTGTGTTGGTTCCCGTCACAGCCCCGGGAACGGCTGCGTCAGCTGCACGGTGGCTCTCGCGGGGTGGGGACAGACCCGGGGAGACCCCGTGCCCTGCAAGAGCAGCTCCTGCCATGCATGCTGCCCGAGGGGCTGGGGAGGGGGCGAGGGGCTGATGGAGGGGAAAAAAAACCCAACAAATACAAAGGGCTGCAAAAACAGGAGGTCTGTCCCCTTTGCAGGGGACGTCGGCGATGGGAGGAGACGCCTCCTTTCCTCGCCATCCTCTTGCTCCAGCCTCCCCTTGCGCCGGCGGCGCCGGACCCGCTGCGTGCAGGCAGCCACCCCTCTCCCTCCCTTGGCCGCCGCGGGTTTGGAAGCCGGTTTTGCCATTAGCCCGAGCATCAATGTGAATATTGTCTCGGCGGGCTGCCCTGACCAGAATAAGTCATTAAAAGATCCTCGGTCGGTCCTGCTCCGGCTCAGTACAAAGGCACTGTTCTGCCAAGTGCTGCCAACTGCCTGCCTGCCTGTCTGTCCGTCTGTCCGTCCTGCCTCCCTCTCCGTGGAGGAAGTCAGCACTGGTAAGGAGCCCAAGCCTCAAAGGCAGCCGCCAAAGGGCTTCTCCTCCCCACAGTCGAGCTTCGGTCAGGGTCTAACAGCAACTTCAGCCTCATAGGAAATTCCAGGCGCAAATTCCTGCATGGCCATCCCAGAGGCCACACTGCAGTGAGGAGGAAGGCATCAATGTGGCTGGCTTTTGGGGCAAAAAATTGGAGATTTGCGCAAAGCAAGAGGAGGAACTGGCTTCCCTCTACCTTCTGCCTCGGTTCCTGTAGTGGATTTTTTTGGACAGCATAAGGTGCCACAGAAGATGCAATTAAAAGCAAGTGAAATGCAGTTGTAGCATGGTGTAGCTGGACGGGACTGCCGGCCAGGGAGCTGCTCAGCATGCTCCCATACGGCTCCAAAACACGTGAAATAGCTGAGCCCCTGAACGATATGCCCAGCTCAGCAGGAGGTCGGCCAGGATATATAACCTCAAAGTTATTTCTAGCAGTGATTCAAGGAAAATGCACGTGTTACGAATCAGACCCTTGTTAAAAGGTTGCTTGGCTGCAGATCCTTGTGCAATTAAGTGCAGCAGGGATGGAGCTGGTGCTGCCTTCCCAGCCGAACCTCTCCAGCCAACACAGCCCTCCTTCCCCTTGGTCCTGCCAGAAGACTGTGTCCAGAAGCTCCGCGTGTTTCATTTTCCACTGAGCTGGCTCATCCCTCTTGCCAGTGCTATTTTGAGTTCACCTGCTTGGGATGCAAGTCCATGAGCCTTATTGCTCCTTGCCAGCTCCCACAGCTCCCCAGAAACCCTCTGTGGGACAAGTCAAAGAAGGGACTGAGGTCCTGGGTGAGGGCAGAGGGGGAGATGGCAGCATCCAGGCAAGCAAATTCCTACTCAGATCCCGCACCTTGGTTTTTGCCATGTGAACAGTTGGGTTCCTGGCAGACAGGATGTCAACCTGAAAATGAGGACAGGACATGCTCCACCAGACCCCAGGGCAGACGGGCAGCCCTGTGCCAGCACTGCCAACCTCCCTGTGCAGAAGGCAGGGTGGGATTCGGGCAAGAAGGGAATTGGAGGAAGGCACAGAAAATGTGCAGGGGCAGCAAAGCAGAAAGAAGGGAAAATTTGGGTAGGTTTTGACCCAGGGGTGACGGAGAAAATGGAGGTGGTGAGTTAAAAAAGGGAAAGGATGCTGAAGAGATCAGAGAAGCTTTTTGTTCCCACACAGGAGATGTTGCCAACTGGAGGAGAAAACTTGAGATAGTGATATAAGGATTTAGGGGAAAGCGATACCCCTGATGTGCAGGAAATCCAGGAGATGTGCATGTACTGCAGGGTGGCATGGGTGCTACCAGAGCCCCGAAGCCCCAGAAGAGCTGGCAGGGAGCACCTTGGGGTGACTGTACCAGTCGGAGCAGCCAGCCCACCAGGCAGGAGCCATGTGCGTTGCACCTTCCTCCTGTGCTCTTCCTCCCTCAGTCACGTGGCTTTTGGGATTTCCAGGAGAACATCCCACCCTTTTTGGGGAGTATGGAGGACAGTTTCTTGAGAATCCCCCTGCTTGGAATGGGGATGAATTCCTGCCCAAGGGAAGGCTGTTGGGCACTGGGGAGCACCAAGCAGGCTCCAGCGAGCCTCCCGGGGAAGAGGGAGAGTGTGCAGGGGGAGGAATGTCAGAGGTGACTAAGAAATAGGTCTCCATCCATTACTCTGCCGGGCGGTCCTTTCGAGTCACTGGCTGGCTTTGTTCTCGCCAACATCTGTAAGAGATTACGGATGCCTTCCTAGCCGAGGACATGGACGGGATCTATAAATACCAGAGTCGGGGGTTGCTGCTGTCGGACGAGAGCTCTGCCTGGGTGGCCGGGAGGCCAGCCGTGGACAACGGGCCCTGGGAACACAGGCTGTGTCCTTAGCTGGGCACCCCGGGAAGACGTCACTAGTGCAAGGTGGTGACACCACAGGCTGGGTCTTCCCAAGGCTGTGCTGATGCACGGCCAGTGGCAGCTGGAAACACAGCTGGGCAATGGGAACATGGAGCTGGGGGTGCTCAGCACTGGCCCCAGTGTTGATACCTGCTCCTCACTGGCCTTGAGCAGCTCATATCATTTTTCACCTAAAATCAGACTGACCCCTGCAAGGGGAGAAGGGTTATTCAGTTGGGTTTGGTTTGGGTTGGCATTTTTTTTTTTTGCAAGGACCTCAAATAGCAGTCCCCTGTAAAGCTGAGATAATACATGCCCAGACACCATGGCGATGGGCACCATTTAAAGAACACATACAGAGCAGAGCTGTTAATGCTTGATTCTCCCAACTTCCCTGTGTTAACATCACTCCCCTGAGACCATCCTCTAATTCCTGACTCCATTCCAGACTCTCGCTCTGAATGTCGCGAGACTTTGTACGGTTCATGCAATGCTAACGCTGCCCGGCAGGAGCTGAATTCTCCAGTGACTAATTGCTTGAGCATGTCTTTGTTCACTCAGCTTTTCCCACCAAAAAAGGATCCTGATTTTATAAGCTGTTAGAAGCCCGAAGATTCAGCACTACACTAACATGTTAGCCACAATTATCCTCTTTCTGACAAAGGATTCCTGATTAGGGCTGTTGCATATTCATCTGTAGACTGTGCCAAGCCTGGCTTTGTTTTTCAAGGTCGAGGATTGCGTTTCTTTGGATTCAATTCCCATCCTAGACGTAGATTACAAGGCAGGAGAGGAGGAGGCAGCTGAGGTTGCTGGAAGCGTTGAATCCTCCTGATAGTGCTCAGAACATCCACCAGACGTGTGCCAGACATGCCATGTGAACCAGCCATTTGTGGGCTTGGCTAGGTGAGCTGGACAGCCTCAAAAGCTGACCCTGGTTGCAAATATGACACGTTGAGGTCAAAGAGTGGGGAACCCCTAAGTGTCCCTGGTGCAGAAGCATGGGTGCTGGGCAGGAATCTCAACCCAAAACATCCTTCCAGTAGTCGAGGCTTCATGAGCTCCTGTTTCACGTCCTCCCCGGGGGCCCGGTCCCATTTGCCACCATGGGAGAAAGGACAAAAGGGGAGCTAGCCGGGAGGGAATATTTCACAGAGGAACTTTAGCTGCTCTCCCCTGCTGATTCCTCCACTTAAAAAGAAAAAAAAAAAATGAAGAAAAGGAAAAAATAATTACTTCTCAGCCTCTAACCTTTCCAGCAAGTGACTTTGTAATAAATAATCCACATGTCTCTCCAGTGCAATCCATCAGCAGGAGCGCCTAATTACTTTAGACTCACTTTGAAAACCCTTCCAGTGCCACTTTCAGATAAATAAAAAATTAACGTGGAACTAAAGCAGTAACCTGGTGAAAGTTTCCCCACTCTCCCTCAGTTCTGTACAAGTCTGGGCTGATGCCTGGAAGGCTCCATGCCCAAAGACGCTTTCCCCTGTCATGCTGAAAGGTGAGCTTGGACTGCAGTTCAGGGCACAGGGACCTCAGCCATGGAGTGTCCATGGGGACACCCTCCTCCAGACATGCAGATGCCTGGAGAAATAGCTGGAGACAGACCCAGTGCAATCCCTGTGTACAAAGACTATTTTTTTTCTGAATCCTCTTCCTTGGGAGGCTTCTGTTATTTGTTTCTAAGAGTGCATTTTGGAGGCAAGTAGGCTCCAGTTTCCTTCTTTGAGTTGTTTATTGTTCCCCAGTTGCTCTATCTTCTGCATCACCCCTTTGTCTCTCATTCCCAAGATTACAGCTATGAGAAAGGCACCTAAAGGCCGGCTGAGCTGACTCGCCCCCTTGCACCCCACAGCACTCCCACCAAGGCTAAGGGGCACCCACTGTGCAATTTCTGCAGTGACATGCCCCAAGCACTGCGCTCCCGCTCAGCATGCGGAGCACGCTGCAGCACGAAGGCTGCGACAGAGGAGACAAGGGTCACTCGAGAAATTATTTCTGTAATGGGTCTGTCCTCTAGCAGAGACAGGAGAAATTCCCAGTCTTCCTTGCCTGTTTCCAGCTGCTGCGTCTACATCGGTTGTAGTGTGGAGGGATGAGTTCATGAACACAAATGCAGTGTTCATTGCTAGCGGTGCCACATCCAGAAATGTTCAAAATGGAGCTGGTTCCCAATGGGCAGCACTTCTAGGGAGATTCTTTGGAAGCAAGTAGAGTAACACTGAGCAATCCAGTTACACGCTGACGACAAGGACGATGGGCACAGAAGACAGCAAGAGCACCATCTCCAGAGCCATGCAGGGATGTGCTTTAATGGAGATATTACCAAACCAAGTGGGGTCTTGCTGTAGGACTGTTAGAAAAGGATCGCTAGTCAGATGAATTTCATTACACTGGAAGTGAACTTGTTCTGGTGAAAGACCAAGCCAGCCACCAAAAAGGATGTTCAAGGCATCCTGTTGCACTTATCCTTAATGGAACTGATAATGGGAGGAGGAAAGATGCTCAAGTGTGTGGTTGCATGAAGAGGTTCAGGAGCTGTGGGTGCTCACAGCACCCAGAGGCACAGAGGCTGTCCCCTACCTTCCTGGAGAGGGTGACAAGGTGGCAAGGGACAGACAGCGTGGGAGAACTGGAGGGTACAGGGCGCTGGGGATGCCATTATGGGTACCAGGGCTGAGTCCCTGCACATTCTGCATTTGCTGGTGCTTTTACTTGCAAACTGCATCTCTTTGTCACAGAAGCCATTAATCTGCACACAGGTAATCAAGATCATGGTGGGACAGCTGCTTCCACTGGCAGCCAGATTGCTATCGGACCCCGTTAGTCTCTACAAGGAGTTTTTGTCTAGAAATGAGATACTGATTTCTTGGTATTTCCAGCAATAAAATTAATATCAAAAAACTATGCCTGAGTTTCATTTTGCAAAGACTAAGAGCACCTCATGCTTTTGGCAGCTGAAGGTTTGAGACTTCTAAGAAGATTTTGTCCACCTCTTCTTCCTCATCTTTGCATCCCACTTCTGCATTCCCATCTTTCTCTTCTCCTTTCATCTCTGTGCTTAGGGCCCTGGGCAACACCCGACAAGCATTCAGAAACTAAAAAACAAACAAACAAACAAAAAAAAGAAGCAAAATTAAATATCTGAGAAAAGCAGGCCCAGAACCAATAAGGTCTGATTTCACTGTAGGTTACCACAGCCGAGGCAGCGGTGTGTCAGGGGAGGAAGAGGCTTGAAAAACCTCCACAGGAGAATTAATTAAACGAATTTCACTCTGCCAATTGTTTGTTATTTTTGCTGACCTCACCAAGTGGATTAATATTTAATTAGCCTTTAGGAGAAGTGGAAAGCACTTATTAACCTGTTATGTCAATCTGTCAGGCCTGGGGTCTCAGGACAGGCGCTGTTACCATGAAACAATAGAAATATCAAGGTCTGTTTCTCTCCGTCTCGGCTGTTATGTCTGTTGGAAAGTGGCTTTTTTTGGGGGGACAGAGGGAGTGGACCCACTACGCCTAACTGAGGGGTGTCTAAAAGCGAGCGCCCCAAGTCTAGATGTCTTTTAGAGGCCCAAGGAAGAGAGAGAGAAAGCCATATGTGATGTCCCAGGCACAGGTGGGAAGCACATATGGATATATGATCCCCTTGGAGGTACTTTAGAGCTCAGGCTAGATGTCATCTGGTGTGATGCTGGTGACTAGGGAAAGGTTTGGGCTTTCCTTCATTGTTTCTTGTTTAAAAACACTGCTTCCTTTTATACTGTGTTTACAGTTATCATAGTTCAAGAAGTGCTAAACTTGGTGTCGACACATCCTCCTCGGTGGGGAAATGCCATGGGGCCATGCAAGACGCAGAGGTCCCGGCTGAGTCTCCGTTAAAGAAAAGCTCTAAAACAGAAAACAGGATGAACACAGATGGCAGAACAAGAAACCCATCCCTGCTGGTGACAAAGACCAGAAGGTCCCCAGCCAGTGTCCGAGCTCACATAAAGCTGGTGAGTCTCACCCCGGGGTAACAACCACGTCGGATTGCTGCAGGGCTGGGTCTGGCCCAAAAGAAATAAAACCTCAAGCACAATTGAACCCTTAGGAAACATCCTCAGCAAAATAGTGAGATGAATGTTGTGTGCAAGTTAGCAAGAGTGGGAGGAGCTTGGAAAGAGATAATGGCTAAAGTGGATTAATATCTTCTTTGGTGGAAATTCTCCCAGACTCTGGGCACAGACACTAGCTGACAACTTAACTTACTGCTCAGAGAGGAGCCAAAGTAAAGTGTCTTCTCCAAACCCAAATCCTGATGGCCCTGAGCATCACAAACAGCTGGGCACCTGCACTTTGACTTCAGCTTAATGAGTCAAAACTAAACCTCAGGTTAAAATAACCCACTGGGTCTCTCTGGGGGTATTCAAAACCGCATCAGCAAACCCAACCAGCATCCACACCCTGGTTTGGCTGTCTAACAAAGACACTGGAGAGACACCAACAAGAGCCAACCTCCCGTCACAGGCAGAAAGCTTCAGCAGACGGCAAAAATGACAAACCATATTCAGGAAAATACGGGGCTGTTGGCAGCGGGCGCGGGCTTGCGCGTCCCTTTCAATCTCTGCATGCAAGAGGCGAAACAAGCAAGCAGAGGCAGGAGCTTCGTGCCGGCTGCCAAGGCGGGTCGTGCTCCCCCCCCCCGCAATCTGTGCCGGCTCTTGCAGGCTCTGCCCGAGCCCGGCCACCTCCTGCTGCCTTGTCCCCGCAGGGCAGGGACGCTGCCCGCAACGCCGTCCTGCCTGGACCGGGTGCCATTACCGCTGGTCTGTGACAGGCCATATCATTTATTATTATTATTTTTTTTAAATTAAAATCCTCCTGAGCTTTATTAAATAGGGATGCTGATAGGTAATTAAATCGCAACTTAATTAAATCTGTCTGCTCAATCCAACCACGGCACGCTGGCTACTCTGCAATCCCTGCGAGAGGTGCTGTCGGTGGAGAATGGCAACGCAAATTAAACAGCATCACGCTCAGCACGGCCACCTCCCCACCGGGCACAGCCAGGAAGGGAACCAATGGGTTTCTCCACCCATACAGCAACCCATAGCAATAGGAGGAGCTGGGGACGCCCCACGGGGGACCTGACCTGACTTTTTGGGTAGGGGCTGACTCTCTCCAGCATGGCAGGACCAGACCTAGGTGCTGGAGGCAGGTTACAGGGTTTATGACTAGCTGCTTTGACATAACGTGAAAATATTTGGCATGAAATGGTGGGCAAGTAGGGAAGGACTTCTTCCTCCACTGCTCTGCAGCACCTCTGTGGGGCCATGGTGATGGTAGGGGATTGCAGAGAGCTTGCAAGGACAGAAATGTGGATGGGAAAAGGGCTCTGGCTGGGGCACCATTTGCCTGGGCTGGTTGCTCTCTCTGCACTTTAGGATGGAGCAAAAGGTGCTGTGGGACACTTTCCACATTGACGTTGAGCCTGGCAGGTGCTCAGTGCTGAGGTCAGAAGAGGAAAAATCCTGTGGAGGAGGTTCCCGTGGAGCAGGTCCCCTGCTCTTTCTGGTAGGTTTTGCAGACACAAGCCCACACTGGCGAGCACCAGACCTCAGCCCTGGCTATCCTACCTAGAGTTTGCTGCCTTCCCGTCTCTCTGGCTCACTTGCTCCAAACAAGGGGCTAAAGGTAGTGACATGGAAAAATAACCAGGCGGTCTTGCTAAATCATCAGTCTGCTCGTCCCAAGGAAAACAGATCTTGGAAAGAATTCCCCTTTTTTATTTTCTCCTTTTTTCATTTCAACACAGGCTCAACTCGCTGCCTCTCGCAAACCTCAGATGCTATGGTTGCCTTTGCCCAGCCCTGGCAGGCAGTAGCGAGGGCCGAGCAGCCCCGAGGACAGATGCTCTTGCTCCCCACACTGTGGGCTCCCCTTTGAGGAGGCACCACCTCACCTAATGGCATCCCCAGGTCTCCACTTTCTCATGTCGTGTCATAACATTGCAAGTGGGAACTGGAGAAACCTTCCCCTCCCCTTCACATTGAGCCACTGGCTGTCCCTTGTCACAGGACGGGATGGGAGACAGTGCATGGCCCAGGAGGACCTTCCTCTTTGGATGAAGTATCTTCTATCCAGTAAACAATTGCTAGAGAGATGCATCTTCTCAGCAAAGCTCCTAAAAGCAGACATCTCTTGTCCATCAAACCAGAGACTAACCAGGTGGTGGACCCTGCCAGATAACAATGCTAGGACATGGTTGTGTCACCAGCTGCCTAATACCGGTGTCTTTTATTCATGTTCTAAAAAGTTTCAGCTCCTGGAGGCAACACACTGAAGGAAATATTTTTGTGGGGAAGAAGGATTTAAGCCTTTCTCTGTTTTAGTCAAGAGGGTGAAGTCTTCAAACTTTTGAAACAAACGCAAAGAAAGCCGGTGTGTCTCTACAATGCCCTTCTGCAATTACTATGACCCCAAGGAGATGGACAAGATGTGAACGAGCTACAGGAGCCTATTCAAGGGCGACTTACGCGCAGTAATCTTGGGAGATCAAATTCCTAATCTGCTTCCACCTCAGAGATGGAGGAGTAAAAGTCTTACCGGCATTAATGTTCAATGCTCGAGTTGGCAGGTGATGCCCTGCATTGGGATGCTTGAGTTCCCTGCTCTGCAGCTGAAAGACACTGGTATGCAAGCTCAACCAGCACCCATCCCGGATATTGGGGATGACCCTATGCTCAGGCAAAGGTCGAGGAGGGGTTGCCAAGTTCAGGATTCCCCCCATCATTACAAAGTGTTGTGCACTAGGGCTGCAATAAGAGATGAGTTGTCCTGTCTGTATCTGCTGGGGCGTGTGAAACTTCAAACCTCATAATTGTTTTAGAGCCACTGAGGTGAGCTGCTGGAACACAGCATCAGCGGGGGGGTGGGGGGCCGCAGGCGAGAGAAAAGGCAGCTTGTTCCCACCGCTGGGTTTGCATTTCTGCTCCTGGTGAGGACACATGTGGCAGGGAACTGCTCCGCTGGAAGCCCACGCTGGCAGCCTCAGCTCCTGTGCTACCCACCAGGAAGAGGCAGAGATGGAAGGAGAGAGGGTTAGGGACAGAGGGAGATACAGCCTGGGAGATGAGAAAAGACCTTAATGAAGATAAAGACGTAGGCAGACCCCAGGACACACAGACAAGCAGTTATAAACCCTGACTAACTCTCTGAAACAAAAGTCATGTTAACAGTGCCACCTGTGGAGAAGGCTTTATTTTCCCTTTTCCTCTGCTACCAGAAGATTTCATCCACTGGGAGTACATGGCTTTAATTCTGAGGGGCTGCTTTTAAGGCCAGACAATGGCACAGAGATAGGAGCATCAATGACTAGGAAAGGCTTTTGGCTTTCAGAAAAAGGGAAAAAATGAATTGATCATGCCCTGGGACTCCTTCATGCATGCTGCGGCAGCATCTTAGCAGGCACTTGCAAATGTACTGTTTGTGCTCATTCTTGAAAGAGGTCTGTTGTGAGTGAACCGGTGCAGCCGTGGGTGGTCACTCACATTTACACTAAATCTTCTCTTCTATTGCACACTTTCCCATGCAAGTTTCCCAGATCTCTCCCTACTCTCTGAAAGTGGCCTGTCCACTGCTGGTTTGGGGTTTTTCCTAGACAGCTCTGTAAAAGTCACCCAAGCTTCCAGGCATCCACAGAATATGGCCAGATTTCCAAAAACATTTTACACAGGTTCTCAAACCTTTGACTCTGAGGCAACTACCCACCTCCAAGTAATGAATGGCTGGCAGGTTCTCAGCAGAAATTTTATTAGCAGCTACATGTGACCTGATTTTAGCTTCTCCAGGAAAGCAATGGGAAGTACCAGAAGGTAGTGCTCTGACCAGGTGTCCTACTGTGCTCTGAAGCTCTGGGAGATACTGGTGATGAACTTTCTTCTTCTATCTCTTGAGAAGAGATGTGTGCAGAATAGCTCAGACCTCTAAGTAATAAGACAGAGAGGTTAGTCAATAGGCAGTTTGCTGAACTTCACAGTCAAAAGCTTCTTGAAAATGGGGTGCCCAAGTCACACTTTTGGAATGTGAAAGTTCTGATTTGTATCTGAATGTCACCACTGCCCTGTCACGAGAGGGTAAATCTGTTAAAACCTGACCTAAGAGTCGGGACAATTAGAGTTTGGGTCCAGAAAAGAACCTACATTTTGCAGTGCAGACCTTCTCTTTTTTGACAGATTGTTTGTTTTTTATTCTTTCATGTGTCCCAGGTGGTGCTGGGACATGTCAGGCCACAGGGCAGCTGGAAGTTATGGGACAAACTGTAGGTAATTTGGCAGGAGAACATTAAAAAGCAAGAGGAGGAAACTATAAATTCAGAGTGTAACCACCATAAAGTATTCTCTTAATTCCCAGCCCACCTCTTAAAAGCACAGATAGTTCTTCCCCCTGCCCACAGGATGCCTTTCCCTCCCCATAGGGTGTCATGTTATGGCTCGGACAACAGAGCACCACGGGAACGGTGACCCTGATGGATTTCACATGTGTTGCAAGACCTGGTGGAGGTTCTGCCCTTTCACATGCTGGACTTCTCTTCTGTGCAATATCAAAGGTTTGGCATCTCACTGCCCTGTTTCATTTCTCACTGTCTGCTGAAGGACTTTATCTCATCCCTCCTCTTCCCTCCCGATTGGTGAAGATGAGCCATCTGCCTTTAGAGGTGGGAATGAACCATAACCGTGAGTCCTAAATTGGCTGTAACTCCCATGGCAACATCCAAGAGCATTTACGAGGCTTGTTTCTGGGAAAATAACACAGACGAGCCACCAAAACCTCTCCTCATCTCCTTCATGTGTCCCCCCAGGGTTATGAACACTGGTGAAGCTGCATGTGAGGCTGAGATCTGCTTTCCAGTAATTCATTACTGGCAAAGTGTCCTAAACTTCACTTTCCTCTACTACAATACATGGAATTGCTACATTTCTGTGTTTCTTCCTGTTAACCAGAAATTAATTTCTTGCACCTAAAAAGCATTGAACTGCCTAAATCACGTTTTCAAGACTCACAAGCATTTATGGACCCAAATCTCATAGATTTTCTTTCCAAACTGTTACCCTAACAATGCCCTTTTCTCCCAGCTAGACCAGCCTCTTTCTCATTTGCACTTTCTCTCCATTCACCCCCTTTCTGGTTATATTTTAACCAAAGATCATTGCCCAATTCTCATTCTTGGTCATGCTTTGAGGGCCAGTGTTTGCTCTGTGAGGAGTAACAGGAAACACTCAGTCCTCGTCCCCATTTAGCTGGTCGCTGCCCTGTCCCCTGCTGAGCCAAGCCAGTGGTCTCCTGTCCTGCAGGCACATCTGCCTGGTCCTGCAACCATGGGGTCAAGTGCATGGTAAGCAGCGGCTGGGAAATCAGGTGTATTTCTTGTGAACTTCAGAGTATGAAAAAGAAAATGGGTTTGTGAGGGAAATTGCACATGGAAATCTGTTTCTAGTTTTGCCTCAAAAAGAAATGATGAGTGGTAACTTAAAAATGAAACAAATGAAACAAAAGAAACTGCAAAAAGAAACTTCAAATTATTTTGAAAAAGTAATTTTTTAGGGAAAATGAAAAGATTTTTTGCAAGAAAGCACTCCACTGATCTGGCCATATTATCTCACCTACTGAATACTACTGGTGAGCCTCCCATTTCTGCTTCAGAGCCTATTTATCTCCACTGCTCTTACGGGCAAGCACCTCAGATGAGGATTTAGTTCTATTGTACAGATTGTGGGAGTGGAAAACTCACGTTCAAAGCTTTCTTGTAAATGTATAGGTGTTTTAAACCTACTTATATAGCTGAGAGGAAGTTTTCTGATATCAAATATTAGCTAACGTTACAGAGTTGAGCATTTACACAAGGAAGATGAGAAGTATGAACAAAGTCAGGGAAAAGCAAACTGAAGGGGACTTTTTGAAAGCCAGAAATAGCTGAACCCAAGCACATAAGAGCAGCAAGTCACTAGTGCAGGGAAAATACACTTAAAGATGAGAAATGGTGATGGGAAATTGGAAAAGGGGACCTGGCAGACTAAGGGGAGGGTAAAGACAGAGAGAGAGTGTGTGAATGGCTAGAGTAGCTAGAAACAAGAAAATAAAGAGTAAATCAGACCTTTGTTATCTTTGAAGAACAACAATGAATATTGTTTCTTCAAATCTTTCTTTGAACATGGACATGTTGCAGAAAACCATAAGAGAAGACAGTATGCCTGAGTACCACCAGTAAAGTGATGGAGTGGTAGATGAATGTTATTCACTTAGGGGTTGCTAGGTCTTGAGGTCTCAAAGAAAGTCAGGACCCCATATCTACCCTTAGTTGGTGTTACCTGCTGCCATCAATGATTTTGGTGTTGCTGAGCCTCTGAACCCTCTGCTGGCAGCAGGGACTGCCATGCGTGTAGAGCACAATGCCTCACAAACCTTGAAACAATGCGGAGGCCTCCTAGCTGCCCATGTGCATGAAGCATGCTCCTTCTCCAACGCCGATCCCAAGGGAAACAGCCAAGAGGAGCTCCGGAAGGTCAAAATGCAATTAAAACCAATGAGATTTTCTGTTACTTAATGGATGCAAAGGAAAGAGGGTCTGCCTCTTGGGTCATGCCTCTCCCACCCATGCTGACCACCCCAGACTCTCTCCTCAGTCTCCTCTCCTTCTCCATTGTACCTCTTGTGGCCCTTCTCATTTATAACATCAGCCCCTCTGATGTCCAGGTCCAGCAATTGGGGGGACAATTAGGTAAATGTGTAAATTTGGAGGGGAGGGGATTTACACCTCCTGCTGCCCTTGCAATGAATTACCAGGGCTGTTAATGGGCTGGTGCCCCAGTGCCTCGTAAATCGTTTGACTGGGGCCGAGCGGTGACGGGTGGCTTTGATCTGGACACGCTGCCCTGCCATGAACAGGAAAAGGAAGAGGTGATTTTTCATGGGTTACTACTCACTCCAGCCTCCAAGTTTTCCACTCTGCTGAAACTTTGACAGTGCCTAATAATCTATCAGCAAGGCTTTCCTTGCTCTGCTTCCACTCCATTACCACCTTCATGTTCCCATTTAGCTTCTTTCACACGGACCCCGGAAAGGTTGACCGTCTCCCACCCTTCCAAAGCAGGTTGGAGGATGGGAGCAAGGGCTGGGGTCATTCCACACATTTCCCCTGAGGAGAGGAGTCAAAAAGTGGATGCTGAGATGAAGGGAAAGAGCTAGCACATGTCTACAAAGCTGGGAAGAAACTTTCCGATGGGATCTAATGCCCCTTCACCTGTAGGGAAAAAGGCACCACTTTCAACTCCTGAATGAGGCTGATTCTTCACTAGGTGCCATTTTCCCAAGCCTTAACAACATGTCCTTCACACTAGTAGCTCTTTGGACAGGGGTTGTCTTTTACTCATGTATAGCAAGAAATGCAGTGTGGTCTGTGCCCTTTGCTCATGGTATTGGGCTGCCTTTGTGCTGCCAAGAGGAAAGGACACCATGAGGGCTGGCTCCATGGGCTCCTCTGACAGCTGTATGCACAGACCCAGGGGACTTCCCATCTCCAGGAGCTCCACCATCTGCAGCTCGCCACTCCTGAGCAGCAGTGCCCTGCTGCCCTGGGTGTCTCTTGTTCCCTGGAGAAAATCCTCCTCTCTTGTTGGATCTTGTCACTTTGGGGATATCATTCGCTTCAATTGAAAAAAAAAAAGCCAGCCTGCCCTCCCAGAAACCTCCTCACAGCAGAAATATTGGAATCTGGAAACAACATAGGAAAAAAAGAGCATCGCTGATTCACTGAGTGACCACGAATATGTCTCTAAATCCACATGCCTAACGGGAAGCAGTAAGGCTCACACCAACTGGAGCGGGGCCACCTGGGATGTCAAAATGATTGGTGTTGGTGAAACCTTGATGTGCCTCAGAGGAAAAGCAAATAAGAGACTGAGATGTCACCCAACGTGAGAGGTTAGATCTCTTAGGGTCCATTTGAGATGCTCTAGAGTATCTGCCATGCTGGAGGAGCCTGGGTTTTCTACAGGTCTCTTGTCACATCCTCCAGCCATGCCTGGTGTATTGGATAATTTAGGATGTCTCAAGTAGGGCAATATATTTGGGTACCTGAGCAGAGTTTTTTGTCACCACTTTTTTTCACAAGGCTGCTGCTTAGATTTATTGTCCACACTCATCATTTCTCTTGACAGGTCCTTCCTTGTATCTCCTGTATGTTAGACCAATACCTTGTATGCGTTCAATTTTGCACCTTCTGCCTTCTGAATGGAACAAAATCCTCGGAACTGCACTGTTTTTTTAGACTAATGAATTCTTTGAGAGGGTTAAAAACCACCTCAGTAATAAATCCAAACTGTGAAGGCTTGATGTATCTGTTTTTCTGTTCGCCTCCACTCCTGCTAGACAGAATTAGCCCTCACCTAATACAGAGCGCAGACTTGATACAACCTTGTTTAGCACAATTGGTTTGAATCCATTATATTGACAATATCAATTTGTGTAATTCCTGCATTAGGATTTTGTACTAAACTGTATTTGAAAGGAGCTGTTGACCTTGATTAGCTCTTTAATTGTGGTTAAAATCCAAAGTAATTCAGATACCAGCCTTGACTGTGGAAGGAAAGGGCCATGCCATGTGACAGTGCAGTCAATAACTGCCGCGTTCCCCATGGACACAGCTCCCGTGTTTTATAGGCTCTGGGTCTCACCACTGCCTTAGTGCATCCATTTGCTTTCCTTTTGACCGGACCCTCGGGGCTTCACCTTGCGGGGTGTATTGTAAGAGCAGGCACTCGAGGTACGCTCTCCTGGACACATTCCAGCTGAGCCATCCTTCTGGCTCACGCCGCCTCTGCTTTTGCATGCAGGTGGGGTTTTTCTTTGCTTTCTGTCCTAAGCAGAGCTGTAACAGTGCTGGGTACTGCCCAAGGACTCCTCAGAAAGGGAGAGGAAGGGACCTCTCCGTCTGCAAAGCTAAATCTCGGTAGCAAACCTCGCCTTACTCGCTTTGTGGTCTCTTAGCAGCAGAAAGAAGAATGTTATTAGAGCCCATTAAGAAGCCCACATCTACCTGTCGGTGCCCAGATATCTGCAGGGGATGCATAATAGCATTATGGGACAGACGGGCTTGGTGTGTCCGCGGGCACTATGCTCTCACTGAAATTCAGCAAGAGCTGGGTGCCTAATTCTCCCAGGTCTGCAGGAAAAGATCAGCTGTGTGCCTTGAGGTCTGAGCTGGAGCAAGTGTTCTGGGTGAAAAATGGCAGGCAGGAGAAAAGGCCATTTCCAGGAGTCCCATGTGCTGAAGGGGAAAATGAATGGGATGAAGCCTGGAGGGGGGAGAACCCTTTTAAGTCAATGAGGAATTCTGCCAGAAAGCAGCAGAAGGAGCAGTTCAGCAGGAATTACAGAGAAGAAAAAAAAAATCTGGCAAGAGATACAGCTTGAAAGATGGAACACTTCATTTTGGGCAAACTGAATGTTTCAATTAAAAATAACAGAGCTGCGATCCTTTAAGAGCAGTCACATTTTAATAAATTTTTCATGAATGGAAGCAGCCTGTATCCTGAAGACCTGACAAACTCTCTGCTCTTTGGAGATCATGCATTCTCCTGGATCTACGTCTTCCTGGCATCAGATGGGATTGCCAGCCACAGATCAAAGAGAGAAAGCACAAAAAGGCCCGCCAGGCATCTTGTGCTACATATGTGTGCAGAATATAATGTGCAGAGAGGGGACGGGTGACTAGTGCTATGGCAAGGCAGGCGAATTCATGGGAAGGAAGAGTAAGCCAACAGAAGAGAAGAGGCCACAGAGACAGAAGAACAGGCTGTGAAGAAAACTAGTATCAAGGAGAGGAGTTTGTGAAAGACAAGAGTGGAGCAGTGGAAGTGGAGACAGGGATGGAGGGAGGGAGAGGGGGAGGGAGAAACGTACCCTCTACGCCTGGGAAAAAGACAATAAAAGCTGCGGACTCCTGTCACGCAGGACAAGCCCAGCACTATTTACTGTTTGCTCATTTAACCTGGTTAATTTTTAATAATGTTGAAATTTTCATTTTAATAATTTAGGTAAATTATTTATTAAACCACAGGATAAAGGGATCATAGCAATTATGAATTGACAGTGTTACCTGAGGCTCATGAAAAGGTAAGGGGTTTTGCAAAGTCCTTGTTATTGGATAAACATTAAATTAGTAACAACTTCACATCCAATTCAAATTACCTTCTTCCAAGTCTAAGATTGCGCTCTCTCAGTCTCTCCTGGGAAGGAGCACCGTGGGCAAAGAGGGTTGTGGGGAGCCACAGCATAGTCCTGTGTGGGGCTGGGGATGCTTCTCCTGGATGTCCTCAAGGCAGGGACAAAGCAGTCTTTCCATCAGAGGATGGCAACAAGGTGACTTTCACTGCTCTGATAACGTAGAAAATGTAATGATTTAACAAAAAAATAGCATGTTAACAGGAAAAGATGGCTGGATGGGTCTTGTCTGGCTATGACTATCGGAGTGGTGGTGGCTTTCCTGGTACAAAAATTGTCAACAGAAGTTTGCTGGTACTTCCTACCTATCGCAGGATTCCTTACTACATTTCGGTGATGCAGCTTCCCAAACCAGCTCACTGACCACAGGAACCAACTGTCTGATGCCAGTTGCCTGATGAAGGGTTTCTGAGGAAACACAGACCCAGTCCTGGAAAATCCCAAGAATATTCTGGAGATGTTTGTGTAGAAATCTACAGGCTGCCACTTGAGGAAAGTAACCTTTGTTGGGGAGAAATTGGTGCTCTACAGAGAGACACAGCTCTTCACTTAAAGTGTTTGTATCAGGATGGCAAAAGAAAGCCTTAAATATTTGAAAGGGTGAACTGATGAGCTTTAAAAACAACTAGGGAATGTAGCATCCAGACACTCTCTGAGAGAGCAAGAAGTTTTGCCTTTGAGTAGAAATCTAAATGGAGGATGGTGAGAGATGGGAGAGAGGAGGACAAGGATGGGATCTGAAACCTGGTGGCCTCGGTCAGCGAAGTGCTGCAGCGTTTACCCCACTTTCAGCATCAACGTAGACCGGCAGAATTAAAACCAACCATCTACAATTTAATAACAATCCCAGGTTTTAAGTGTTGTAATGAATCAGAGCCAAGGCTGCATTTTCATATTTTGTGATGTTTAATTTTCAAGCATTTTGTTTTAATTACCAGTTTCCAATCATTTTTATGTTAGCTCTGAGTGCCTTTCCTACATTTTCTTCTCCATAATTAAAACTTTTTAATAACATTACTTTCAATCAAAGGATTTCAATTTTTCTTCTAGCTTAGTTCTATCCTAATAAAGTTGTGTTGGGTTGTTTTTTTTTTTTTCTTTTCCCCTGGGAATTTCCTAACTTTCAGTAAAGGAAATAAGCATTTCTAAACAGTTATTTTTTTCCTTCTAACATATGGAAAGCTCAGTTGACTTGATAAAGTTCTTTGGAAAAGCATCAAGACACATTCAGAGTCTTAAATATTTGTACATAAGATGGCTAAGATACAAATCTGCCCTTCCTTCTTTTTCATTTAAATAGCAAGAGCCAATGACCAGCATGTGAAATAAGTTGATAAACAAAGATGTCCCACAGACTTGAGAAAACACCCTCTTAGTTTTGAAATCTGCTCAATCGTATTTTTGTATCATGCCTAACAGGTGAGAAAATACAACCTATTAACCGGGAAAATAATGTTGAACAAAGTACACAATAGCGAACAACTGCTTATTCCAACTGTAAGGCCTGCCTGGTTTATAATAAAATAAACCAGCCTCTTTACAACAAACCAACACCAAGTGAAAATACAGTTCTTCAGAGTCTCTAAGCCCCACATGAATCTAAAGTTGCCCATCTCCAGGGTTTATAAATTGCCAGAGTTTCTAAACTCTGGAGAGCTTAGCAAAGTCTCTCCAAGGGATGCGTGTACTATACAAATGAAGTCATAGAGAAACCTTAGAAACTCCTAAGTAGAGAAGACAGGAAATAAATCTGAATCACTGAGATCTCACTAATATGCTAAGGCACTAGTCAGCATTGTGGACAGTCCATTATACCTGGATCAGCGTGTTCCCAAGAATATCATATTAACTAAAAACAAACAAAACCACCAAAGCACCTCCTGTGGGCATCTCAGCTCTCCTTCCTTTGCCCTCGATCTTGCCTCAGATTCTTCCATCAGGAGATCAAGTGATAAATTTCAAGTGTGAAAACATTTTGTTACTGTGAGTCAATGATAATGAAAAGATACCAGAGCTGAGCAGCTTTCCACCAGAAAATGCTAACTCCACAAAGACACGGAGTTTGCTAGGAACCCATCAGTGTGCTGAATTTTTAAATGAAAACTGATCAGAATCCTTCATTCCGGTAAGGTCCAAGCATGTGTTTCAAATTAAGCAATTGGTTTTCACTTTTTCAGTGCATAAGAACACTAATGCACAGGCTGTTTTAAACCTCTATGATATGACAGGATATATTAAATCCATTCCTTTCATAGTCAGCTTTTAAATTGTGGCTTTCAAACAGAAAGTCTGAGCTTCTCCTACTTCAAAACCCAAGTTCACAATGGGAATGGCATTAAAAGCTGCCACGGAGATCCAGCCTCTGGAAGTCACTCATGATCCAAGGAGCACCCAACAACTGACCCTCTGAAACCATAACTGATTTGGTGTAGGGTATTTACAGCCTCTTTAACTTCCTTTCTCCAGAACTTCTCTTCGATCTAAATTAAGACAATTTGACACCTTCAGGTGTTCCCTGGCATCTGGACGGCTAATGAGCTGGGGAGGAACGAGGTGCCCTGTGGGTGGAGGTGCCCATCGGTTCTGGGGGATAGAGGAGCTTCTCTCCCCACAAAGCACTGCTATCTCATGCTTTTTTTCACACGGAATGTTTTCCTTGCAAGATGGCTGTAGCCAGAAGAAGATTTTGCAGGCTCACAGCTCTGACCGAGTACATTATATTATCTGACATCTTTTCTGCTGCTGAGCAGAGACTATCAGCTGTTCGGTGGAACCCACACTAGGATGAACGCACCAGGGCAGGAAGCAATTAATAACAACATCTGATTACTTAGAGCAGCTCTTCCCAAACTCCTCCTTGGCTAGCAACAACAAAGGCCTCTGCCTGTGCTCTTCCATCTCCCATCACTGCTGCCGTCGCTTTCAGATACCTAAGTTAACAGTTATGATTTTTCAGGGATGGAGTCTGATCCAAAGCCTAAATGAAAATGAGAAGAAGCCTTCGACGGACACCAGTTAGCTTGGGATCAGTCCTGTCAGCAGGAGCAAGGACACACAGAGAAATTCAGATGCGTGGAGACCACATTCAGGAGCAGCATGGCCAGGGGCTGTGATGAGCCCGTGCCTTTGCCACAAGGGCAGCATGGAGCTGCCAAAAACCTCAGGATGGCCAATGTTGCTTCCCCCCAGTGCGAGGGTCCCTGTTGTCCCCTACCACACATGCTCTGTACTGCAGCCCTGTCTGCCACCATCCCTCCCATCCATTGCTTGAGCAGAGCCAGGCAGGGACACTGCGCATGTTTGTCTTTAAGTTACACCCCGTTTCCCCCGCCTTTTTTTTTTTTATTTATTAAAATTTTTCAAAAAGGAAAAAAAAAAATCCCTCCCCCTTCCCTGTCCCTCCCTGCCACGTTCCCAAGGTGCCAACTAATCTCCGATGCCCAGCTTGTACACAGCCACCTCTAATTGCTCCTGCATTTTCATCTGGTGTAAGTTCAGCCATCGCTACAGCTGCCCCTCCTCCCCCCGGGAATTCACACCTTCATTATCACTCTTTACTGCAGAGCCGTCCGCAGGCTCCCGGCTCCGAACAGCAGCTCCGATAAAAAATAGAGCAGCTTTTCAGTGGTTTCAATTTTAATTACCAGCATCAAGGCAGCTCGCATTCTCACCAGGCTGTTTCGCACTAATTAAAGTGAGGAGGAGTTTATGGAAGGGACACCAACTCCACTTCACTCCCTCATCTATTATTTACAGACAGTAATACAAATAATTTCCAATTTAAACAGTCTGAGCTGGCCAGCAAAGAGGAGGGAGAGGTGGGGAGAACACTAAGCAAGGAGAAACTCAAATAAAGAGCAGAAAGTAAGAGGAGGGGATGGAAAATCGACTCCCAGTGCCCTCTAGTGGGATGATTTCCTGAGGGGTCCCAAGGTCGGAGGTGTGAACATGCCCAGGAGGCCCAGCGAGGTGGCAGACATCGGTTTCTTTGCCTGGCCTCACTGGTGACCTTCAAGATATGACCAAGCAGCAGCAAAAGACAATTTTGGACAAGGGTCCAGTTTGCTCCAGCTCTGCAGTGGTGCACCAGGTTTGGTCCCATGCTGTTCATCATCAGTGGTGCTTCATCTTTCCCATGGCCATGGCAAGGTGCTGGTGGAAACAGGCTTTGAAAACCCAGCCTGAGTGGGCTCTGGGCTGGCAGGCACCCTGGCGTTGGGTGCTGAATCCAACCTGAAGGCACCAGTCCTGGTGGGGTAACATTGAGCTGCAGTTCAGGAGTGGGGTTTTCTGGGTGTCATGGGAAAATCCCCCCTTTTAGAAGATGGGCTGCCCATGTGGATGACCAACTCCATCTGTCAGCAGATAATGCTTCCCAAAATCAGGATTGTTTTCCTGCCCGGTCCCTCTCTCCCTGAATGGGAAATGATCTCCATCCCTCAGACCAGCTTCAATCAATCTCTCCCGGTGCAGCACATGCCAAGCCTGGAAGTTTTATGGATTTGGAGGAGAAACCTTGAAGATGGTCCAGCATGGAAGTAGGTGGTTCCCACTCCCACAAAAACAATTCCTAGAAACAGAGGAAGTTGAGGACCCCACTGCACAATAGATTTTATCATGTCAAGGAATTAAAACACAATAGTGTCTCAGCCACGTTGCTTTGTTTGTTCTCGTCGGCATAGATGAAGTGATCGATACCGCTGAACTTGTGTTATAACTCTGATCTTTACAGGGCCCTGAAATGATGTCATCTTGGGTCACATTCGGATTTCATTTAAACCAGTGCTGATCAGGAATAACTCCAATAAGAATAGGGTTACCCTGGATTTGCACCAGGCTAAGGCAGATAAGCCTGAAGATCAGTGACTGAAGGAGAAGAAGTTTCAGCATAAATGATATTACTACAGAAAAGTAGCTTGATTGAAGCACAGGTGTTGAATGTTAATCGCTGTAGGCTTGATCCAGCATCTCTGTAAGTCAAAAGCAATATCCCATTTACTGCAACATCTGAGGATTATATCAATGGCAGGTAAATACTCAGAGACTAATTCATCTTTCTCTCGTACCACCTCTAGAGCGTGTGAAGTGCCTGGGACTTCAGTGAAGGAATTTCTGATTTATGCCAGGGTGAAAAAGAGAATCAGGCCCTACCTTCTGCTTTTCAGGTGCTTCCAGGGTATAATAATGGCATTTGGGGCCATGTTACCTTGAGGCCATTGATTCAGACCTGGGCCAGGTTGCCTGCCAGAAAAAGGCATTACCATTACCAAATGAGTCAAGGTCTTGGGTATGATAAAAACTTCCAGTGGTACAAGAAGAGCAGATATTTCACAGATCCTCTTAACAAAAACAAGTGACAGCTTCCAGCTCAGGGTACACTTGTCACCTCCACTTTAGTAAAGATGAGATTTCGGGCTGATGCTTTCCTTTTGGTAGAAATGTGTACACTCGGCCCTGGTGAAGTCTCCCTCTCTTTCCAGGGTTGGGACTGAGGAGACCATAGCTGCAATCACAGACAGCAGCTTTGGCCAGGTCGAGCACGGAATCAATTTTTTCCAAACTTCACAATTCCTTCGTGGTGATGACTTACAGTGTCCTTGCCATTGGCCTTGACTGACAGTCTCCCTGGATCCACGCAGGAGAAGGTGAGGTGTGTACCAACACAGAGACAAAACCTCTTCCACCCTGAGGGGTGGTTTCCATGGGCTGGGTATGCCGTACCCACAGAGAAGAGCCAGAACCTGTGCTGAACCCAAACCGACTTCACCTTCCAGTCCCATCACCTTCCTCAGGACCAGGATCCATTAAAAGTAAGCTACATTTGGGGTAAGCTACATGACTTTTCACCACGACAGTAGTGCAAGCACACTGATAGCTTTGTGTTGGACCCTGACCCCAGCCATCATGACTTTTGCTGTTACTGCCCCATCCACACTCCTGCACCGGCACAAAAGCCCCCAGTATGGACCAGAACTGGACCTCACCACCTGCCCCCACAATATACAGGTGTGCTGGATCCAGTCCCTTGAGCACCTCAGAGCATCTTAGCCCAAGTAACACGTATTGCTCCACGTCTCATTGTGCCTGTCTGAAGAGAGGGGAACAGGCTCGCTCACGTGCCAGGAATGGGTCAGACCCTACGCGATGCTCACTCCATGCGCGCTGGCAGAGCCCAGCTCAGCTCCGGCACCTGCCAAATGCAGCTGGAAGCACAAATCATTTCATAACTGCTGGTGTTTGTATGGCTGCGCCCGGGTACTCCTGTGGCCAGGCCTGTACGTCTTTGTTACGGGTAACTATTTACACTTAAAAAAAAAATATACAATGTCATATTTGCTCTCATCTGGATTCATGAGATGGATTTCGTTACATTCCCTGTGGTGAAAACCGGTCATTCGTGTCTGCAAATAAACACTGCCATTTTGGCCTGAACCAGCTCATCTCCAACAGCATTAGTTAATTGTACTTTAAAATCCCTTTTTCTGTCCTAAAATGCGCTTTCTGATCATCCTCTCAGTGCAAAT
The DNA here is from genome assembly GCA_013400195.1 of Aramus guarauna. NCBI lineage: Eukaryota > Metazoa > Chordata > Aves > Gruiformes > Aramidae > Aramus > Aramus guarauna. Next base: position 107,304 of record VXBL01008900.1, read on the forward strand.
ATGGTAAATAACTAACCAGTACGAACAGCCGCAAAGCCATAAACGTTTTACAGCTGTTAAGCCAACATCCGTGAACGCAGACAAAATTCCTCCTCTGTTCCCAAACTCCAGCCCCACGCAATGAGCCTGGTCCGGCTCTGAGGGGAACGCGCAGCCGAGCAGGTGGGTGCACCATAAATGTTCCTGGTTAGTAAGAAAGGGCTTTTCACCGCAGATCACAGGGAGCCCCTTCGTGGAGCTGAAATGCCTTTGCACCAGGTCTCTCGCTCCCAGCCAGAAAGTATCTCTCTCTCTGATGAGAAAAGGGGTTTTTCTAATTTATTGCTTTTATGGGATTGTTCCTCCACAGAGGCACAAATAGCAGCATATCAATAAAGCCAGTCGTTTGAAGTTGGATATTTCCACCTCTGTCACAGCAAAATAATTAAAAAAGGATTCACAAGATCATAAATTGCATGTCACCAAGGACACAGCCTCCTTAACCCTTTAAAAGCCAGGCTGTGCCCACCCATGGCCCATGTTACTCAAGGCATGAAGACACTTTTGTTATTTTTAGCATCTCGACCGCAAGGGCTTTCTTGTCTGGGAAGAGATACACTAAGGACCTGTCTACACTGGGAACCAGCTAGCTGGCTGGCAGGCTCGCAGCCCAGCTCCGGTATGCAAACGCACACATAGATTTGATTTTCAGCCAGGCAAACGAGAAGCTGCGCTGCAGACCTGTAAGAGCTGAGCGTTTAGTCACATCGAAGTTAAAACATGTTACAAACACATCAGGCGTTGGGGAAAACACTTTCAAACATATTTGAAGAGTGGCAGCATGGAGAGGGCCTAAAAACATTTGTTCTCAGTTAAAAGCTCCTCTGGCTCCAGCTAGATAATAGAAAAGGATGGAGCCCATCTGGGTCGGAAACTCCTGTTATCCTGCTGATCCCTCCCCAGCACAGACACAGTCAGAACGTATCCCGACCCAGTGGAAAAAAATACGTTAATGCAAGAGAAGAGAATGCATGTTATTTTCCAGGCAGGTTGCAATGTAGCTTCTGATACAACAGCCAGCTTGTGCTCCAGCCTAATTTGACCACAGGCAAGGTTAACAACCATTGTTAAACTCTACAGGTCAAATCCTGCCCTCTTATAAATCCAGGAGAACTCCGTGGAAAGGGCTGGGGATGTAGATCTCCAGGTCTGAGTCCTGGTGGCATGCGGGAGGTGGACTCCCCAGTGTCACGGGAGGGAACAGAGGGTGCTGGGCTGTGGGCAGAGGAACGAAACGGGGCGGCAAGTGCCTGCTCCAGCCCCCGGCATGGCAGGGTGTTGGTTTGGTTTTGATTTTGAAAAGACCACTCTCTGAGGCACGCAGCGGTCTGCGGCGATAGAAGTCCCACTGGAGGTGGGAGAAGAAGTGGGAAGAAGGGAGCCAAGATAAGTGTGGTTTGTCACAGGGCGGTGTACTATATTACACATATCCCATGACTACATCCACTATAACTAGCATGTGAAGGAGGAATGTGTGTTTGCTTCCTCATGCTCTCCTGACCCGAGACAAACCCCCTGGAAAAGAGTGGTTTTTCCTTTTTGTTACCCCAGCAAAAGGATGGTGGATAGCCTAAGGGGTGGGTGTCTTTTGCCCAGCCTGAGATTTCTTGTGTAAGCTCCTCAGAGAAAGAAGTAAAGAAAATAGCCATGCTGGTATCCCCAGAATAAAAGCTAAGAGTTTATTTGGGAAGGACACGTCTGGAAGAGTGAGATTTGGAGCATGTTACTCCATTATCAGAAGCTCATGCAGGAATGACACCCAGCACCCCAGTGACACCCAGCAACACTCCTCGACACAGAGCCTGTGCACAGCTCTGCGGTGAGCTGTGCAGCCTCCAAATCTCCCAGTCCTGAGGCAGTGATAACTGGTGCCATACACAGCGGTAAAACTGGAAGGAGAGGCGTGATTCCCCTTTGCCCATGCTCTGCACCAGCACAAGCAATAGCAAGGCTGGGTGCATAAGGCAGGAAAGGGAATAAGCATTGTGTTGAAGAGCCAAACACACTCAAATGTTCTCCTTAGACGCAACAAGGCTTCACCAGCCACAGGAGATTAAAATACATAGTATGTAGGACAATACGTGGTGCAGAGGGTCTAAAGCTATTTTTTTCCAAGTACAGGGTTACTTGCCCTTTTACATATTTAGAAAGTCAGAGGAGCTCAAAGTCTTTATGCCAAAACAGCATCCGTTTAGTAATGATCAGCAACGAACACAATAAAATTAAAACCTTAAGCCTGGATGTCAGGAGGAGGAAAGCAGATGTAGAGTAACAACACGGCTGGTGGGTGCTTGGTTTTAACTAATACGCGTTCCCAGCCTTTTTTCACCTCTGCAGTGAGGACTGGAGGGGAAAGAGCTCATCAAGCTCACCCTTCGCCTGGGTGTAAAATCAGGAGCAGACCCCAACCCCCAGGAGCCCTGCCCTGCCTCCCGATCCTCTCTCGACATGACACCAAATTAGGACCCTTCAGTGGCGGAGCTGCAAACCAAGCAGACAGGGCTAAAGGGCCCCTGGGTGCAGGATTACCAGGGCTTTGCTGGAGGATGGGGCGGCACGGGGAATTGCAGCTCCCTTCCCATCACAGCCAGGCAGAAAGGGCCCGAGGAAGAGAGAGCGCATATGGAGAAGGGCAGCAGCTGAGCCCCGGCCGGAGATCCCTGGGGATGTGCCAGAGAGGGGTGGGAAAAGCAGAGGCTGAACAGCAGCGCTCAAAGCAGGACTGATAAATGGATGTGTGTCAGGGAGGGAGAAGGTGCCTGGCATGTGGCTCTGGTTAAACAGGAGGAATAAAGGAGACAGAAAAGATGACTTCTCTTAGGAATGACACCAAATGTCTGCAGGAACAGCTATTTTTGCTGACCTTGTCTGATTCCACCATGGGAGAGCGGTTAGTGAAACCTTGCGGGTTTATTAAGGCATTAGGAGTCCTACAGAGACACCAAACCCATTTCCCTCTCCTGTCCTCATGGCCTCCAGACTCCCATGGGCTGTGAACAGAGGTCTGTAGCAGGCCACAAAATAAAGTAAGATCTTTTATGCTCCAGAGCAACACACGGAGAGATCTGTGCCTCCACTGGAAAACTTCATTCAGGAGTCCACAAACTGGAATGAGTTAAAATCACAGTTTTATTCCTAAATGGTAGGAATAAATTGCTGCCCTTCTAGATAATTTTTTCTATTATCTATCCAAAATAAAGCATATAGATAAATAATGAGATCTTACAGTACCTATCAGACTAGCTATAATAAGCATTTTGAGCAGGATGAAATACTGTCTTATTAGGAGAGCTGAAGGTGTGAAGTTTGCCACCAGCTCCAAAGTGTAGAGATGCTCATATGACATCTGTCTCTTAATATTCGTTAGCAAACTGACGGCTAATGTAACAGGGACCTTCACATTATCACTAATCCATCAATGGTACTCGTGTGGCTCCCATCACCATAACACCCACCTCCCAGCATCCCTGCAGCATGCCTGTGAGGAGCAGCAAGATTATTATCTACAGAGAACCTGAATAATCCATACCTGAGCCTCTGAGCAAGTGGTGAGGAGGTCTGAAGGAGGGGAAAATCCTTCTTTTCCATGCTGGGGGAAGAATCTTGATGGGATCAGTTGGTCTGAGTGCTTGGTGAACTTCAAGCTGGATCCCAGTCCCATCAAAAGTGGTTGTCCCAGGGGAGGGCTGTCTGTACTCGTGCTGCAACTCCAACAGCAAGACTGTGTTGGGACAGAGGGGTCTGAGAAAACCTGTGGGGAAATAAATGAAAAGAAAATGGAGGGAATGTGTCTCTCCACCAGCTTTGTCCCAGAGTGGTCCTATTTGGCCTTGGGATGAGCCAGGGCTGAGGGTGTTTTGCTTTGGACTTCCCATCACCAGCCTTGAGATGGCCACTGGTCACTGCCTTGTGGCACATGGAAACCCCAAAGAAGTCAAAGCAGAAGTGGAGGAGCTGTAGCATTTAGCCTGTGCATCAGCGATGGGACCAGAGGGCTGAAACCTTGGCTGTGATTTCGAGAGCTGTGGATTCCCCAGGTGGGACTTCTCTGGGCTGGCAGGGACCCTGCTAGCGGGAACGGTGATGTCTGCAGCAAACCAGAAAGGTCAGGAGATGTGAAAGAGCCAGGAGCCCCTGCCATCCGAGGTGACAGCCCCTTCCTTCCCTCCAAGCACACCACGAGCACACGTGACCGTCTCCCTTTTAATTTAAAAACTAGCAAATCCTGTTGTACTGCAGCAAATATCAACCAGCCGCTTCCAGCAATCTTCCCCCCAGGAGCAAGGAGGGGGCGATGCAGAAAGGCTTTAAAAAAATAACTCCAACCCCTGCCCAGCCCACAGAGCACACCCTTTCCCTTCCTTCATCTCCAGCACCCAAGGGAGGCAGCACCGGGTCCCCGGGGGAGCCCAGAGCTGAGCTCCCCCTGCCCCAGGAGGAGACACTGAAACATCATTTTCTCTCTCCAACCCTTTGAACTATGCTCCTGAGTAGAGAAGAGACAAAGGAAAAGAAAAGAGGGGAATTAATTCCAGGCAGTTGAGTGTGTTCCCTGCTCTAGCTCAGTTTGGAGTAGGTACACATAATAATAACTTTTTAATAATAATTTAATTTATAATGTACCCCCCTGCCAAGGCACTCAAGGCACTACACAAACAATTAAAATATGATTATAATAAATAAACAACAATAATTAAAACATCATAAACCAGGCAATATTAGAGCCAACCCAAATGCTAAAAAGCAAAACAAAGCAGCATCTTTGGAGGAAGGAGATCCTCGCACAATTCATCTTCCAAATCTCCTGTTGATGTTAGATTGAAATTCTCCTGCGAAGCTGTTTCTGCATCTGCAAAGATTTTGGCAGTGTCACAGTCATTAAAAAAATGGATTTTATACCACCATAAATTAACTGGAGTTTTGCAAGGCTGTAATAACGCAACGTTCACTTTCATTTGAATAAATTCAAAACTCGGTTTACTCAGGAAACTCAGTTTATGGCGCTGAGTTTGTGTTGACTGCCCTGAGTTTGGGAAAAACACACATTCATTTTGTTCGCAGTTCATAAAACGTGCCTCATTATAGAGACCAGAATGTTTCTATAGACACAAGGATGGCGTTTTAAAGATTTAAAACCAAACCCCAAAACTGAATAGCAGACCAGCTTTCTCCTGGCTGCCGGCTCCTTGGAGCCAATAGGATCGGCTTGTCCCAGTTTACACAACTGGAACCAAAAGACCTAAACTAACAAAAGAAGCAATCTTCCTCCAAAACAAATGAAATTCCAACTCGTGCCAGGCAAAAGCCGTGCACTGAACTCTAATGATTAAAGGAGACAGGCTCTGTCAAGGCAGAGGTGGAACTGAAACGCAGCCAGTCGGGCCCTTTTCTGAAAAAACCTGGCCACCAGCCCTCAGACAATTACATCTAGGATCCGTTCACTTGAGTGCCTCAGCTGATCTCAGTTGTTGTGGCAGCACATGAAGGGAAAATCCTTCTCGTGAACCCAAACCACACAGGGATTTCTCCATACTTGGAAAAAAAAAAAAAAAACAAAAAAAAAAACCAAAGTGCTACAAAATGTGTTAGGAAGTTGAAGCTGGTGGTTTTCTTCCAGGACAAGGAACCAGGAGGACTTTTCCCATCTTATCCCCCTGAGGTTTTGTTTTCACGGGTTTTACTTTGAGGTTCAAATCCCAGCGAATCTTAAGAATCGAGGGAATGGCAAATGAGACCATGTGGTTCTCACACACACAGCCATCTTTTGGCCCAGGTTCATTAAAAAGAGCCTTCAAAAGGGTTCATGAACCTTAGTGTGCTGTGTCATAATTTCAAACTTTTCAAAGCAGGTAAGATGTCTGCAGCTGGAGAAACCACTACAAATTTTCGTCACAGAGGACGCTTTCAATTGTTTCTATATTCTCCTATCAGGATTCTCTCACTTAAAAATGAAACGTATGACCTACTCCTGGTTCCCTGCATAGACACCTCCAGGGATGGCCTCAAACTTTGCTCCAATGGGACCTCTTCATATCTGTGGGGAAAAAGGTGTTTTCAAGGATGGGGGCACATTGCCAGGCTTGGGAGTTGATTGCTTTTTGCCTCCATTGAATGCAACTTCCTCCCCCTCCAGATCTCATTTCTGCATTAAGGCTCTACTGCCTTTCCTAAAGCTGGTCCTTCCTGGGTGCTCTCCTCTTGCAAAGGCCTTTCCAAGGGTAAGGGAGCCTTGCCATGGGCTCTGGTAGCCCCCTGTGTGTGAGCAGCAAGGACCATTTGTAAATCAGGATTCCTATAGCCTTCCCAAATCCTCAACCCTGCATAAAGTTGTTGAGGAAATTTCAGATTTTCAGCCCATGGAGGTAACTGGAAGTTCATTCTCCTGGGGCTGCTCAGTGGATGTGGTAGGTCCACCTTTTCCTCCAGGAGATGTACCAGCAGACAACAACGTTTGGACTCCAACTCTCCATGAATAGTTTCTATTTTCCTTGGAGATGGGGTGCACTGAGACATAGAGCAGCTCCTCCAAGTTTTCCACTCTCCTTCATGCCAGGCCACATTTCAGCTAAAAGATTCAGGTTTTGGAATTAATCACAGTAAAATTGCATTCAGTTTTCTGTATCACCTTTCTACAAGTGTCCTGTGTGACCTTGAACAGATGACTTGGACTCAAACTGTCAAAAATGTCTGATGCCTCCTTCCAATTGGTTTTAAAGAGATCCAAACTCCTAAACACCTTGGAAGATCTGGATTAGAGCTCTGTGCCTCAGTTTCCCCATGTGCTTTCCTACCTTCCAAGGCAGATTGGAACACCAGTAAGTCAGCAGGTTTTCTCCTTCATTTCCTTATTCATTTACTCATCAGCATTTTTAACTCAGATTTGGGCAATCATATGATGTTGATTCTGCACATGCCAGCATTTCACCATAGCAAAAAACCTGTCTGGAGGTTCACCCTGAATTTACACTCAAGTGCCTTCATCCCAGATGTTGCTAATTTGTTTGGAAAGAGCCTTCTGGAACTGGGGTCACTTACAGTGGCTCCCCAGATCCTCCAAGGCTGGGGTGGCTCCAGCACAGGGGCTTGGAAGATGTCGGGAACTGCTGCAGGAGAGTGCACGCTGACACTTGAGAGCAGAAATGAGAAGACAGAGGTGGCAGAATTTATTTTATGACAAATCCTAAAAGGAAATTATGCAAAGTAATAAAATAAAGAAGAATTATAAATGAGGACAAGAAATGGGTGAAATATAGAATAAATTATGGGAAGACAGGAAGGTACGGGAGGAGAATTGAAGGCAGAAGTGCTGAGTTAAAAGGATAATTATTAGAAACTGGCTTGTAGACTGAAGGGAAGAGGGCATTTGGGTAGGGGGATTGGTACCAAAAGAAGCTGCATGACTTTGTGCACCGTGGCGTTAGCAAAGCACCTCCCTGTTAGGTGCTCCTTGGGGATGGTGTGGGGTGACAGCCGCCGTTCGCTATTCAGGTGCAAGCCCATAAATCCGGGGACAAGGTTGTTCCCGCTTTGACCTCCAGTTAAAATAAGCCCAAACCCAGGAATAAGCGGACTGGGTGGTCACAGCCCAGGCGGCACCGCATCCTGCGGGAACTGCTGGCACGGCCTCGCCAGCCTCCCCTCCTCGCAGCCCTCCCTGGTTCCCTTCCCCTGGCCTCCCCCAGCCCCCCAGCACCCCGTGGGGAGGGGGTCTGCAGGGGAGAAGCCCCCACCAGAGGTTTCCCATTGAGAGCAGGACGGGGACAGGGTGAGCCAGGCTGCTCCCGGTTTTGTCTGGGGAATCCTTTGGAGAGCTGGCGAGCCTCAGGTGCGGGGAGGGGGCGAGGGAAGCCCTTGCTCCGGCCAGGGACCCTCTCTGGGTGCAGCCGATGGCAGGAGGAGCTGGTCCCAGGCCCACGGCCCCAGCTGTCAGTCTGAGCGGTGAATTACATGCTATAAGAAGGTGTTGACAGGAGCAGCTGGACATCAGAGAGTGATGAAAAGGGAACAAAATTCATTCCGAGTTCAGACAGACTGGCTCGTTAGGGGCACCCGGCGGCAGAGGCCACAGAAACACTGCTCCATCTCCTGGACATCCACTGAACCGGCTCCCGAAAACGTGGAGAGCCCCCAAAGCCCCTTGCCCGTGCGGGTGCAGCCTCCCCGGCCCCATCCCGGGGTGCTCTGGGGGAGGCACCGCGGGTACCCCCCAATCCCCGCACGGCCGGGGGCAAAACCCGCTTTGCCCAGCCGGGACTGAAGTGTCCCCAGCCACAGCACGGGATTCAATTTGGATTTCTTCAAAAGAAACCAAATCAAAGGACTTTTTGTCCCTCTTGTTTAAGGATGTAATTTGTATAAATTGTATGAAGAGGAATGGAGGGGGGGCGGGGGGGGGGACACGGACGGGAACATTTGGCATCAAAACAATTATCTCCATTTTAATGCAAACTAAACGACATGCTAAAGGGGAATTGTTTTGTACATATGTACAGCAAGTGAACATTAAACCATACGGCTAATAATTAACCAGCTCGACATTACCCTTGCTGTGTTAAATACAAGGGTGTCCCCTTACATTTAATGTACGGAGAAGTTTGAGGACATGGAGGTCCCGTATGAGATTATTCCTAAAGCTGTGAAAATAACAAAGAGATTTTTTTTTTTTTTTTTAAGCCAAGCTACTTCTTGGCATTCAGAGAAGTTGGCAGAGAGAAAAAAGTGTCTGTCCTTCTCCCACCCCTTTTCTCCCTCTCTCCCTCCCTTCCTCTGACTCTCCTCCCTTTCCTGACTTCCACTTCTTTCTGCTGCTGGAGAAAAAGAATAGTAAATTCAGAGAAAATTTCATTGAGGTTATTCAAAGAGTTTTTCATGGATTATTTACACAAGTGCTGTTCAAACAGCCTTTGTCTGAACATCCCTTGAAATCTGCACCCAATCCTTTCAGATTCAAAGCAATAGCTCAGGGGAGACAAAGGGGAGCGGCTGACATGGGTTTCCTCTGCAAGTGAATGAGAGGTCTGGCTAAACACAGAAGGGCTTTGGGATCACAAGCTTCCTTTCAGCCTGGAAAATAAACACTAATCTGAAGCCGGGCAGCTGTACCTCTGACCAGCCTGCCTCACCCGCCGCCGTGCAAGGAGCAGGGCACGCACCTGGCTGCTCACCGGAGGGGTGGCACGACACCCCTGTCCTGCACCCCGACCCGCAGCACCCTGCCCCACGGCAGTGCTGCTGCCCAGACCACGTGCGCCAGCCCCGGGAACGATGGAGACAGGGAGACCCAGTGTCCTGAGCCACCCCATGCCCAGACCTCCAGCCAAGGGACACGCTGAAGCCCCTGTTAACCTCCTGGCTGTGGTGGTGGCAGAGCTAACCCCGAGTGAGAGCGGGGTGGTCTCCCACAAAGGCCGTGAGTGTAAAGAAACAGACTCTAAGCGGAGAAAAGAAAGAGGGACGGTGAAGGGAAAGGAAGGGTGAACCGAGGCAGGCAAAGCAGCTGTAGAAATACTACAGGGTGTACCTGTGTTCAACACCAATTCACAGCTCCATCCCAAGCTTTTGCACAGACAGCACTCCCTTCCCCTCCGCCCTCCAGCAGCAGAACAGTGCTCACCTCCCCTGGCCTGGGAAAGCAGGCACCACAGGCTGATGGAAATGATTGAAATGCACACAATGGGATCAATTAAAATCAAGGGAGTAAGTGAAATATGTAAAAAAGGCCAAGTTCTGCCTTAAATCATACCCCTGGCAAGGACCAGCCCCGAGAAGGGGAAGGCAGCGCAGCGCCTGCTGTTGAGCAGCGAAGTCCCTGCCACACCTGCCCGTCCTCGCCGCGCTCGAAGGAAACACACCGCTAGGTACATCCCCTTCAAGTGTTCACAACTTCTGTTGTCACCTCTTTTAGACTAACGTGAAAAACATCCTACATAAATAGTTTGATCAGTCCCTCTAAGTGCTCTGTACACCTCTCCTTCAATTGTATAAACTTTGCTTTCTTCAACTTATTTCCTGTACCCCTTCTTCACAGTTTATATTTGCCTGTTTCTGATTTCCTAGCTCACCCACCATCCCAGTATCAAACACAATTTATTCTAATTCAGAAAAATAATCCATTCTTCTGCATTGTTTGATACATTGCAAAAGACTTGCCACAAGTAACTGCCGTTGGATTTCAGTGAGAGGTTCTCATCTGCTCAAACTGGCCTCTGAAAACCTCCCACTACCTGTAGAAATAAATTCTTCTTCCTTCTTCACCTGTCTCTCCTTTCTTTCAGATGTTCCCCTTCCTCCCCTCTGGCTTTCCCACTGCCACCGTAAGCCCAATCTTTCTCTTCCCTGACTTATTCTCTTCCTTTCCCACCTCCACCTCTTTCACTCTATCCTGGATGTCTCCACAGAAGTATGTGAACGGAAACACGCCACTCAAGTGCTAACTCTGGACACAACAGCCCCATTTCCAGGTACCCCAGAGGACTCAGGCTCCATCTCAGCTCCAGCGCTGGAGGCAGCAGAAGTCGGTGCAAAATGTCCTGTTTTGGGAGCAACTTACCACTGCAGGAAGTTTCTTCCTAACTTCGATGATTAGCCGAGTCCTGGTGCAGGCACCCCGAGATGCTCTCCAGACCCCTTCACAGGGTGTTGTTATTTTGTTTGATTTATATATATTTTTAGTAATAATTCCTACAAGTCTGAACATAGTTATCCACAAAAATGCTGAACCTCCTTTTGAACTCTGTTCGGCTTTCAGCCATCATGGCATCGTGGGGCAGTGATTTCCAGCCTACCTGGGTGTTCATGAAGATGTAATCGCGTTTTATTTTTCAGCAGGTCTGAATTGATAAGGTTTTCCAGTTTCATTCATCACTAAGAGACAGAGGAAGGAGAGCCCCCTGCAAGGCTGTTTTATCCCTCTTTGAGTCCCACACAATCCTTGAGTCTTATCGAATTATCACTTTTAACTTTCCCAGAGTGATGCTGCTTGTGAGTCACCTTTAGTGCTGAAGTAGCCTCTCCTAGCAAGAAGATTAAAATCCCATTACTTGTTATTCATGTGTTATTTAATGATATTTTTTCCATTATGTATTTATTTATTTTTAAGTTGCTTGCTTTGAATCTCGAGCTGGTGTTTTTAATATTAAGTGTAGTTTCTAGTTTGTTTTTCTAATTGGAATGAAATAAAAATAGAATGGAATTTTTTAGTGGGTATTTTTATATTTATTAAAGGAATGATAAAAGCAAACCCCAACAACTGATGACCAAACCCCAATGCCAGTAGTGCAGCTGCACAGCGTAAGGGCAAAAAGGCAGCCCCTTTACTGCCAGGAGCAGGGCAAATGACATTAAAGACAGCCCTGCAGTGCAACACAAAGCCCTCAAACTCTGACGTGTCCCTTGCAGAAGGTCATTACCTCTCCTGTAATGATCTGGCATCCAAGTGGTGACCATATAAACTCTGTCTTGAGGAGAAGCTCCTCTTCTTACACAGGTATCTCTCCATCCATAGGAAGGTGGGACGAAAGGAGATTTGCATGTCCCATAAGTTTTTTGGGGATGGCAATACCCACTTTGGGGGAAGGACATATCTTTTCGGTGACTGGACAGCTCTGAAGATGCAGCGCCATGATCTCATCCAACAGAGATCTCACGCCAGCGAGGACATTCCTCTAAGACAACCATTTCAGGGCCTGAAAGGAAAGCTGAGAAAAATGGTTCCTGTTGGTGAGGTGAAGAGCCAAATGGAAGATGGAAGGAACAGAAAGATGGAAAGGGAAGAGAGGAAAGAAGAAGGTGGTTTCAGAAGCAAAACAAGTAATTGAGATAGCTAGCCATAAAGGTAGATCCAGGCAGAGGGAGAGAAGTGGGAGGGAGTCAAATGGGAGATCAGAAAGGAAACTGCTGCAGAAAAGAGAAGACGTGGTTGGGGGGGNCAGGAGGGATGGGTAAGGTGGAAAGAGGCTTGGAGAGACAAAGAAAGCGGGGAGGAGAGAGAGGAGAACAAAACTTTCCCCAGACTGTGGTGCAGCACTCCTCCTGCATCTCTTGGATGCATTTAACAGAGGCCTGGAAGAATCTTCATTTATCAAGAATTCAATTAAGTGGAATAGTCGTTATTAATTTTATAGGAATTATATGTACAGGAGAGCCTGGAGCAAGGAAAGGCCTCCTGGAGCCATTTCTCCTGTCAACGCCCCGGGTCAGGTAGGCATTGGCAGCACAGTCTCACCAGTTGAGATATTAATGAGATGCCTCTAGGTGCAAATGATAGTTTAATAGGTGTTACTTAACGGGAGCGCCCCTCGCCTGCGCACGCCAGCGCATGTGGCTCCTGACGAGGCTGCCTCCTTGTTAGAATAAGTAATTAGAATGTAGGAACACTCACTTTGACACTTTAATAAAGTGTCAGCCATCATCAATTTAGTATTTAATAAAAATAAAATTAAATATTTACTACATCTTTATAACATCGTATTTAAAATACATATTCCTCAAATTTGGGGAATTTAAAATGAGGTCCTGCTAAGATGCTGGTCCCAAAAGATAAGGCCCACAGTTTCTTCCTGGGTTTTGTTTTCCATAGGGAAGAGGGACTTTGTTACAGACATCAAAAACCAGCAGTACATGGAGGGAAGTGTTCCACGGTTGAAGAAGAGGTTTCCTCCTCCATCTTCTGAGCCTCTCTATGCTGTCTGGAGACTAAGGATAAATCGAACAAGTCTACCCCAGACAGCCACTGCTGATGGCAGACAGCCACTGCCAAGGAGTGGGGGAAAACACAACTTTGTTCCTATTTCATTGGTAGAAGAGCCTTCCAAACCAGATGCTGGAGGAAAACAGAAGAAAATGCTGAAAATTAAAGCATGCTTTAAGCCTGGGGGGAATCTGAAAGCTAAAACAGCTTAAGTGAGTTTATTCCCCCCTGTCTCACCATCCCAAGTTTGCTGTTCCTTGGGGTGTCCACCTGGCCGAGGGAAACCCAACACTAATCCACCATGCAGGGACCTCAGGATGCAGGTGACATCCCGGTGACAAAGCAGTACGGGCTGACCCACAAGATGCTCGGTGGTCCAGCAAAACAGCCTCCCCCCATCTCTGTTAAAACAAAGAGCAAAGACACGAGAGTCCGGATACTGTGGCAGAACAGAGCCCTTTTGGGGTGCAGACAGCGCACCCCTGTGCACACACAGCCCGTCTGCGCCTGCAGAGCTGAGGTGCACGGAGGGGTTCTGCCCACCTGGGCTGTTTTGGAAAACAAAAGGCGAGAGGAACAGCAGAAGGAGGTGTAGAAAGTCCCTCCGGTCGAGGCGCCTTGGCAACACGGGGAGGGGGGTGCTCCCCAGATAGCCCCCTGCTAACGAGGGATCCTGTCTCCGAGACAAATGACTCACTGCTGAAACCCTGGCAACAATTATTTAAATGGAAGCTGCAACCCTCTTTCTCTGGGGGCGGGGAGAGCGGCGTTGAGGTCTGCCTTTTGGGGGGCTCCTGGCAGGGCTGCCTGCAGGCTGTTTGCACCCGGGCATTGCTCTTGGGGGGCTGTGAGTGTTGTCGCACCCACCTTCAAGTACCAGGAGACTTGTCCAACGTCACCAGCCACCTCAGGCCAAGGCCAAGCTCAGCTCCTTGGCTTTTTCTAGGCTAAGAAAGCTCTTCCCCCTGGGCACAATGCATATTTTACCCCAGGCACCAAGCAGGGCTTTTTGGGGGGAGGTGGCTGGGTAGCCCTTACCTCTGGGGTGGTTTGGTTGCATTCCCATCTCCTGAAACCTCAGCTGTCACGTCTGGGTCCTCATTCGGATTGGGGCCACATCCACCCTGGAAAAGCAGATTATAGCCCCCAAATCCAAGGCAAACCAACAATACTTCCAAGTCACATCCAAACAGTTCTCCCAGGATTAAAACTGAAGTTTTTACTCCCCTGGGAACTATTTCCTGACTGGTCTATCCACAAAACACTCATGGTGTATAGGTGCACGCATCCTGACATACACTCCGAGCAGCTGTAAAGCATCCTCTGGACACTTCCCTGAGGCTGAGCCCTGGGACGGCTCCGGCGGCTGCAGGTCCTGAGCCACGATGCTCAGCAAAGCACCGACGGTGGGTTCGGAGGGTCGGCAGCCAGGGTGGCCGTAACGCGGTGCGCAGGGGGGGTGAGCGGGGCTGGGGGAGCACCGGGGCTCCTGCGGCTGCGGGGAAGGTCAGGGACAGGGTCAGGCGTGGGGACGGACTCCCACGGGCGCCAGGCACGGTGCTGTGGAAAAGAGTGCCACGCTGCGTCTGTGCGGGGCCTTACAGCACACAGCTCCTCGGGGGAAACACAACCGCCCGCCCCAGCCCGAATCCTGTGCCTGCAGCTTCCCCGGAACCCTTGTGTTCCCTGCACTCTCAGTGACCGTGCCAGGAACAGCCAGGAGCAGGGTCCCGCTGAGAAAACAACCCACGCCGTAATCAAAGCAAGAGGAAATCTTCCCGTGCTGCCGGCGAGAGCGAGGCAGCCAGCAGCGATCCCTGCAGCTCCAGCAGAATTCCTGCGCTGCCGCCCGAGGAAAGAGAGCAGGCAGCGAGTGTTTGCCCAGGCAGCGCCACGGGAAAGCCCTGGGAGCAGCAGCTGCCCGTGGCCATGGGGCAGCAGGGAGACCTTCACTTGCATCAAGTGTTCTGCCACGAACCGGGGACGTGGACCGTGGTCATGCCCTTAGCGAGGTCTGGATGGGGGTAACACACCCGGGCAGCGATCCACTTGCTTCCTCCCCCTCTGAAAGCTGAAGACAAGAATGGCGCGAGGTCTAGCAGAAATGATGTTCTTATTAAGGCTCTGGAAAGAAAATTTTAAATCACTGCTGAGAAAGTTGGGCATGACACAAAACCGGAATGGAAACATGCACAGTCGGGATCACTTGGCTGCTTGGACTTGTCCCAGCAAAAGACATTACTATGGCCAAGGGTAAGTCACATATGTCAGGAGGAAGAGCACAGCGATATTCTAAAGCACAGAGGGATGCACCTGGAAAAGGGACAGCTTTAGAAGGACCAGAAGCTGCTGTGAACATACAGCTCAGCACCAGCTCCCCGTGTGCTGCCTTAGCCAAAGAATAGACAGGTTCCCGGGATGTATGAACACAGGAGCTGTGTGTAAAACCAGCATCTTTCTGCTCAAGGATATAAGCAGTCAAATGAATAATAAAATAGAATAAAGAAGGGTGGCTGTAGGTCAACAATAAACCTTTCTTTTACCTGATACAGACAGGTCCAAGCTGACACCCGCTTTCAGTGTGCCCTGCTTGAGGCTCCCCAAATCATATTCAACCTGCCCAGCTAGTGCCGCCTGCGCAGGCACTCATATGAGCTGTTTCCTTATCCCATCACACAGGGGCTACCTGTGTCTTCCTTGGGGCCTAACAAGGACAGCCTGCCCCCACCCAAATTAGAAAAACCATTCTTGTTAGGGACTCAGCAAGCCCTGTTCCACCAGCATCTGTCACCCGCCAGCAGATGAGGCCACTCTGCTGCCTCAAACACCGTCAGTGAAGTTCACTGAAAAGTCTGTCTCATAGAGGAGAAACAATTAGGGAATAACTTGGAGCTGAATCTGGTTTCTTACTTCACCAAAAGCTTCCTATGAAGCCTCAGAGCAGGTAGCAACACCCAGAGCCTCTCAGGAAACCGGACCTGCAAACAAGCCCTTGCTGGAAACCCTCATTCCCCACTAGCACAGCGAGACCCACAGTGCTCCCCTTTCGCAGGACCCAGCCTTCTCATGCAGAGCTTCCCAGCCAAAATATAACTCCCTGCACCACCGGCAAGGTGTCCCTGTGACGCAGAAGCAAAGGGAGGGCGAAAGAAGCCGGGTGCGAGGGCAGAGGAGGGCAGGAGGGCTGTGGATTTCCAGGCGGCTCCTAGCCCCGCGCAGGGGAGAGGTGTTATCTCGGAGAGGAGCTCTGTGCCAAAACAGTTCAGCAGCTGCCCACACTTGATTTGCAAACTAACACCGCGTCATTTGTCACCGAGAAAAGCACCCGGTTCTTGAATGGGTAATGCTGGCAGCCTCGCATCAATGTTTTCACAGGCAAATTCATACACTGACCTCCGTGGTGAAACACACAGCAAATGCCTGGAGTCTGGTTTACATCTGCCATGGGATCCTGTTACATTCAGAACAACCCCTGTCAACGCTGAATCTGTAACAATCAATAAAGAGAGGGGGTTTGTTTGTTCGTTGGTTTGGTTTTTTTTAATGTTTTCTCATTCCTAATTGTGTTATTTTGCTACTCCAAGTTTTGCAAGTTTTGCGATTGCCTCCCCCCTCCCCTTCTTGTTTTCTTTTAGGACAAGCTGTCATCTTTTCACATCTTTTCACCAGGCCATTGCAAATGTAAAACTGTAAATTGCAGGATTGTGCAAATAGCACTAATAGCATTTGCATAAAAATTGGTTGCAAAGAGCAATTAGCACTTCATTAATAATCAATGAAGGGCCAATTTACACATTGCCCAAAAGCAAATTGTAAATTCAATTTTGTCTATAATTGAGCATTTGGTGCTGGGCAACTATACAATGGTGCCAGAAGAGACCAGCACAGCAGTTTCGGAGTCAAATCTCCAATGAGTGCAGGTTTCAAGTGATCCCCAACATGGCTCTTTCGGAGGCCAAGCCAGCACCTCCTTCCCAATGGAAGGAAACTCCAGGAGGTACATTTGTTTCAGAGAAAACACACAAATGTCTGCCTGCCTTGCTCGGTTATAAACCTATTGCCAGGAACATGGATACTGCTTACAGGGCAGAGGTGTTTGTGCTGCCCAAACATACCTTGGAGTGATGCTGTGGAAAAGGGGAGATGCACAAAGGACTTCAGAAAAGAGATATCACCACCTCGGTACTTAGACCTGAACATCCTCCCATTGCAGTATCCGCAGATGCTCTACAAGTGACGCCAGCGCTCTGTCCTTTACGTCTGGGTAAAGGTCTAGCATAAGCCTTGTGGGTTAAGTATTCCTCCTAAGCCAGTTCATCCAACGGCCCCTTTGTCACCTCCATCCGCGCGTGACCTTTCAGGGATAGCCCAAACTTGTATGCAGCCATCAGGGTCAGAAAAAACAAACAGCCCCGCTTTATCACTTTGATTTCAGTGTCACTGGAGGGTTCTTGGGTCCTGATTTGGACATTAGGTGATGTATCCCCCAGGCTTCCCCTCTAGATGAACAGTGGCACCCAGGAAACCGGGACAGCTTAACCACGGCGACAACTTTCCGAGCCCCAAATTCTTCACTATTTCATCCTCCACTTAAAAGGCACAGCGAGCTCCATTTCATGAGCAGAGTCTGACTCTAAACCACTTGACATCTGAGGTTTTCTTATCACATTTTGTGTGGATCTCACGAATCTGGTGAAAAGCTAGACGATCATTTAGCAGGGGTTGGTCGCTTTATCTATTTTCCATAATAATTTGAATATTATTACAATGGCACCTTTCATCTGGGGATATACATGCACTTTACATATGTTACATTAATTTCACCGATGAGCTGGGGAAGCACTCTTTATCCCTATTGTGCAGATGAGGAAATGGAAGCACAGAGATGATATACCGCTTGCCCAGTATCACACAGGAAGTCTCTGACAGAGCCAGGAATAGAAATCACATCTCCCATGTCTTATGCAGAAGAATATCTTTATGTCCCTGCCCAGTAACTGAGCCCTTAATCCAGACTAAGACACCCACACAGGACCCACTTTGCTAAGAGCGGCACAGACACCCAGCAACGGCAGTGCCTTGCTCGCGGAGGAGACTTGACTGATCCCAAATTTCCCCCACTGTGAAGGTTGGAAGTGCCCTCTGCAAGCGGCGGCTTTGGGGGCTCGAGGGGAGGGAGGCTGGCTCCATCTGAAGTGGATGTTATTAGTTGGTGTAAGCAGATGCTCGACGTGGGATGCTCAGGACTTCTCAGCTTTCACCCGGCAACGTCCCTGCTCCCTTTTTCCTGCCTCTTCAATCCACCTTTACCAAGAGATTGAATTTACAATGGACTCGAACACATTTAAATCCATTTATTGCAAAATTACTTTTCAATAATTACATCACTGTGCTGACTGTGTTGCATAATGAAATTAGCATGAGAGATATTAGAAAGAATATAAAATTATAAGAAATATTGAAATACCTCTTTCCCCGTCTGCCTTAGTACAGCCCATAGCTTAACTGGAAAACGAGCACTGCTCCTGGATGGGATTTAAATGCATCAAGTGTAATTTTATAATGTCTTTTATATAAATTAATTATAATGGTTATTGCTGCTTTACATTATTAGATTGAAATTTGCCTCCACTTCAGTGCATTAAAAGAAAGCTGCACCCATTTTGCTCAGCAATGCCCTGAAAGTTCTCGTGGCATGGAGCCATTCTTCCCACATTGACACCACGACCACATCCGAAGTGAAAAGCTTTGGGCTCGCGTTGGCATTGCAGTGCCCATCGTGGGTCCCAACCCACAACCGGACCCTTGGGGGCAGCTGCTGGGACCCCCGTGGAGATCTTTGGCTGGGATGGGACATTGCACCCCTTCCAAAGCCTGCTTTCTGCTTCATCTCTGTAGCAACAACAGGGATACCTGGGCTGGCTTAAGCAATCCCACCCAAATTTTGTATCCCAGAGAAGTAGAGGTGATAAAATGCCCTGTGAAATCCATGCGATGACACAGGTGAAGTCTTCAACTCGCCACAAGTACAGCCCATTCGCTAACCACGGGCCGCTGTCGACTGAGTCCTGCTGGGTGTTTGTGGGAGCAACTGTGGGAGAGCGGGGGCCATCCTCATGCGGACCCCCCCTTTAATAGAGAGTGTGGGCACTGCGCGGTGCTAACGGGGAGATTCATTGGGGGTACCCCCACTTTTCCGTGCACACTTGTTGCTTTTTCTCTGCTAACAGCTGGGCTGTTATGTGCAAAAACAGGACGGGAAAGAAGATGGTGAGCTATCGGGTAGTTAACTAACCACTTGCTACGCTGGACAAACCACAGTCGTGCAAAGCAAAATGAAGACACAGCGATATGCTTTTACTGCCGCTTAATCCTCAATAGAAGTCTACTAATATTCAATTTGTGACGTTATTTGCACATTGAATTAATCCAGAAACTAAAGGGCTAATGAGTTATGGAAAGTAGCACATGGCTTAATTGTAACAACAAGGGCCTGCCGGGCTCCATTCGGTCAGGAGAGCCTGGTTAAAAATAAAATTTTGTATGCACCGATACACACCAGACGGGCAGGGGAGTAGCAAACCAAACAATGAAAACTATCTGAAAGACTGTTCTTTTAAATGCCCTCAGTTTTCCCTTTTTTCACCCATGCTCCTCATGAAATGCCACAACATTCATTAAGTATAGCACAGAAAAGCCAGGATGACCAAAAAGAAAAAAGAAAAAAGAATTACCTCCAGAATTATTGTCCATGAAAAGAATTGTGAAATTTCATTACAGAGAGACAACAGGTCTTCAAGGGAACCTGGTGAAAACAAGTAAAGAGTCTTGAAGACCTTAAAGAATGCAAAGGACAGTACATATTTTCAGCGTACGATGCCACCAGCCCTCGACAAGAGCTGCTATTTTGTTCAGTGTGCTCAACCCTCCGCACAGCACTTACTCTGCAGCAGGACCCCAGCCTTGGTCCACTCCCATATGAGTAAAAATGAGCGCTTAAAAGTCTGACTACAAAAAAGAAACAATCATAAAACTGTCCCCCTCCTCAAGCCCCCTTCTCAACCGGCTCTGCAGGCAAACGCCTCTCCACCCTTTCACATCTTTCCGATACCCAGGAACACCCCTATGTCCCAGAGCTGTCCCAGCTTCCAGCCAGAAACACTGAGCACCGTCACATTTCTGTCTGTTCACATGCTTGGTTTTGGGCCAAATAATCTAAGGAAGAGGCTGCAATCAGTAATGGAGCTGATGGAAAATACGAGGAGGAAAAAGAGAGGACCAGCCCTTCATCTCAGCCCACTGGTTCCCAGTGAGGTGGCTGCTGGCAGCACTGCTCCCTGCCTGCTCGGTTGCCACTTCAGAGGATTTAAAGCTCTTCCCAAAGCCTTTTACTGGGAAGAAATGCCAGGGAGATCCTCATCTTCTGCACAGTCTTGTCGATCCTGCCCCTTCCTCAAATCCCTGTGTGGCAGAACCTCAATCGTTTCTGTTACGTTCCTGGTGTTGAAAGCTAGCCTTCTCTAAGATCTCTCCAAATCTGACCTGGGCAGGAAAAACAAACACGTGAAGTGTCGTATCCAGCAAACCCAGCCCAAACGCCTCCTCTGCCCTGCCCGAACTCTGCTAATGGTCAATCCATGTCGGCAGCTCCTGCGTTTCTTTTCCCACTGCTGCTTTTCCCAGCTCCTGAAACAAGAGTGAGACGGAGCTGCTGGCAAAGAGGGTTGGAGCCCCTCATCGCAGATAGAGCCAGGGCAGGGTCAGGAGCTGGGGAGTTTACATCATTTCATAGAAAAAAGTGAATAAGTCTAAAGAGCACTTAATTTATTGATGAAGTAAGAAAGACCGTTTTATGTGGAAAACGTAAGCAAGATCAATAGCAGAGAGCACAAATAACTAAAGCTATTGACACATAAGTATTTTAAGCCTAATTGCAGGCATATGCACTTTCTAAGGGTATCTCACCTTCTAATAGCACCCTCGAGATTATGGGGTTAATTGATGCAGCTGTTTACTCCTGGCTCACGTGGTCCGGATTGGGATTCCCTGGAGGATGCTATTAAACTAAAGTGTTTAATGAACTGCTAAAGAGTGGAGTTTCTAATATTCTTCACTTGAATGAGATTGAATAGAAATTTGAGCAAACTTCTCCTCCCCAGGTGGAAACTGCAGCTCAGCGTTGGAGTAAATCGCCCCGTGCTCCTCACAGGGAGATCCTTGCGATGCAGGGGAGAAAGACTTGCTTGGATTTACTTGTTAGACTGAGGATGTGGGAGTACTCCAGGATTTTTTCCTCCCGCATCACAGGTGGGAGAAGAGGCCTACAAACATGCTCCATTTTAGCACTGCTGTTGGACAAGGAATCCCAGGAAGCCAAAGCAATTCACTCCTGTGGCTTTTCACATTGACTGTGCTTCTCTCTTTTGGGGTGGGCTGTTTGGGAAGGAGAACAGATAACAGCACCAGTGATGCTGTCAGCTCAGGCGTTTCAGCTTGATGGCAGTGGGGCAAACCAAGACTGCCAGAAAAGAGGCTCTTAAAACCAGTCTTCTCCTTTTATAATTTGGCCCTGGTCTGGTTTGGTACCTTTGAAAGCCAGGTAGATGCCTACATATGACATGTGTTTCCAAGACTGACAACCCTGACCACAGTGCACAGCCTCCCTGTACCCATCCTACGGTACACAACACAAAGCTCAACTACCTTTCTGTCTGTAATGGGAAGGTCTTGGCTCTCCTTCACCTCCATCCACCATCACAAGCTTCTCCCAAGTGAGGTTTGAGCAAAGCAAAGAAAGAAATGATGGAGATTTCATATCTGCAACCCCTCGCTACCACCGAGACCCTGCCTGGAGGGACCTTGGAGCCTCCTCTCCCAGGGTCCATCCCTCCTGCTTACAATGTCCCCCAGCCTCTCGCTCTCAGCAAAGCTTGTAAGTGCTGTGAGGAAAAAATTGCTTTCTCCCTTTGACTTTTCCAGTCTGAGAGGGCACACAGACAATGAATCTGATGAGGACAGGGATGTCCCTGGAGCGAGGGGCACAGGGCTGGCCTGCCTGGGTTCAGCGAGCTGGGCAGCACACTGATCTCAGAGCCTTCAAGGTCCACCCATGCAATCAGGTGCAATGCACAGACCCTTTAAAATCATCCGTTCCCTCCTCAATGGCCTTCCTACTGCACCTTGAGATTTTCTTCTCTTTTAATATCAATTATTTTGAAGCCATTTTACAAAAGCCTTTGTGCAGGATAGCTATTCCCAGGGAAAATGCTCCTTCTATTGCCTCCATCCACACTGCATCTCCCTCGAGAGGGGCAGAGGGATGGTGGGAAGGGAACATTATGTTTGTAGCCCAGATAATGTTACTAACTCCACAGAAAATGCTTCCAGAAACAAGTCATGCTGGCTGGCGCATCCAGTACGCGGTTGGGAGTGTGCTGAGTTAACTAGATTGGTGGTTTCAATGTGTTGCCTACAGACTCCAGAGGGACCCATCAGGGGTTGTGGAAGGTAACTGAGAAAAGCTGGTTTGCTGTCAGTCAGCACAAATTTTAAGTATATGGAGGGGTTTGTATATGCACTGTGAAAATCTGGGGGTTCTGTGAATCCAAAAAGGCTAAAATCATGGGTGAGGTGGGTTTTGGGGCTGTTTCTCCTGTTTCTGTCCCATTTGTTGCAGGGAATGTGGAACAGAAAGAGGTTGTGTCTTCTGCATTTGGATGGGGTTATCTACAGGAAAAAACCATAATCAACGTCAAAACATACCTGTATGTGCTCCTTCCTCCCCTCATGTCTGGGACCTCTGGGGTTTTGGGAAGTTGTGTCCAGAACTGGAGGTGGGAATAGCTTCCCGCTACAGCAGCATGGCCAAACTCAGGCTCCCAGCATCCCGGCTCTGCACTGTGCTGACCAGGCACTTCTGGGCAAATCTGGGCGAAAAGGAGAAATAATGCAAGAACAACAAAAAACGAAAAGGTGGAGAGTTCGGCTGTGTGCTGAGGGATGTGCCTGCAGGCTCAGCACCTTGCAGAGGTGGACATCAGAGGGGCTAAAGAGAAAGGAAAGGGTCTGTGTCCACGTGTTTCCCCATCTGCTCCTCAAGTGTTGCCTCATCTTTTACTAAATATTTCTAGCGCAGGGACTCCCCCAGTTCCCACCTCTTGCACAAGAACTCCCTCAGGCCATTCCGGTTTTATTCTGCCTGTGATATTTCTACTCTCTGTGCAAACTCTCCACCCACACCTCCCCCACTAGCCCCCTTCTTTGCCTTTAGCCAGCTGTGCTCTCCAACCCCTGCCATTGCACATCAGCCCTCCAAACTGGGGTCCTGGAGCCAGACAAGCAGCTCTTCTGGGTCATTCTGAGCACATGCTGCATCCTTATCAACCTGTGTCATGGAGCAAGGTCAGTGTCAGCTCCTCTTCTCTCCCTGCTCTCTTGCAGCCCACTTAACTCCAGCCCCTGCCAAGGGACAGTCCCTGAGCCCTGCTACTGCCCAGCCTCAGGACACTGCGCTGTCTTCACCCAAAAATGGGCTCTGAGGATGTGCCCTGACAAGGACACCAACCCTTGCCTGGGAAAAGGCGTTATTTACCTCCTTGCTGCCAGCCTCATTTTGCTGGGTTTGCTCACATTTGCTTCCATGCAGACAATTTCCCAGCCTCCTGCAGTGTCCTAGGCTCCCGGTTCGATGTCACCTGCGAATGTCACGAAGGGAGTTTCTACCTCCTCGCAGAGCCAGGGTGGCGGGCAGGCCACCTCTGCTCTGGGTCTCCTGCCCAGGTACAGGACCAGCAGCTCCTGGGCCAGTGCATGGTCTTGCTGCGACTTTCCACCCAAAGCAGCGAGCCACAACCTCCCCTCCAAACCCGTAAGACATCTCTCTCCTGCTAGCTGCAACCACCATGAAGGCAGGCTTAAGCTAAGCTGTTTTATTTCACAAATTCAGCCGGCCCGGCATACAGCCAGATACCGAGGCTCTGCTGATATGTGCTAACTCATTAAACGACCGTAATTTAATTGCTTGCAATTGTCCGTCCACCCCCTGAACTCCGCGCTCGCCGCAGCACGGGGCACCGACGGGCTCCCATCCCCGCAGCCTTCCCCCGTCCCTGGCAAAGCAGCACCCGCAGGGGCAGGAGGGGCATCGCGCGGCCCCCAGCCCAATCAGCCCATCAAAGCCCCCAGCACTGGGGTTACAAAATCGTTTGTGGCGTGGGGAAAAAAAAAAAAAGAAAACAGCCATGGAAAACCAGGGAGAGAGGAAAATTAACTAAGAAATATGCAGCCTTGATGTCGACTCACTAAAGAATATTTACTGTCCTCTCATGCGTCTTGCTTGCTCTCCTAACAAATATAATATTTTTGAAAGAACTAGTCTCCCTTTACCATTGCTGTCTCTCTCATGCCCTTTCTCTGTCTCGCTAGCTCTGTCTCTGCCTCTCTGATACCAACTCTGACAAACCGTGCGATTCTGATGGAAAATTCATTAGTCGTCCCTTTTTTTTTTTCCTTCCCCATTTTCCCAGTCAGCTTCGCGCCTGATCTGTCAGCCTCTTCCATCCTGATTATCTGGAGACGCCAATTTCAAAGAGACATCTTAATAGTGATGTCAACGAATTAATTAGATGTGTTAATGAGCTAAAAGCAACCCAAATTAAATTAATGCAGTAATAAGCACAGACAGCAAAATTAGCTCCAATTTCTGTAAATGATTCTGAACTGTACACAACATCTCATCCTGCTAGAACATTACCATCCCCCAAAGCTAATCAAGAACTCCAGTGCAATTAACTGCTTAATTACAAAACACACACACAGCTCATAGATCCAGCAGCAGGAGGGGTACGCCGGGCTGCGGAGCGAGCGGGGAAATTCTCTGCAACAAACACCGCACGTCGGCCCCGCCGGAGAGCCTGCGCCCCCCACCAAAAGTACCCCCCAGGCTCCTAAAACGGGGTGATCCGGAGTGAGGGCAGGAGCAGGGGCAGGAGGAGGGCAGCCAGGAATGCTCCCCGGGAGCATCCCACTTGCCGGGTCCTGCCGCGGGACCACCAGTGCGGCCAGGGAAGCTCGCCGTGCCGTGCCCAGCGTGGTCCCGCCGGTGGCAGAGATGTGCCCATCGCCCTGCGTCGTTTATTGTGTTTATCAGACTGGGGCTGCATGGAAAAGCCTAATTGTCCAGCTCTGCTCACCTCCCCTGGGGATGAGCGGGAAGGCACTAATAGCTTTGCAGAGCTGCTCAGGTACCTGATTAGCTCTAATTGCAGCTGGGAAGACAGAGGGAAGGAGCGGGATAGCGCTGTGGACGGAGGGAAGGGGAAGAGGATGGTGGAAACAGGAAGAAAGAAAGGGTTGGGGGGATGGATGGAAATCTCTGGGATGGGGTGGGGGCACGTGTGAAAAGGAAAGAGAAAGGAAAGGCCAACGGAGGAATGATGGATGCAAACAACAACAACAACAACAACAAAAAAAGAAAAATCAGGCAAACAAAGAACTGGAGCCAGAGACAAAGGGAAGGAAGGTGAGACAAAGAGGGCTGCACGCTGCCAGGCCCTGCAGAGCAGCCGGGGCAGGAGGGCTGGTGGAGACGAGAGCAGGTCCTGGCCAAGCCGCATCCCGGCCCTGTGGAGCCGGGATGTGCTAGGGATGGTGGGAAACGCAGCTACCTCATCACGGGATGACACTATGGATTTAGAGGTTATGGAGTCATTAGTCCGCCTAGCAAACGAGGAATATTTGCAATAAAGATGAGGGCAGAGATTCACTGTGACAAATAACATCTCTGTGTTTCCTTTTTTTTCCCACCTTTTATTGCGATTAGTTCAGTCTGTTAATAAGCAAAGGATATTTTTAGTTAATTTCAGTTCCAGTTAATTGATTCAAAAGCGAAACCCAGCTACTGAGTTAATTGATCCATGCGTCTTATGTTGTAGCAGCGAGGTACTCTCCGGGCAGCTGCCATCGCTGGGGCTGATAACGGGATGGGAAGGATGGAGAACCGGAGGGATGGCAGAGCCCCCTGCCCCGAGGATGGGGGGTGACCACCACCACCACCAGTTCCACCACTGGCCCCTTGATGCAGAATAAGCTGCAGGGCGATGGCCTTTGCACGCCTGGTGTGGGAAGTGTGCCAGCCCCCCGTGCAAGCCGGTGTTTGCGCACTGCAGCAGAAATGTTCATGCCGGCAAGTTCAGTGAATGGGATGTCCTGGCTGGCTGTGTCCGGCGGGAGGTCCAGCCTGGCATGCTGTCTCCGACGGGCACAGTGGGACATGGTGTTTAAGGAGAGCATGCTACCCAGGCCACTTTCCATTCCCCTCGTGCTCCCCAGCTCCGAGCTGTCTTGGCAGGGATGCTGGAGGGTGCATCCCTGCCCGGGGATCTAACTGCCATTTAAAAAGCTATTTCCATGAGTTTAATTCCCTTTTCCTCCCGCGGCAGCAAGTTCCCAAAGTTCACTACCTGTGGTGTCCAGAAGTGCTTTCTTTTATCTATCTCAAACTTAATCTCTTACTGTTTTCAATTGAGTGCCCCTCGTTCTTCTGTTGCAGGGTTTGGTGAATGACCGTTCTGCTTCCAGCTTATCTGCTGCCTTCAGGGTTTCCTGACCCTCAGCCAAATCCTGCCTCAGCCTTTTCCCCCTCTGCCTGGCAGGCAGTGCCGTTCCCTGCCCACACTGTGTGTCTGCACCTTGTCACACGGGACCGGTCCATCTCTTCCACTGGAAGACTGGATCTCCTTACTTGTTGACTGAACACAAGGGTCTCCTGTCCCCAGACTGCTGATGCTCCCCAGCTCAGGGTGCTCACAGCCGTGAGTTGCCAACACTTAGCGGCATTTTGATTCAATATTAAATAGTCTGTCTTGCACATGACTGCTGCTTTTGAAGATTTTTGGTCTCATCCCTAAAGGCAAAGGCAGCTACCACCTCTGATCCCACAAGCCTGCATATCCAGGACCTCGCAGTCGGAGTTTACACGGACTGAGCAGACCATGGGCTGCCCGGCCCCGTGGCTACCATGGGCATGTGTATGCACTTGGATCATACGTGACTTTATAAGCTGGGTTACAGTCCAGTGGCAATTGAGCTGATAGCTTTGCAAGTTGTTTCCTCTACTGAGGGCTGAGAACGACTCCCCAAATGACTTTCTGAAATACCTGTAGATATAGGTCTCCTGTGTTTTCTACAGACCATTAATGTTCTTCTTGCCTATTCCTCCTGATAGCTCCTCATGTCAATTCACAACCACCTAATCATTTCCAGGGGAAAAACAAAACTCCTGGGGCAGATAAACCAGAACTGTCAAACACTTGAAGAGCACAAGCCATAAATTGGATCTCGCTGTAATAGGCACTATGCAAACAGAAGAACACCCGGTCTGTGATCAACGAAACCAGGTTTGAAACAAGATGCAAATTGTGACAGTGATAAATGAAGAGGCTCTTGGCTTTCTCTGCACTGTCTTGGGGACCAAAGAGCTAGTCTACAGGATCAGACCATAATCAGCAGGCAGTTCAGCACCTCTTGAAGTACACAGTGGCCATCCCACGTATGGGTGCTCCACAGCAACTCACTTCAAGCAAACAAAATTTTCCTGGCAGCTCCATGGCTTCAGAAAGGGATCAAAATGCAAAGCAACCCATCTTGGAGGCTACAACAGAGGTTTTATAAACGTGAATTGCTTAATGCACAGAGAAACATGGGCAGTAAGGTACAAGCAGACAGCAAGAGCATGCTCTCGAAGCAGCCCTGCTCCTGAGCCATGCACCAGCCCCCTCCAACTTGCACCGCTCCTGCTTGGTTGCCCAAAGTGGCCATGGGCTGAGCGGCTCCATGCAACAGGGACACCTCTCTGCTTTTCTCATGTCTCTGCCTCTGCACCCCTCTCTGTTCAACCCTCTGAAGCGACAGTAGGAACACGTCACCCATGCCATGCTTTGGCACAGCTGTTATCTTCAACTCTCTGAGAAGAAATTCAAAAGTTGTTGCTTTTCCTGTTGGCAAGGAGAGATAAAGTTGGGCTAAAAATAAGACATAATTGAACATACTCTGATGATTTTGTACCTGGCCACTTCTTTACTGGTCTCACTTTGATTTTAGTAATAGGAGTTGCATTTTAAGACAAATAATACACTTTCATGGGGACATTAAGGATGTTATTTCAGTCTCTGAAGGCTACATACCATGGCAATGAGAACTAGTGATAGACAGACAAATTACTTGGTCTCTGCAACTGCAGCATAACTAAGGACCTACCTAATGAAAGAGCCTAATAAAAATAAGATCTTTCAGAAAGTGCATGCTTAAACGATCTTCTGGAATAGGGCCTAATAGCGAGCCCTCTGTGCCAGGAATACATAGCTCATCGTGATGCAGTTTCCTCTCTTCCCAATTTTTTTAAATGGGATATTACGATGCACTATCCATGTAGAAAAATCAATAGATGCAAAGTTGGGCAAGGAGCTGGGCTTCTTCAGTGTGGTTGGCTCTGAGAGCACTCAGCACGCCTCAGGACTAAGGTGCAGGTCCCAGCAGCAGAGCTGGCATTCGGATGAGGGTAATCCTTCCCTTGTCAGAAGCGACAGGGACAGTTTGCTTTTAGTGCTTGTCGGGAAAAGTTGAAGGAAGAGGGTGCTCTTCAATGATGTTGCAAATTAGCCACACTTTAAAATGCTAGTCCTTGATTTGTCGGCGTATTTTTGAATAATTTACAGTGGATTTGGCAGGTTGTTGTGATATATAGTGTAATATGCACGCGGAACACTTTTGAAGCAGAAGTTAATACTTTCCAGGAGAAAAAGGAAATAATTGTGTCAAAACAAGCCTTAACCACTGAGGTTTACCTGTTTCTCAATACACAGGAGTTCGCAAACATGACTCCCATTAAAGCAAATGAGAAACATGCATATGAGTCTGTGTGCCTTGAGAAGAAAATATTCTTCACAAGTGCCTTTCTTGGTGTTGTATGATCAATCCACCATCTGCTTTTATTTATTCATGATTTCTCAGACTACTACAACAATATTGACATTAAATACAGCTTTGGCTTATTAATTTTTTTTTTCATTCATATGTATTTTAAGTCAATTTTATTGACTTCCCTTTGCTCTTTTAGCTGTTTGCTTGTTTTCCTGGCCTGCTACTTTGTGCCTACCCTTACATCCATTTGCCATGTTTTCTTTCCAGCTCCTGTGTTCTGCTCCAGGTAGCCACTGGAGAGTAATTTTCTGTTCCAGGTGCTGTGGACGAGCTGATTTAAGACCCCGTTGACCAGAAGGAATTTTTTGCCAGCTCAGACTACATGTTTAGGCCAGTCCTGCTTGTCCCAGGATTACCGCGGCTCCCCAAAGCTGCTCCCAGACCCTGTATCTATTCCACGGTGATGAGGACAGGACATCTACATCCCAAGGAGACCATCAATCTCCCCCACACTGGGCATATGCAGATATGTCACTTGTTCTCAGCAGCTATTGTGAAATTTGGGACAGAGAATTGTTTGTCCCCTTTCCTATCGCTCCCTAAGATCCCAGGCCTGGCTAGGACTGCGCATCTTCTGACAACCCACCTCTGACTTAGACTTGTCACTTCACGAGTCCTCCAGCTCATCTCCACATCTCCTTCCTTCACCTCTTCACTGCCTCATCCCAGTTTCAAGCAACGCAGACCACATCAAACAGCTAAGCAGCAAAAGGCTCCCAGCTAAGGACCGAGTCGCCATTCAGACCTCAGACATCAGTTCCCAGGAAGATTTTGCCTACAAACACATTTTCAAGATTTGGATCTTGCTCTGAATATGCCACCCCTATGAAAGAGGACAAGTCCTGTCCTACCCCACAGCAACAATTCACAATCCTACAGCCCCAAAAAGCTCCGTGTCCATTTTAGGGGGTATTACCGCAGAGTCCGTCGCTGTTTTCTGTAAGGTGTTTTCCCTCCTCTCCAGTAATCTTCCTTTTTCTCTGCTTCTGCAGCTTTATCTTCTCCGTGTCCCTCGCGAGTCCATACTCGTTCCTCTTGGTGCTCCGCGCTCTGATCGCTGCTTCCCCCTCTTGTCATATTCTTCACTTGTGGAGTAACAACCTGTCACATTCATAACCTCTTTGCACCAAAAATGTTCTTTGATCTGTGTAAACTACATTTGATGCTGAAATCCTTGATATTAATATCTTTTGTTTGTGTGTCAATGTTCTCTAGAATCTAATTAAGCAATGTTTTGAGAGCATTATATATGTTTGAACAATTTGGCAGAGCAGACAATATGAGCTATTGACCTGCAAGGATAAATTGTGCTTGCACATTCTAGGAATTCACACGTGCATGCTTCTTTATGCTATTTCTTCTGAAATATGTGCATTCGGAAAGAGGCCTTGCTTGTAATAATCTCTGCAAGGCTTAATCAAGTATCTGCTCATACTCTTTACTGTAATTGCAGTGGCAGTTACAGGAGGGCAAAACAGAAATACGTTTAAGCTAGCCAACAAAAACAATAATAAAATAAAACAAAGAGCAAGTTCTACCCAAATGCTAATAACAGAGATTATTCAATCAATAGCCTCTTGTTATGAATGAATAGGCTAAATTGCCTTTGAATGATGTAGAGATTGACAAGGCATAGGTCAGCCTAATATAACTACTTACCCTAATTTGACTTCAGCAATTTGAAAGGCGTCATCGGCTGGCAGTGGGGTCAAGCTCGCCGCGTGCGGGGAGCGGCTGGGGGCAGCAGCGATGCCGAGCACATCCTCGGAGGGTGCGCAGGGGCTCTGCGGGAGACAGGGATGCTGAGGACCAGCAGCAAACGCTGCATACCTCCACTGGATTAGACCTTCAGAGGGTTTTTAGAAGAGGGAGGGAGGAAAAAGAGCAATCACAAACTGTAGGAAGGCGAGGCGGAGAGATGGGACCGCAGGGTGCGGAGATGTGGTGTGAAATCACTGCTGGCCCTCCTTGCTAGAAAACGTCTTGCGGCTTAAGGCAAGAAAATCCAGCCACGTTTCTGAGTTTTCCCCACCTCAACAGCTCAGCCTCTACCAGGTAAGAGCAGCTCCCAATGCTGGGTTTGGAGCCCAGCTTTCCCCATCCCCATCACAGATATTTGCTGTTGGATGGAGGATGCGATGCCAGTACAGGAGGGAGAAGAGATCTCAGGGCATGCAAGTTCGTTAAGGAGCTGGAAACAAGGGAGTCCAGCACGTCAGTGACGACGATGACACTCACCAGGTAGGACTGGGAACACTGGGGAATGGCTCCACAGGACTTCGCAACACTGGACTGGAAAGAAGTTAGAGATTCAGCCTGGAAAACAGGCGTATTTTGAATGGTGGGGATAATTCACCCCAAACCGCCCACCCAACCCTGCTACGAGGCACAAACCTATGGCTGGAGCCGTGAACGTGGCTCTGCTTCTAGAGCAGCAAGTGCAAACCCATGGGACATGTAAAATAAAGGGCACTCTTGCACAGAGGAGGCTTGATGAAAAGAACAGGCAGGGTTTTACTACCAGGAACCAACCCAGCATCACCCCATCCCTCACCTCTGCTGGTCCTGATCAGCAGGAGCCCCCGGGGCTAAAGTCAAACTCCAGATGAGGGCCACCGGCTGATCCAGCTGTGCTCCCGAGGAACCCTGCACCTCCTGCCAAAATAATCGGCTCCTCACAATTGATTTCCTCAGCCGGGCACCGGTACAGCACCGAGGGGAATTTCAGCTTTTCCAACACTCACCCGGTTTGCAGGACGGTTTTGCATCCCTTTTCCTGGTAACGGAGAACGTCCCGAGGTCGTGTACAGACGTACCCGCTTTGCGTTGTGCTCTGGGCCAAAGCAGCAGCAGCTCAGGGTGGACGAAGGGCCGCGGGGAGACTTTGCCTTTGCACGGGGAGAAACTTCCCTGAAGTGCAATGCTTTTCCAGCATGTGGGCATCCCGTGTCTGGCCTCCAGCAAGGCTGGGCTCCTCCAGAAACAGCACAGTGCCATCTGTTGGCTTCCTCACCCTGCGATGGAGCAAAACCCCGGAAAGTCCTGGGAAACAGGAGAAAAATGGGGAAAATAATGTTCCGTGCACCCCAGGTTTCCCCGAGCTGCTGCCTGACCTTGCCTCTAACTTCTGCAGGCAGAGATGATGGGTCTGGCAGCGTAAACATTTTGCTTTTCCATCTGACGCCTGGCGTTGCGTGTGAGCAGGGCGGTGGTGCTGCCCTGCCCGTGGCCCTGCTTCTCCCGCGTTAACGGTGACAGCTCAGTCCCACCGGGATAGCGGATAATTAACTGCCACCACCCCGCGCCGTGTCTCTTCCAACACACCTTCCTGGAATTTTTTTCCAGGTGGAAAAGGGGATTTTTTTTTTTCAGGGATACACAGATGTTACATGATCCTGCTGGAACTGATGTCTAAAAACCCTGGACAGACGGACAGCAATGGCAAAATGTGTTTGGGGCTCACGTACCTGCACAGATCCGACTTCAGCACAGCAAACCCAGCAGAAATGGGCATCTTCCGAAAAAGCTTCAGATCAACATGGTCCTGGGCAAAGGAGCCCCGCGCCTGGGCTGACTCACCGTGTTTTAACTGGAAGTGCCTACATCGAGGTGGTGGGTGGATTTATCGCTGTGCATTGCTTGCGTGTCAGCTTCAGTGTTCAGGGATGATTCAGGTTGAATGGCTCTGAACAAATGCAGATTATATTACCGCTGTACAGGATTAAGGAACATGGCTCTGCTCTGAACATTTTTCATTGCATTAAAGAAATAAAGAAAAAAATGCCAAAAAAGTGCTAAAATTCCAAATGGAGGGGGAAATTATTTCTTTTTCTAATTTTTTTTTAACCCACTTTTCTTACTGGAGGTGACCATTTTGCAAGCGAACCCAGAGATGATGGGCCACAATGAGGCACTGGAGGATGCTGCCCGGGGCCAAGCAGGAAGCCCAGGCTCCAGTCCTGATTCCACCCTACCTCCTCTCCCGCCTTGAATTTTCCACCTGCAAATATAGATAACGCTGCTGTGCCCCTCCACCTCGTGGGAGCTGCCCAAGGCTTCATTAGTTAATACCTGCAAATGGATTTTGAAGATGTAAAGTGCTCCATAAATGTTAAATATAATTATTCTTGCTACAAAGCAAAAAGTGAAAAGAGACAGGGACAAAGTTCAGCTGAAGAGCCCTCTCATCACAGATAAAATAGTGTCTTGAACGATGTATGGATAGAAAGCTTACACCACTTCCACAGAAGAACGCAATTTCCCCCTGAATAGTTTCATTCTCTCAATTACAGCAAGTTCACATGTGTCCAGAACAACCACGTTTAGTTTGCATGTGGCCCAAGCAGCGGAGAGGATGAGAGAGGGTGATGCTGAGGTGTCCCCATCCACGTCCGTCTGCCCCAGGAGCTGGGCTGGGCACTGTGCCCCCAACCCCAGCACACGGTGCGTTTTCAGCAGCAGGTCTTTATTGCTCTTTACCCAGAAATGGCATTTTTCCACTCTGGAAAGTGGAATTGGGAAGATCCCCGTGAAATTTAATAAGCCAAGCTGGTGAGTTAAGGATGGGCATCCCTCCTGCAGATCTCAGCCCCGGCACCGCTGCAGCTGAGCATGGGTCCTGCTTTTCGTGATCCAGAGGATGGTGTTGGGGGGGGGCACAGGCCAGGCACCGGGGAGCCAGTCTGGGGGAAATCAAAGGCTTTTAAAATTTTCCACTTCTCTTACATTAAAACTAAGTGAAGGAAATGTTTGAGTCACTATTTCCGAGCTGAGATGTTGTGCTTGTTTCTGTGCTCTCCCCGGGGGGGTGAGCTGGAGCACGCAGGGCACAACCGGCACATCAGCTCTAGCCAGATTTCTTTCTGGAGTTTTCTTAATAAATTTTTGAATGCAAGCAGACCCAAATTTTAAAGAAAATAATTTCCTGATCTGCTCCTTCATCACTACTAAACCCTCAAATATTTCAGAAATACACGAAGGGCAGCAGCAGCCAGTGCTCTAAGCTGTGTTTTGGGAGTGAGGATGCCAGGGTGAGCCTAAGCAAGGCAGCAGCCAAATCCGTGCCTCAGTTTCCCTTCCCGTGGGATGCAGCTACCACCCACTGACCCATGTGCAAAACACTTTCTAAAGCATGCATGAAAGGCCTTACACAAGTAGTTATTAATATTAATAATAATAATTGTTGTTGTTACTAAGCCAACTATAAAAATAATTTTTCAGAGAAACAAAGTGCCCTGTCTCTCGGTGATAGATTACAGCGATGCTAGAAATTACTCACAGTATGAAGCTGGTTTCCAGTCTGGTTCCTTTCAATAAATTATAGACCTGAGCCCCGAGTGCGTACAGTTTACCAAAGTAAATTCAAAGTAGGCAGAAAGTATATTCTCCCATCAATTTTGCTCCTGATCATTTGGGGTTTTCTCCTGAGAAGAAGTTAAATATCCCCCAGCCGTTTCCCAGCACCTTTTGCTGGGGCTGGTGGGGACACGGCAGGACAGCCAGACCTGGGCTGTGCACAGGGAAAGGGGATCCTGGTGCAAAGGGGATCCCTGTGCAAATGGGAGTCCCCGTGCAAAGGGGACATGTCCCGGCCACCCCGTGCCCACGCACCGCCATCCCTGGGTGCCACTCAGCCCTCACCCGCTGCACCCCACGACCTTACCGGGGTGGCTGCGGCTCCCCTTGCACCATCTTCTTTTTTTTTTTTTTTTTTTTTTTAATTTTTTTTTTTT
>VXBL01008900.1:142612-226908 GCA_013400195.1 Aramus guarauna
GAAGCCTGCACGGCAGTCTAACAAACTCCATCATGCAGAGTTTATGGCTGCTACAAACACGTGCAGGACACGTCCCACTCTAGGATTTCAGGATGAACGTGAGTCCATTTGCTTTGCTGTTTGTGATTGCTCACACGTTTTGCCTGTACCTTGATCGCAGCCCCCCGTCTCCCACCCCCCAGGAAAGCCCTGCTCCTGCCATCGCTCGCAAAACCCTTCCCTCTGAAGACTGCCAGGAAAAGACTCGCATGACCCCGCACGTGCAGTTCCGAATGCTGGGACCAGCTCTGGCTTGGAAACACCCGAGCTGCGGCAAGAAGGATTTCTGCACTCGCTGAGATGTCCGGTGCTCCAGCTCCCTGCCAAAATGCAGTTGCATCTTATGAGCACAGTTGCAAAGGAAAGGGGCACGGGAAGCCTGCGGGGAGAAGTGCTTCGCTCCCCTTCGCGTGCAGCGAGGGACCACTTCCATCCCTGCGACAGCCTCTGCAGAGCCCGACCATCACAGGAGGGGACATGCAGGAGACTAAACTTTCTAGAATGAGCTGGGCTTGCAAACACCCTCTCTTCCCATGGAAGAAAAAGGGGTTTTAACCCCTTGCATCAGCTATAGCATCATCAGGAATGGCAGGTGGTGTGAATCAGCCGGGCAACGCGTATTTTGGCTCCCAGCAGGACCCTTTCCAACTTGCTTACCGACGTGAAGCCCACGTGAACAGCTCCACTTCACCAGGACCTCTCTTGCTCAGCAGTTGTTAGCCTCCTGCTTCCCCAGGGTGGGCACCTCGTGCACCATGGGTGGTTTATCCCACATGCCCTGCATTACATCTCCTTGGAGGATATGGTCATCACGCTCCTTTCCGTCTTCAATGAGAGGTGACTGCCAGGAGCTCAGAGGAAGGCTTGGACTGCAAATCTGGATCCATAACCAATACTAGGAAATGAGCTGCCTCAGCCTTCCTGTGCTGCAGATCTGCATCAGCTGGACCTGCCTTCTCTGCCAGGAGGGCATCCGAACCCCTCTGCCATCCCTGCTAACGGCAAAAGAGCTACACCGCCTCTTGTAACAGCCCTGAGACCTTCTGGAAGATAATGAACATCCCTAGGAGCTGCACCCAACTGACAGCATGAGCATGGATGGTGTTGGCTGTGAGCTCTTGTATGGGGAAGTTGCAGGGACCAGCTCCTCACAGCACCCAGTTTTGCCACTGTTTTTGCACATATCAATGATCTGACCATCCAGCCGATGAACACCAAGTGCTTCAGATGGAACCTGGTGAGCCTGTACTCTTCTCCAGTTATTTTCATGCCCAGTCACCCTGGCAATGAGCTCTCCTGCCCATCTAAGCACTGTAGGAGCTGTGCTGTTCTTTTCTCCTGAAGATCTCCATGACCATAGACCGAATTTCAATTAATATTCCTGGCACTGTCACTGGGCATCATCTGAGCTACATGCCTCCAGGCAGCAGCCACCCAAACATTACAAAAAGATCTGGTTTTGCTCCATTTCTACAAGCGAGGAGGTGTTCTGGGTCTAGAGTTGAGCAGACAGGGGGTTTTTGTCCCCTCTGTTAAATCTCCTTCTGTTCTGCTGTTGGCTGCTCCTGGTCCACGTCCCAACCTTCTTTGTCCTGTGGCAGCTCCCCAGCATTACCCACCCAAACGTGGGCTCCCCTAAGTCTGACACAGCAAGGGAGAACAAACTCCCTTTACAGGACTGCTGTGATGAAATATGGCTTTGAGATGGTGGATCAGCTCAAGAGGGGTCAAGGCAAGGTGGGAAGAGGTAGGAGAGATGGGCCCTAGACAAGAAGATGAAAAAAAAAAAAGCTATGAATCAATAAAGGCTTGCAAAGCTCTGAGAAAAATGAATGAAGGCAAAGTCAACTCAGTCTCCCACTGCTGACGCTCCCAGGAGATGAACCCACTGAAGTTGCTCTCACCAACCAACCTGCCGGGGTCAAGCAGCAAGGTGAAGCTCTGAAAGTTGCTCTGTCTGTCTGCGTGGAGGAGATGAGATGGCTGCAGCACCTACCACGGAGGTCTGAAGCTCAATTCAACTGCAGCAAGGCGACCACTGAGCTCTGGTGCTCCAGAGAGCCGGCAACGGGTGCTGGCCATCAGGGCAACCGTCGCCTGCCTCTGCCCTGGCACTTCTGCCATCTCCCAAGAAAACTCCCATTTCTTCTGAGCCAGGTCCACCAGAAACCAGCTTGCCAATATAAGCGACTTCCACCCACACAAAGAGACAGTGTGACATCAGCTACTGACTTTTTTTTTGGTGTGTATTCAAAGCCAAGTAACACAACTAAATGGCTTGGACCTCGGGACCCTGCACTCCTAGATAAAGCAGTGCATCATCTGTGCAACTGCACAAGAAATAAGCAGGCAAAGTCCTGGCTGCAGTGGAACACAGCATCTCACAGGGTCCATTTGCTGCTATTTGCCAGCAAATTCTGGTTGCAATTATACTGACACAAACCCACTGCAAGACGAGTGCTGGTGACCCCACACCAAACCTCACCGGTGCATCCGCCGGGATCCATCAGTGTAACAAACCCAAAGCTGATTTCTCTCTCCCTTGCTCTTGAAGAGGAAACTGTCCGCTTTCTTCCTTGTCAGATCCTACTCTCCAAACCCAAGCAAAAACAAAACAATGGTTATTTTGCATGTAGAGCAGCTTCAAGACAGGCCGACCTCAAACTTAACTTGAAGCACTTTAGCTCACAGCGTGGCTGCCCCTCTGGGCTCCGTCTAGCCTGGGAGGATGCTGACAAAGGAGCAAGAAGAATGACAGATGCTCCCCATGCACGGAGGCAAACAGAGACGGGACAAGGGGAGAATGGGAGCCTAAAGGGAAAGAAAATGAGCGTGCACGCACGCACACACACACACACGCACGCACACACAAAGGTCCGCAAGACAAAGGAAAGGGGGACAAGCAAAAGGAGCGGAGCTGGAGAAAACCACCCTACGTGCTTGGCGAGGGCTGTTTGCAGCATCTCGTGCTGCTTCGTGAAATCCATCCGGGATGTATTGCGTTGGTGAACCAGAATCCTGACACCGGTCCCTTTGATAAATATTTATCACGCCTGGCTCTCTATCACTTCACTTTCCACCAGATTAACCTCGATTCTTCCAACAAAAACGCCCCGATGTTCTGCCTGACACACACACGCCACGCTGACCTTCCTTCTCCGGATTCCCCCCGGCCCTCGCTCCCCTTCAGCTAAGGGGAGAATTTGCTCTCATCAATCAGGACTGGATTTCTCCCATGCCATGTAAATAATTTAGAGGCACAAGCAACCATGGCACTGCTTATGTGCATCCCAAACCCAGTGCCAGGAATCTTGGGAAAAGGGCCCAATAATATTGTACCAGTCCAAAGTAATTAAAGTGCATCATTACATATAAATTTGTAATTAAACACTTTAACGTAATCATCCCGCACAGCACGATTCCTGATGAATTAATTAAAAGAACTCCAGAAATTAATGTTTTACTTGTCACCATTGTTGTGCTAGCTGTAGCTGCCTCTCTGACTATTCCTGCAGCATGTTGTGAAGTAATTATATAATTACTGGGGAACGAGAAGGCCCAAAGTCCCAACAGAGGAGAAACCTGAAACAAAGTGGAAATAGCAACCACAAAAGGCAGGAGCAGAGCCAGTCTCCCCACCTTCAGCCGCAGCAGAGGGGAGGCTGTGAGAGGAAGGGTAGGACGGGGCTTCCAGCAGCTCCACAGCACGGGTGTGTTCTCCCAGGTGGGAACGCCGTGCTCACACCCGTGTGTGTGCACACGTAGGGGTGGCTCCTGCGCTCGCCCGCTGGCTCAGTCGGCCTCCTTCACCCCGTGCAAGTGTCCTTCACCCCCACAGCCTGTCCTTGTTCTGCAGAAGAGCGGTCGCACCAACAGCTGCCCCTCTCCATACGATGTCCACCTAGGTCCCTGCCTCAGTTTCCCCCACCTTCCACACCCTCCTCCTTCAGCTCAGGGTTTGCTGCCTGAAGGGGGGGGGTCCTGCCAGCCCCACTCTCCATCCAACCCTCCTTCTACCCAGACCTCCTAAAATCCCTCCTTAGTGCCCTCCATCACACCTTTCTCCACCCCCTACCTCCAGACGCAGCTGAACAATTCGGTCCCCCCAGGGCCAGCCACATCCTTCCCATCTCGACGGCTCCGCCGACGTGCCACCGGCAGCGTGTCCCAGCTCCCGATGGGACCGAGCCCCAGGACGTGCCTCCTGCAGCGGGGAAGGGGTTAAGGATCGACTCAAATCGAATCGTTGGATGCAGCAGGCATTGGTGCCTGTCCGTCTGTCTGTCTGTGTGTGTGCGTGTGCATATATCTACACACAGTGTGAGGCTCGCCGGCCGAAAAATGCTCCGGGGGCTGTGCAGCACGATGCACACGGGGTTTTCCTGCAACACCAGAGCTCAGGCTCTAACTTGCCGTTGCAAGGAAAATGTATAGATATATGTATATGCAAGCCCAAAGGTGCACCCGCCATGCCTGGCAGCTGAGCACCCATCAGTATGCGTGCAAGGAAGGGCTGCTCAGCTGGCTGCAGCGGGTGGCCAGCGGCTGGTGAACCTGGACAAGCCCCGGCAGGACCCAGATGAGGTGACGGGTGGCATGGAGCTACCCTGGATGCCCCTCAGTGGGGTGTCCTTGTTTTAACAGGATTTCCAGCACCGTTCAGACACGTGGCTTCGCATCACGCTTTGCTTCTGGGGCTGCTCACAGCTCCGGCCATGGGGATTGTCGGATGGGGTCCACGCAGGAGGGGACCCCAAGGCAAATGTCTCTT
Organism: Aramus guarauna; assembly: GCA_013400195.1. Lineage (NCBI taxonomy): Eukaryota > Metazoa > Chordata > Aves > Gruiformes > Aramidae > Aramus > Aramus guarauna. The sequence goes on from VXBL01008900.1 coordinate 147,423, forward strand.
CTGCTGCCGCATGAACTGGGTGGGGAGTAGAAGGGGTGTCAGGGTGACCGTGGTGGGTGCTGACCCACATGCTCCAGAACAGCATTAACTCTCCTTAAAAACACTTAACCCGTGGCTGCAGCACTCAGTCCATATTTAAAATCTCCCGGTAAGGCAGAGGCTCTCCTGTTGGGTATTTCCCGTGAATGATAGTCCAGATACTGGTTCTTACTGGTTCTTACTGCTTACTGAACATCCCTTACTCTCCTGGGCACTATCTCCATCTTACCTGGATGCACCAATGCTGCCACATCATGAAAAGTCTCTGCTTCCAGCCTGCGCCTCGGCCTCATGGCTGCCAGTGGTTTGGGGTTTTTGCTTCCCCTTATGTTCTGCACAGCTGAAAAACATGAAACACAGCTCAGTTTTACTGCAGCAAGGGGACAGGGACCCAGCACCTCTCCCGTCCAGGCTAAGGGACTCATACGGAGTGTGACTCTGTTTCCCCAACTAGAGATTACATTTAACTGGGGCTGTATTAGTTAACATTTATACAGCTCTTTGAAAAAGGAAAGTGTTTGAGGCTTTGAATACTGCCAGTGGGAACAGATCAACAAGATTTCTAACCCTTCTGAAAAATTAAAGCTTTTGCCAATTAAGCTGGCAAACGCATGGATGTGAATCTAAAAACCTCTTGAGCTTGAGACCAAGACCGAAGCCTCCTGAGAACAGCCACTCCTGGCTGCTCCTCGTGCTCACCCGTGTCAGAAACATATCAAGTAACCGAGCTATAAGCTGTTTCGGTAGACACATACTTGAACTGTAACTAGGCTACAGATACAGATATAACTGCAGTGGAGCTACCGCTCTGGACATTTAAATGGATACCATTAACGTGCAGATAACGTCTTCTCCTAGATTGCTTGAACTGGTATTGCAAAAATGTCGTAGTAAAGCATAATTTCCTTTAATTTTGCAATTAGCCCTGTAATTTGAGTTGCAGCTTTGATGCCACAAGCTATCGATGGTCTCCATACGCATATCCGTACCGGCACGTGCATTGCCTACGCCTGGGGGATGTCACTGCTTCTGAGTCTGTTCTGGGCTGCACCTCTGCTGAAGGTGTGACATCGTGCTCTCCTGGAAGATCACGGGATTTCAGTGCAACATTTTATGCCCCATAAAGCAATCTGCACCCCCCATCTGTACGCCCTTTTGGGGTAGATTTGCACCTTTGCCGGCTGTGCCGACGATCAGCAGCAGCACGAAGACAAAGACCCTGGCAATAACCACGGCTCGGCAAAGGGCAGTGGCACTGCCTGTTCATTGCACGCACGCTCGGAGAGGGACACGGGCTTCTCTGGAGTCACGCAAGCTGAAGGAAAACAATGTGGTGCAGTTGCAAAGCAGCCCAACACCACATTGATGAACGGTGAAGCAAATCACTTGATACCTGAATGTTCCCTTCCCGGCTAACTTCCACCCTGGAATGTCCCCACTGACATTCAGCTCTCGGGTCACCTGCAGAAAACAAACACACTGTACCTGCCTGGATTGTCTCCGTCTGCCTGGGATGCAGCCCTGCCCCGGTCCCTTGGAGCAGTGCTGTGGGAGATGTGCAGCACGGACACTGCTCCACGGGCTCTGACAGGGAGCGTTCGCTCACTTCTGCGGCACACTCATCTCCAGCGTGTGGATGAAGGTGTTAAGGATATGCTGGGAAGGATAAAAACCATGCGTGTGCAAGCACGGAAAGCGTATGAGGTTTTACACACATGGCCAGCCCGTGGCTAGACACGGACAAGGGAAGACGCCCACTTTATTGCATGAATTGTGAAAACAAGAAGCCACTAACCACCCTCCTGTGCATGCAGCGGCACCGATGGGTGAATACAACCGGCACGCGTGTCGCGATGCACGTGTGCCCGAGCAGAGGCACCCGAAGCAAAGTCAAAGGGCACTTGGGCAGCAGTTTCTGGCGAAGCCATTTACTGGGTGTGCTTGGACCTCAGCGCACGCCCAGCGCTGCCTCCACGGCGAAACACGGCGAAACGCCTGTCAGAGCCCAGCGGAGGGTGGCACTGGCTGCACAGAGTTTGGAGATGCCAGGTCAAACCTCCACTCTCCAGCCAACCCACGCAACCCGAAATAAGTCACTTGGTGGCCCCGAGGGGTGGGAAGAACCCCGACACCGTCCCCGCTGTGCAGCCGAGCTGGGGTGCAGCCTGGGGGGGGGCTGCCCCGTCCCCATCCCCCCCCACTAACCCCGGGAAGGGTCCAGCTCACAGAGCCGGGGGCCCCTTCTTCACCCTCCCCTGGTCCCCAGTGGAACAATTTACCTTTCGGAGCAAGTCCAAGATATTAATTAAGATAAATCTACCTCAATTTTGAGATTCTCTTATCATGTAATTTATCAAAATTATGTTAATTATTTCTGTAGGGCAGCAAAATTATTACCTCTTCCGTGTCTGATTTGTATTAATATTCATAATTTAATAATTCAGCATCCAAGCCATCTGGTTTGGGGAGCCACGCTCCTTCCCCTCCCTCCGCCAGAGCCAAAATGCTCCCACCTCCCCGCTCCCGCGCCCATCCGGGCGGCCCCCAACAGCTCCCAACCAAACCCGTGCCACCAGCTCCTGTCAGCATCGACGTCGCCATGCCCCCACCCCGGTGCCGCCGAGGGTGCTGTGGAGGGGTCCCGATCCCCCGGGGAGGGGGAGCAGCCCCTTCCCCTGCGCCAGGCTGAGCCTCTGTCACCGGCGCTGTCTCAGCCCGGCAGGTGAGCACAGCTGAATTGACATTTTCCACACTTTGTGATTTTTACACTGTAATTTGACATAATTAATGCCTACATTACTGCTGATAATTTAGCTAGTTAATTAAACTCGGAGGAGATAATTAAGGAGAGGCTACTGCTTGGACTGCTAATTGTTTTTGTCATTATTTTAGGGGCCCGACAGCTGCCGGCTGAGTCATCCTCCCCATCAGCTGATGGCCGCACGTGACCGTGCTGCCGTGGGCACCGGGCTCGGGGTGCCCGGCGAAGCGGCTGGGGGCTGCTGGCGGCTCGACCCACCGTGGCCTGGCCGGGAGCCAGCGTCCGCCGGCGCTGCACCGTGCAGATGGTGAGCAAGGGCTCCGCAAACGCACGGCCCCGGTGCTGCTCTGGCCAAGGGCAAGCGCCCGCCGGTTCGGTGCTGGAAGAGAAGAGGAGGGATGGCGAGAGGCGTTTGCTGTGGTGGAATTGAGCGGTGGACAGGAAAGCAGCACTGAGCGTGCCGGGGAAGGCAGATAGTGAGGATGCTCAGGTCATCGGTCCATGAAACGCCCCAGGTGCTGTCACAGCTCGTGCTGCAGAGGGGATCCCGGCACGCTCTGGGGCTCACGTAGAAGCAGGGACACCGGCCACCCAGCCAGCTCGAGAGCAGAGCTGAGACCCGCAATTCCCTACACAGCAGTGCCAAGTGCTCGCCCTGGGTCTGCGCAAAGTCCATCTGCCTGGAAGTCGCGGGGCAGGCAGGGGAAAGAGGGCAGCGGGGGGTCCCTCGGCCTCGTGCGGGTGGCTTCTCTCTTAACCCTGCAGTGCTCAACCCAGCTCTGGCTGCACCGTGCTGTGCTGCTGCAGCACGTGCCTTCTCCTTCTCGGGTGCTCTGGCTTCATCTTTAGCTGTGGATAAATCCAAACACTGAAAGCAAAAGTACATGAGCAATGGACCCATCTGGTCCTCAAAAAGCGCATCGTCGGAGCAGAGTCCCCACTCCCCACTGCGTTTCTCATCTCACGGAGCCCTCTGCCAGCCCCGTCAGCATGGTCCCACGCTGTCCACCCTAAGCCACCTCCTCCAAGACTTCAGCCAAAGCCCCAGATCCTCTAAGCACCTGACACTGGCACCAAGATCAAAACCACTTTGTGCTTGCGTCTCTTCCATGCCAGGCCACTTGTTCCTCCATCCTGCTCAGCAAAGACCTAAAATCAGGGTGGGAGCAAAGGAGCCCATACCCCATGGCCGTTTGGGTGCTGCAGGAGCAGAGCACATCCCGGCCATGCCGCCTCCCTCCCTGCAGCCTGGTGGGAGGAAGGCAGCTTGAGGGACAACCGTGATCGTATTCCTGCTCCGTAGCAGCTGGAGAAGCTTTGTCTGATCTTCCTGATGTGCAAAGCCCCCACAACCTCACCGAGCCCACCTAGCAGCACCCCGGCCCCTGATGGCCAGCATCCCTCCCCACCACGGGCAGCCCCGCCAGGCTTCTCGCTGCCAGAGGATTTCTTTCCACTCTCTGCCTCCTGGCGAGCTCAGTGCTCCAAGCTGGAGGCCGGCTTGACATCTCAATCCAGAGATTAGGACAGAGACTGGTCACTTCCCAGTTCTGGCGAACGCCCTTCAAATAATTTGATTAATCATCTTAGCCCCACTCGGCGCAGTTGGCATCCTCCAGAATCAAAGCCTCTCCTGAAATGCTGTGTCAAAAAACCATAAAGCTGCTGTAAAGGTTCAACCAAGCATGGACCAAAGCAGAAGCCGGTACTCCAGAGGCTGTGCGCTGGGTTGGCTAAATACTCCCTCTAAATATCTCTACAGTTAGCAGTCAGAAACATATGAGATGTGTAACAAATTGCACAGGGACTGCTTTCCTTCTCTCACTGTTAGGAGGAGATTTTTTTTTTTTTTTCCTCCTGCAAAGCTATTTATCACAAAGCAAAAAAGAAACGTGCCAAAATGGTTTTATATTTTCACTTGGAACAACAACATTTGGACAGCCCCAAGGATAGCAATTGCAGTAATCATGAAAAAGTAATACTTTGCGCTTCTGTAGTCCCTTTCATCCAAGCATCTCACAGCACTTTGCAAAGGTTGGCCCTGATCCTGCGGGGGCCCATGCACATGGATCATCCTATACAGGAATTTATTCCGCTGGGTTCAGCAAATCAGGACCGCGGGGCTCTGCGGGGCTCTGGAGTCGTTCACCTCCCCGCTCGCCGAGTCAGCTGCTCCATCAGCGCTCACAACTGCATCCTGAGCTATTTATTGATATGTAAGTCTGAGCTCCTGGAGTCAGGGGATTGTGTTTCCATTTTTTAAACCTCTCTAGTTTGTCATCTTGGTGCAATCCCTACAACAGGAACCCTAAAAGCTCAGAAAGCAAAAGAAAAATAAGACAAACCAAATGTACTCTCTTTCCAGCATGGTGCTTTTTTGCAGGCTTGTCTCTCTTTGGAGTCATGCTTTAGGATTTCTGTATTTATTTTCACCAGAAGTGAGCAATTCCCGCACTCCAATGCTCATAAAAGAATAAACCCAGCTGATCTCAAACTGCTCAGAGAAAACTATGGCAGGGAGAGCAATTTGCCAAAACCTGCAGCAGTGAAAATAATAAACCTCAAAAGTCCTTGTTCCCAGTGCCTCACCCTGCCAGAAAGACAACCACAGTCCAAACAGTTGAGGGTTTGGTTGGAGCTTCTGCTGTCATTGTTTTCTTGCTTAAAACAAAAAAAGTTTTCTTTCTTGCTGTATCCAATGCCCCAAAGCCCCACCAGGGATGTTGGGCCAAGAGCCCCCGTGGGCAGCATCCCTCCTTCACCCACTCGTGCCCCAGCGCCAAAGAGCACCAAAGTTCAAGACGAAGCTGGAGCCACAGCCCTCTTGCAGGGCTCCTGGGGGGTCATCCCCCCTCAGATGGAGACCTTGCGTGTCCCCTCCTTGACCTCGGGCTTGACACCTCTGTGGAGGACATGCCATCACTAACGAACCCTCCTGCCACAGCGAGGCAATGGGAGGCAGCTAGCATCCCCACCCTGCGGGGCTATTGCTAGGAGAGCGGAGTGGTTTCCTTTAAGCATGAAGAGGTGGTCCCTTCCTCTTCGCATCGCAACCCCGGCCTCGTTGGGACACCAGATTCATGGCAAGCGTAGGGACAATGGCGGTTTTGCAAAGAGCCCTGGACAGGTGGCTGGCCGTGCATCACCGGGACGGCTCAGCGCAGCAGGAAGCGCTGTCCCACGGAGGATCCTGGTCGGTGCCTGCGGCTTCGCTGGGCAACTCGGAGGTGCCTGCGGCTGCCCTGGGAAGTGTGGTCTGAGGTGACCAGCTACCAACCAGGGCTAATGGCCTCTTGGGGCTGTCTTCTGCTCCTGGTGGGGCTTCCAGCAAACCACAGAGCCTCCCTGTGCCCCGATTCCTTCTTCTGTGGGGAAGGACATATTTGATGCACTTGGAGATCTACAGCTGAGCAGCACAGCAGCCTGCGGTTAAAATCCAGCAGAATTTCAAACCACCCTTTAACCTCTCTTACTTCTGCCCTATCTTCCAGTGAAATGAATCTCTCGTATCTGCCCAGTCCAGCATCTTCTTCCCAACAGAGACAGCCTCAGCCTTGCCTTTCCTGACCCCCTTTTCCTCCGACACACTCGTGCAGGCACATGCACGCGGGGGAAGTGTGCCCTTAGCACTGGAGGGGAGCGAGACGCAAAGGAAGAGCATTAGGTGGAACGAGAGATAGCAAAAGCGCAGCCATATCAGACGTCTCCAGGCAAGATAACATGATAAATAATCAATCAATCCCTACAAAATCCTTAAGTGCTTGATGTATCCTCCTGCAAATTGAATCACTTCTCCTACCAGGAAGTTCTGTCTTGTAAATAAATGAGAGCAGAAATGGCCCATATTGAAAAATAATGTTGTTAAAACCACTGATTAAGTTTTACACAAGCATATGAGAGCAAACTAAAAGGTTTTAGCTTTTTAATTTAAGAAATGAGGAATATGATATAATTTCAATTTGTGATGAGATAAGATGTTCTCGATATTGTGGCTTCAATTGGATTATATCCTAATGTACTTTTATAAAGTGTCAGGCTAGCTGCAGATTAAGGTATGTGTGTAATATTCTTTATTAACAATTTAATGGACTTGCTTTCACTCTATCCATCTTAATCAGTGTTTCCAGTCCACCTGGGAGATCTAGTTAGTGCAGAACCTGAAACTCCAACCTGATGAAAGAGGGAACTCAGTGATCCGTCAGTGTCAAAAACAAGAGGGAAGCACTGATAAAAGACTGTCGAGGATCATCTTTAACCTCCTGTCATCAGCACCACTCCAAAAGCTCTCAACAACTGCTCTTAGAGTCACTTGACGAGACATATGCTGTCCTCAGATCTGCATCCTTCCCCTGCCAGAATATTAAAGGGGCTTTTGGCAACAGGCAGGACTTCCCGGATCACAAAACGCAGTTGCCTGATCTCGAGGGACCTGCTCCTATAATCCTATTTTACAGTCAAACGCCAGTGCAAGAGCAGCCCGGTTGTGTGGACTCTCCAGCACTCGTCCATAGTCTCTCCTCTGATGCTTAGACACTTCCATCTCATTTCCTGCTGAAACTTATCCATAACTAGTTTGCATCTACATGTTCTGGTATCAACAGGGGCCTTTAGCTTAACCAGCTCTTCTCCCTCCCTTGTGTTTATCTGCCTGTGCAATCACACCTCCTCTCAGCCTTTATTTTGTCAGGCTAAATAAGCTGTGCTTGTTTAGTTGCCTCTCAGAGGGGCTTTCCAATACCTTCCCGGCTCTAATGACCCCTCTCTGCAGCTCTTCCAGTTTTCCAGACTGTGCACAGCATCCAAGTCCCACCGTACCTCTAGCGCAAATGCTTTTCCATCTCTCCCGGCGATGCCGTCTCTCCAGATAGCTCCAAGCACCCTTTTATTCACGCAGCCGCTCCTCCCGGCTGGCTCCTGCTCTCCAGGCACCCACCTCTCCAACCCTTCGACACCCCAGGAAGGGTAACTCCTCCACCCCAACCAAGGCCTTTCATGCTGCAGGTCTCGGTGAGAAATTGCTATTTCACACACACACATGGACGCACCATGGGGTGACCGGGATGGCTCGTGATACACAAGCCGGTACCCTGCCTCCCCCTTCCCTGCCGCTCCGACTGCCATGTGCATGCACAAACAGCAACTTGCTGCACAAAACCAGGAGCAGCAGCCCTGTAAATAATGGCCAATCAAGGGGGAAAGAAAAAAAAAAAAAAGGTATATACATCTCATCTCTTTTAATTCCCTTGCAATGCGATGATTCTGCAAGGGTGGGTTGGTCGTAGCTGCAAGGTGCTCCCGGACGGGGGAGGAGCACAAAAATGAAGTTGTTTGCGGCTTTTGATTCCATCCCTGGAATTATTTACAGCTGCAGGCAATATTAAACTATGTAGAGCAAGTGTCCTCATTTACATGCTAATTCATTTATACCCTCTGGATTGATTTCTCCAATTCATTTTCAGCCCACTAACTCTTCTGATATGAATTATATTATCACCTCCAGAACGGCAGCAGGGAAATGTGACGAAGCCACCCCAGCTCTTCTGATCTCTAATTGCCCTCGCTGTTCAGAGCCGGTGTGGCCAGCTGCAGCTTTGTCTCCCGGCTACCAGCACCCAGCTTCCTTCCATCTCCTGGAGAAAAAACAGCGGTGTGGCTCCAGAGCCAATCGTCCCACCTCCATCGCTCGGTCCTATTCTGGGGAAGCCCCAAGGGAGTGGATCCTTGGATTGCTGTCTTTGGAAATCATTCCCTCTTTCTGCCCAGGAGGAGGAACCACCTCATTTCAGGAACCAAACCAAAGTCCATCTGTGTTCTGCAGCAGGAAGTCCTGGAGCCATAAGGAAATTGAATTAATCCTCAACTTCCCAAGGGCCTTTCTCAGGCTTCTCAGCTTTTTGCAGCAGCCTCACACCTTACCTGGCCGACACGACACATCCCCAGTTCTCCCTGCCTTGGGAATGAGGTACTCACCGGTGGAAAGGACACAGTGCCTGGGGGATGGAGAAGAGTAGGGAAGCCTGTCCATAGGTAGCAGCAGCTGGAAGCAGTAGGACTTCTCTCCCATCACTGTCACTGATGGATGAACGAGGTATAGGTATCCTTTTCCAGGAGGTGGATCCAAACACATTGGCCACCTCTCTGGAAGACCTGGTCGAAGTCTGCCCAGGCAACAGTGGAGAAAGGAACCACCTCCTGCACTGACTCTACCTAAGCAGAAGAGTGAGTCTCCAGGACACCAGATGGACACGGAGGGGAGAGAAGCCATCAGCAAACGGAGGAGGGCACAGGCAATGATGCAGGGTGCAGTGCAGGGCTGCCCGCATCCCCATCTCTCTTAAAATAGCTGCAAAGCTGTGCAGAAGTTTAAACCTCAGCTTCCATAACGACATGGATTTCATCAGCCAAACATCTCACCGACTAACCAGGACACCGTTTGTAGTCCTAGACCAAATACACAGGCCAGATTTTGCTCAGAAATCCATTAAAACCCTACCCCTCTGCTGAACAGGCCTTTCACTATTATTCCTCATGATGTTTCAGCATTTGATTTCTCATTTTTTAAAAATATGTTTGTTGTTTTACAAACATTGACAAGATAAAGAAACGTCAGACTCAATATAACTCTGCGTTCCAGGATTGTTTGTCACTTGATCCATGGCGTTGGTTGATGCCCCTTTAGCAGAGGACATCTTTTTTTCTCGGACTCAGTGTTTCAGCACTGACTTTATCACTGGGTATGAGTGAATTCAAAGGAATCGGGATGTTCTCATTCTGCAGAGCACCCGCACATCGTCCCTCCTTGCAGCCAGATTCGGGTGTATCAGTCCTGTAGCAGGGGCAAATCTTCCTCCTTCACCTTGAGTGAGTTGCGGTGGGCTGCCTCTATGTATATCCTCCTGAGACTATATCAATACTTTATCAGATTAATCAAGGTGCAAGCCCAACTCTGTTTGAGTTGGCAGCTGAGGGACCCATCAAGAAGAAAAAGCCCAGGTGGACAAAATGTCCAAGCCTGGACCACTGTGGTTCAGTCTGACCAGAAACTCCCCGCTCCCTTTGGCCCAAAGAGTCATTCAGCACAGAAATCCGACTCGTGGGACAGACACCAAACACTGTGGTACACATAGACACATCCAAATTGGATAAACACACACGGCGTTTGGTATTTTAAAGATTTCTAGAAGCCTTTCTACGGCTTAACGCCGTCCTTGCTCTCATTCCCAGCATCTTGTTTGAACAGCACGCAGCCAGGCAGATGTGCCAGAGGGACCAAAAGGTCCAGGACCATCAGAAGTTAAACGGGACCACTTCCCCTCCAAAACCCTGGGCAAAATGAAAGATAGAAGGAAATTAAGATATTTTTTCTGTCTGGCAGGGAGAGGACAGCTCTTTGTTCCTGAAAAAATTAACTTGTGAAAGCTGAGATACCGTTCCCCTCGGCATCCAGTGTTTATTATGCTTCAGACCATTTCAAATGAGCACTCGAAAAGGAGAGGGAGCCCCTCTGCCTCCTGATCACTTGAGGGAGGGAGAAAATTGTCCTAAATAGAACAACAGACTGTCCCTTCTTAATGCCACTTCAAAGCTCCTCGGACAGGAAAATTGATAATTGCGTCAAGTACAGTTTTTTCTAAACTTCATCATTTAGTGCTGAAAACTGGGCTATTGAATTTATATAGTTCTTTGATCAAGACCAGTTAATTAAGTTATTCCCTTGATATGACTCTTATCACTTCAGTGTCAGACCTACATCACACTTACGCAATTCACATACTGGCTTTGATATGCATCATATAAGCTTCCCAGACCATGATCACTGCGTTTCTATAGATTCGCTGCTACCTTAACGGTTTCACCAATGGGATGGGCTATAGGTCAGCGATTAAAGGAGAGATTGTGCAGCCCAGAAGGCTCCTGGACAAAATGTAACACGTGAAATTATATATGGACTAAAACTAGACCACTGATTTGTTCCAGAACTTGTAATTCCAGGTACAAACTCTCAGTGCCTCCCCTGTCTTCTTTTTGAAATATACCCAGCAATACTGATAAAAAGTAGGCGGCTAAGTATTTATTTTATCCTCATCAGCAAGACAACTGAACTTGGTCTATCCTTTTGCTATTCTATCGCAACAACATCATCACACTTACAGTAAGAAAAGACAGTAAAATTGAGCGTGAATTCTGAAATATGGCACATCCTTCACTGCACTAAGTCACAGGCATCGCGCTCTCAGCAGGTTTTTCCTAATTTCTGCCACCCATTCCCCTCCCACACTCCCTAGATCATCTCCTGCCCCAGCCACCCCTCACAAAGGCTGTCCCATGGCCTCTCCTTGCCACGGCAAATGGTTTCTCTACCCCTCGCAGCTTTCGGTGACCCCTGTCATTCCTTCCCACCCGATACCTCCTGACCCTTCATCTTCACAGCCCTCCTCTGTTTCTGACCAACCATCCAGGGGCTCGTTCAGCAAATCCTCCTCCTCCACACTTCTGCTTTCCACAGGAGAGTGACAAGCTCCAATTTAGGTCTCCACAGTTTTCCTTGGGCTTATCCCGTTAAACCGGATTAGCTAGCGTCTTAATGCCAGTGATACCAGTCACAGCTCACCATCTGATCCTGCCTTTCAGGATTTGCTGCATCTATGCACTTTTCCATTGGTAAACCAGATCCTGTGATCTTTCCTTCCAAGGCCTCCATCTCCCCGTCACCATCACCCTGCCGCCCTGGGCTGCTAGTTATACTCTTCATATCGAGGACATGCCCAGATCTCCTCCTCCTTTCCTCACCCAACACCTCCAGGGTCTGAACTCTTCCAACTCCCTGACAGCCTTTGTGCTTTCCCTGTTTGGATACCTACAAGCTTCCCTTCCAGATCATCTCCTTCACTTTGAGATACAGCCCTCCCGGAAAACTCATGGCCCCTCTTCCTTGGGCCTCCTTTTTCTTCAGCATCAGATACAAAATCTTGAGGTAAACAATTCAAGGCCTCATTTCCACTCATCTGACCCATTCCCATATTGACCCTGCCTGTGGTGAGGTCCAGCCCCAACACCCCTGTCCTCTGGACATTGTCCATTCTTCCCATCTCAGAGCTTCTTTCCCCACCGCCTTTTAGACACAAGCCATCCCACATGGTGACTCCTCTTGCCTCTTTTAAATCCCCTTTACAGACCCACATCCTTCCCAGGCCTGCTGTTCATGCACTCCTTCATTCTCCAGCCATCTCCATCACAAGGTGGAGGTGCTGCTGCTGTAGCACTCCCCATTAAGCAACACCGAGCAGTTGCATCAGGAAGTCATTTTCCTCCCACCTCCATCCCTTTGCCCAAAACCACCTCATAAACGCCTTGGGGTTGAACCAAGTACTTCATCAAACTGTCTGTCCTGGTCACCTCTGTGTTCCTTTTAGCTGGTCCCCTGCTCTCCAAGTGGAGGTGAGGGACTTTCCTTAGCCCAGGAAAACAAATATTACAGGGCAAGGACCAGCCTGCAGCTCCTGAGGAGGTTCTGTACCTGGCACCTACTCGTGACCAAGGGGAAGAGATGGTGTGAGCTACAACTTCCCATCATGGCCCTTCCTTGCTGGGCTGTGATGGAGGAACCACTGAGAGCAGCATGGAGGAAAGGCAGGCAATGGTGAGCTCCAGCTCTTGACCCGCTCACTCCCATCACGCTTCTGGGTGCTCCCCAGCATCTCCACCATGGCTCGCTCCATTCCCCAGCTCATTGCACGATGCAAAAAAAAGTCACGTTCTCTTTATCGATCAGGTTCTCCCTCCCCGCACACGTTCCCTTTGTGCCCTCCTAACATAAAACCCCAACCAAGAAGAGTCACCAGCTGGAGTTTAATTTCGGACTCCAAGGCGTATCTGGAGCCAATTTGCAATGCGCTTATTCCGAAAATCGCCCTCCCCTGTGATGCTTGACAGCTCCAGACCACAGTCCTGCTCTCAGCTCCGAAGGAAAAATGTTTTAATTTGTCACAAACCAATTATAGCGTCTCATCTATCCCTGAATTACTCATCTTGGCTACAGTCTAGGACAAAGGGCCCCTCTGAGAGGAGATTAGACATGGATATTAACAAGAGAAAAAGTGTCCACTGTCTCACCTTGCTGGGGACGTGGCTTCCAGCGAGACAGGAAAAGGAAACCCTCCCTGACTGACAGCCGGAGGGAGGGTTCCCATCCCACAGCAAATCCCTCGTTTCACGCGGAAGAATAGTCACGACAAACTCTGTATTCAAATAATATTCATGCATGGCAGATAACAGAGTCACGGCTGGCAGAGCTGCAACATGAATATAAATAACCTTCGCTCCCTTGGTTGCTGCCACAGACGCCTTGCCACTGTGCCGGAGCGTGGGTGAAGGGGCTGTCAGCATGGTGCATGGGGTGGGGAGGGGTGTGGGTGCCCCAACGGGCTCAGCTGCCACGTCTGAGCTCCACAGGCCACTGGTCTAAGGAAGCGCCTTTCCCTCAAGCCCTGCACTAGGCTGACATGACGTCCCACGGACTCCCAGCAAAGAGGTCCTCTCTAGCCACCTCCTCGCAGCCCAGTCGCCAGGCACGTTTGCTGCTCTCAGAGGGCACACCAGCATCCCTCTGAGCTCTTGCTTTGGACCAAACCTAGCTCCCCAGGCCCCACGTCCCTCCGTATCAGTGCTCCATCCTTCCCTTCCCAACCGCACGCTGGCCTTGGGCATTACCCTTCAGCCTGACAGCCAGGGACCAGGGTGTCACCTTCACGCTGAGACAAAGCCTCGAGGATGCTCTTGATCTGTCCCATCTCCTGAGCAGCTTGGGTACAGATTCATCCAGCTGGAAACGGGAGGTGAACAGTCAAAAGCAGCACCCAATGCTCTCGTAGGCAAGAGACACTTCGCATTTACAGTCCCAATCACCACGAGCCCTGGCCACATGGCTCAGCAGTAGGGGCACAAAGCTGCAGGCAGTGCCGGCCTCTCAGTCAGCTGGATAAACTGGATGGGTCGCTGCTCCATCTCAAGTTGACTCAAGGCATCTGAGGGCAGCCACGATGCTCGTTTCCTCCCCGTGCCTACTGCGGATCAGTTTCTTCCTTGGATGAAGAGCGAGACGATGAAAGCCAATTTCCCTTTGTGCTCATGGCGAATAATTTGGAGAATTCCCCTTGTTTACTCAGAACTGTTAATGATGCATCAGAAATTACCTCCGAGATTGTAATTAAAGAAAACAGCAGAAGAGAGAGACACATAGACACGCACATGGCCTAATCAGAGCTTCATCTGCAAATCTGGAAGTGCTGGAGCAGACAGCACCCTGCCCGTCACCCCAAGCCTGTGGAAGGACCCCCAGGAGCCTCCCAAATGGCAGGGGTTGAGGAGTGCAGCCCCCAGGCCCCGTACAGTCCCCTGCGCTCCTCTTCGGCTACAAAGAAAGCAGCAGCAGCGCTCTGGGTATCCAGGAGCTGCTGAGGCCACGAACCTGACCAGAGGCCATCAGGAAATGAGCAGGAAGCTCAGCCCCCTTAAAACCATTTTGGACATGGAGCAGCTGACCTAGAAGAGCTATTAAGCTTCCAGTCATCACCGAAATGCGCACAGCAACGTATCAGTCAACCCCCTGCTAGCCTTGACCTCGGTGCTCGGCGTCTGATGGGGCTGGAGCAGAGCACGAACAGTCCCTTCCCATAGAGGATAGAGAGGAATTTAATTCCTGTTGAGTTACAGGAGGGTGCCTGGATTGCCTAATTACTCAGGGGGTGACTGTTACGGAGAAGCAGCTGAGATCTGATTTCCCAACGCCTCCCTCCCTGCTCAGTCCCAAGGCCAAATCCTCCTGCTTTGCCTCCTGGAGCACTTCCACGGGGCGAGCAAAGCTGCTTGCGCCAGGAGAGCAAACGGGGGTCAGGCGGGGGAATCGGCTCAGCTGAAAGCAGCCAGCTGGAAAAAAGCCGTTCCCTTTCTCCACCTTATCCAACAGCTTAGTTCGTCTAGGGCTCGTTTCAAGCCTTGGATTAGGAGAGCGGTGGAAATGCAAATCCTTTGAGTCCCAAATTCAAGGTAGAGGAAGGAAGAACAAGCTGAGTTGTCCTCATGTTCACAACCAGCGGCTCTCTGGGTGTGCAGGGGCTGTGGGGCTGGGCAGGCTGTATGGGGCTTGGTGCCGGGAGACCCCAGCCACAACCGGACAGTGCTCCATCAGTACAGAAAAGAGTTTGGGTCTCTGGGCAGGATCTGTTTCGATCACTACTACACTACTTATCTGCTCATCTTTGGTGTACAAATAATTGAGGTCAGCTTGAAGTCAGCCTCACACCAACCCATAACTTCCTACGCCCGCTGGCACAGCGAGGAAGGCTGGGGCCCTGTGTCTACTCCTCTTCTCAGTATTTCTCTACCTAGAGACCACTTAAACCTTTTAAATTCACACGGCATTTCCAGGTGAGCCTCATATCCCCTAGACCACTGTTGCCATCTCCAACAGACTCCAGATGGCAGAAGCAGCAGAGTTTTCCCTTCAAAACCTCCTCCTGGAGGCAGGTAAGCACGTAGTGAGCAGGCATGGCAGCAGTTGGCCTTCTCATGAAGCAATCCCTACAGCAGGTCAAACCATGCGCTCATTGCCAAGGCAGGGCCCCAGGGGCTGTAGTTCAAGCACCTTGTGATCATGTTCCTGCACAGACTCGCCTGCCTTCAAGTTGGGCGAAGGCGAAGCTGCCCTGTGTCTCCCACAGAGGGAAGGACTGGACGAGTTTGGACCATGCTGCCACCCCCAAATCCCTACAGACTAAACTTCTTGAGGCTGGAGAATCCGGGCCTGAGAAGGTGAAAACCCAGCAGCAATGAAAGCCTGGGACAGCTGTAGGAGGGGGTCCCACCCATTAGGAAGGGTATTTCTCTCCTTCAGCAGAGGTGGTTTCAGCTCTCAGCTGGCAGCCCACGCAGGCAGGTTTCATTCCAGGGATTTGCTGCTAATGCCTAGGTCTGGAAGAGGGGTCCTCCTCCCTCCCCTCATCCTTACACACAGCCCCAGGAAAGGAATTGCTTCCCAACAAGGAGACTGGGAATGCAAGGCACAGCACACCAGCACCCGTGGTCAGCACCGCTCCCTGGGCTCTGAGGCTCTCCCAGGGCCCGTAGTTGGTCTGCAAACTCTGGGCAGAGGAGCGTCTCCCTCACAGGTACACCAAACTCCCGCTAGCACCCACGGCTCTGGGCACTCTCATCTCCAGAGAGGAACTGTCACGGCTCACAGCGACCGGGGCAGCCCACACCCAGTCACCTACATCCAAACTCCTGCTGGGACTCTGGGATTTGCTCCAGCAACTCTTTATTGGACAAAAGCATATGCAGGTACAGGATGACCCACCACATGTACACACATGGCACACACTGTGGGCACCAGAACCCCCTCGGGCACTGGGTACCTCCCCAGCACACCCCTGCGGTGCCCAGGGCAGGCTGCCCGGGACAGAGAGTCCCACTGCCACCTCGTGGGTAAGGGACGCATCGCCTCTGCTTTGCCACCGGGCACAGCGGGCAGCAAACCTCCTCCCTGCAAAATCCCAGGCCCTGCTGGAGAACAGGACCCGAAGAACCTCAAAGGACCTGGCTTGGAGGGAGCAGGGAAGTCCACACATACCAGAGCTGGAGGCATCAGAAATTAATCTGATCTTTCCTTGCCTGTCTCCATCCCTGCTCCCCAGGTTGACGGGGAAGAGAGGATGCTGAAAGACTCACTGCCAACAGCAACACCCTTGAGGGTGCTAGCTGTCCCAGGACAGAGCCTCAGGAACTGAAATGTTGGTTCCATGCAGAAGACTCATGGGTGAGGCAAACCCATTAATTCCCTCTGCTCCCAGTTAGTACCGGGTTAGTACCAAGAAGACTTCTGCTCATTTGCAGCAGAATGGGCCCCAATGAAAACTCTGCTTCACTGTGCAGTCAGAGAAATAAGGAAGGTACAAATCTCCCCCATAGAGGGAATGAAGCAGTGAGCAACCCCTCATGGCTTTGAGAAACCAGCCTACAGCAACTCCCAAAAGGAGGTCTGGAAACAGAGCACTATTGCTGAAACCGCTCTGGGTGTAGGACATCCCACCCCATAGATACAGGGGTGGTTCTGCTCGCTGGCTGTAGAACCTGCAGCTCCAGTTTGCACTGGCACAGTAAGAGGAAGGCCCTGGATCTCCCGTGCCCCATAGCACCCCCCTCTCTATGTCTCAGGGAGCCACAGCAAACACAGGGAGGGAGGCAGAGTTGCCCTTTCGCAGACCAGCGCAGTGTCCGTGGCTGACATGAGTGGGGCACCGTGGGGTAACATGCAGTGCCAGGCTCCTGCATTCAGGACTATAACGACCCGAGGAGTGGGTGGGCAAATTGAGCTCTGCCCTCCTGAGCTGCCAACAAGGCTGAAGCCAGCTCTGAGCTAGATCCAAAGAAGGAAAACAGTCTTAAAAGTCAGTCCTCTGGGAAAGGTGTCCTTGGGTCCCATGACAGGGCCACAGGGGATTCATACTGTCCCTCTGGTCCACAAACCTGCAGTCTCCACGTCAGGGAGCAGCAGAGTCTCATCACAGTTCTGCACAACTCCAGGAAAGCAGCACTGAGGAAGGAACATCCCTTTGACACCCCTCTCTGGGCTGCTGGGCAGCAGAACATCACTCCTGAGCTTTACTCTTATTTTTCTGCTTCCATATTTTGGACAAGCGGAACTTGTTCTTCTTCTTCTCTGGCTCCTGGCTCTCAAGAGATCCATCTGCAGGAGAGGGAGCAGACACAGAGCAGGTTGAGACCCACAGCCCCAGTGCCACCAGTGCTGCTCCGTAAGAGTAGAAAGGGCCCTTACCCAGCCTCTGGATCATGTCTGCCAACATCTGGTCCTCCTCTTGCTCTCTGTAATGGAACAACATGGCATTAGAAAACTTTGCTGTGATTCATGACAAGGTGGTAGACACCGAAAACCATGCAAATACTACTGTTATTCCCCCAGTCAGAAATGACCAGCTTCCACAGCACACCCTGAGAAGGGTGCAGGAGAGGAGAGGAGAGGAGAGGAGAGGAGAGGAGAGGAGAGGAGAGGACAGTTGGAGGAGTGCTAGACATTAGCGAATTGCATCTCATTCCCTTGAAAGCAAGGGCCTGTGCGGGGATTTCCAAACTGTGGCAGCCCAGCACTGCAGGGAGGCCCTGCCCCCAGCTGGCCTATGAATCATCCGAGTTCACGTCGTCCTGAGACACCACCACACCCCAGGAGATGAATAAAGGTTGAGAGACCAGGAGCTTGGGGTGCTGCAGAGGTGCTCATCACAATCTGGGACAAACACTGCTGATATCTCCTTGGCCCTAGCCAAGGCCAGAGCCAAAAGCCTGGGCATTACTAGAATCCTTCAGCTGGAGTTGGTGCCCTGAGATGAAGAAACAGAGGCTGCTCTCAGCAACAGGAGGCACAAATCCAGCTACTTGACACAGCAGTCTTCCTTGGAACTTGGGGAGGATCCAACTCTCGGCTACAGTTGTTCTTTCACTTGCTGCAGCAGATGAACACGTTCCTGGCTTCATGTTCCCAGAGTACTCCTGCAGCTCCCGTGCTGCCTCCATCCTCCCCACCTCCAGCCTCTCCCTCCCTTCCCCCTGGCTTTCTACATTTTCACAGCCCTTGTCCTCACAGCAGCATTAGCTTGAAAGAGCACTGAAGATGGCTGCGGTCCTGATCTCAGCTTCTAACAGCTGCCAGTGAAGCAACAGCAGCAGCGTTTAGGATAAGATGGTTGGTGACGGGTCACCACCCACCTCTCATGGAGCAGAAGTCTGGATTACAGCCATTCACCCACCCCTACAGCCTGGGCAGCAGAGGAAGTACAATGGAAATCACCCCTGGTGTTGGGTTCTCTCCCGCCATCTGAGGGCCCTCACCTGAGTCTGTCCTCATCCAGGCACTCCACAATATTATTCCGATCATTGACTGTGTTCAGGTACGACTCCAGCAGCTCCTTCTCTCGCTCCCTCTCCCTGGGTGTCTTCAGTTCCTCTGCAGAAGACAAGGGAAGCCCATCCCACAGCTACAGGCAAGTACCTCGCCGCTGTGGCTCCTGCCTCCACCCTGCTCCAGCAAGTCCCTCTCACAGGCCCAAATTTTATTATCCTCACGCTCAGGGGCACATCTTATATCCCCTCAGAAAGCGCAGGTGGGTCGGATGTTACAATGGCTCCGCACAGCCAGTGGCCAGTGGGACTCAGTGTGGGGAGTCCTTACCTGGTTTGCTCATGAGGTGTCGCAGCTCTGTCTCAATGTTCCACTGCTGCTCCTCCAGCTTCTGCTGTTTCATCCTGGAAGGAACCACAGAAGCGATGAGTTACTGCCATGCCCCAGGGCTGGACCCTTCTCATATCATGCTAAAGCCTCATCCCTGCATTGCAAACCACCTGGGTAGGGGCTGGTGGATTTGGGGAAATCTTCCTCCATTTGTGAGGTTTCCCTCCCCACAAACTCATCACAGACCCTGGATGCTCATCAGTGCTCAAAGGCCCATCAGCTAATACCTCAGGATGCTGGCAGTTCTCCCAGAGATGTCTTCCAGCCCTCCCCTCATCCTACCAATTGGCACATTATTTTTTGGGTTGCCACGTTCCCTATCTTTCCCTGCTTACTGCTCACAGGTGAAGTGCACAAGCAGACGGGTGACTTTCTGGTTGTACTTACTTGTACATCAGCTCTGATTCCTGTCTGAGCAGCAGCTGTTTCTCATGGATCAGTTTGAACCAATCCACCATGAGGGCATCCTCAGATTCATCTGCAAAGAAGACAAAGGGCAAGACTCCTCCAGAAGCTGCATCAGTTCAGTCTCCCTGGCTTTAAACACACAATCACCTGAGGGAGAGCCTAGGATAACTGATACGAGCCATAGGCAACCTCAAGTGAAAACAGCTCATCTTTGGTACTCCTGGGTACAAGGGGAAGGGTGCAGACAGCTCTCTGCAGACTCAAGGAAGCTGCTCACAGATACTCTGCCACAGGGCACCCAGCTCATCTTCCATGCAGCTGGCCCAACTCTGCCATTCTGAACAAACTCGCTAAGCCCTGCGAAATTGGAGCCAGCCACGATGGCCAGTCTGGTTTAGGATCCAAAAGCCAGATCAATAGCAGCCTTCCACTCCCAAAACTTCCTGATCTTCAGCCAAATGAACACAAGACCTTGCTCAAACAATAGGTTAGGATACAGCCAGAGATGGTTCAAAATTCCCAGGGCTTTAGGCACCTTTGACAACCTCGTGTCTCACATGTAGCATGAGCTCCTGGAAATGGAGCCAAGAATTCCCAGGGGTAGGACACGAGCCTTACACCTTCCCGCCATAACAGAGCTGGCCCCTGGAGGTCTTCTTTACCTCCCTCGCAGCCCCGCAGCTGCTTCTCCAGATCTACTCCTTTCAATTCCAGCTCATCCAGCTGCTTCTCGATGTCACGCACCTTCTCCTGGATCTCCTCCTCGGGGAGGTAGTCTGGGTGCAGCTAGGAAAAGAAATGTAGGATCAAATATAGCTTAGTTCCCTCAGGCTGCCTGCTGAGGTCACAGCCCCAACAGAGATGGGAAATGACAGAAGGAGCCCAACTGCAGAGCCATGTCCTGGAAGGGCCAAGTCAGCAGAGACACTGAGCTGGCTGCTTACAACAGAGCGGTGGCCACTGCAATGTTACAGCGCTGTGATACGTTCGCTGTGAGTGATAACATCTACCCACGCTCATTAATCCACAGACATTCCCCCTCCTTTGTTGGGGAAGGCTATGTCTACCAGAATTTTGTTTGGCTCTGTCTTATTCCAGCCTCTATTGTCCCCCTGCATGGGAGATAACCGGCAGTGTCTCCATCTTGTCTCTGCCCCAGAGCCTTTCACCCTTTCCCTGAGAATTCAAATAAACCCCCCCCAATACGACAAACTGAGATACATCTGGGTAAGCATTCCAGCAGGACACCCAACAACCCCAGCCTGTTCCCCTTTTACACTTGGTTTCCAGCCTCACCTTGGTTGGGGACACTGCTTCAGGCCTCTGGGTGCTTTCTGGAACAGAGGGTTTAACTAGAAGGGAGAAAAAAACAAAACAAAACACAAAACCCCACCACAACAGATGTTAAATAATTTTGTGGTGTGGGACAGTGCCTACACCACCGGAGAGCACAACAGGTCCCTGCCACCCAACAGAGGGCACTGACGATACATGTGCATCGGCACGCTAGGCTAAGGCGAGAGTTGTGTCTGCAGGAAACAGCACAGCCTGAGCTGCTACTCCTGGCTCCATACCCCGGCCACAGGGTGCCGCCTGCATCCCCAGGGCACCGTCACCTAACTCAGGTGTGACTTGGGAGCTTGCACCTGAGAATACTGACTTCCGTTTTCATTCATTATCTTGTTAAAACTCAAACATATTTACTGTGGCTTATTAAGCTTCCAAGTGATAGAACAGAAATACTAGGTTACTACCACAGGAAACACCAAGATATACTTAAAAATGTCCCTCCAGTGCTTTTGTACAAAGGAGTATCAGTAAATACGGATGAAACAAAGATGGTCTAGGGGACCTTAGCACAGGTCTCAGGAAACTAAGGTTCAATTCCTTCCACAAAACACTTCCTAGGTGAGAAGTCCCTTAGGCCCTGCTACACAGCATTATTTAGGCCCTGGACACCTATTAAAATCAATCCTTAAGCAATGTGTATTTGTTCCACTGTGCCTCAGCTTCCTCTGCCCAACTGTGCTGCAAGGATAACTACAGAAGAGTGTGAGGTATTCGGATACCCAAGGGGCCAGGCTGGATAATTACCACAGAGAAAGAACAGAGGCATACGTGGATGATGTGATAAGGAAGGAAAACTCTAGCATCAAAAGAGCAGGGCTGTAAGAAAGGCAGCAGCAGCACAGGCTCGGCACACACAAGGAGAAAGACAGGACAGACAGACTAGGGGAGCCTCATGAGAGTCTCTGGCAACTGGTGCTGACTCGAGGAAGAGCTCAAGGACAGCCCCTTCTCTATTGCGTTTTCTAGGAAGAGCACAAAAGGAGAAGATGCTGGATGTGGCCATCAGCTGCGCTGGCCTGGCCAGTCAGGGTACTCTTTCCTCTGGATGCTGCTGGTTTGCTGCCCTGTACACTACCTGCGACTCGCACTTCTCTTAAAGGTTCCTCCAAGAGGGACTTGGCCTGCCACGAGCAGTCTACTGCTACTGCCTGAGCAACACCACCCTCTCCCCGCTCAGCCTTGCATCTCCAGTCTCCTTCTGGGTGACCTCTGCAACACCTCCAACCAACACAGAAAGCTGCACCACTGCTCATGAGAAGACCAAGGTCACTGGAGGGGGACAGCTAGTAAAATGACACTCTCCTGACCAGCTCAGGGTCTGATATCCCCTGATATCCTCAAGTTCTGTCTTGTCAGACACAGGATGGGCTGGCTGCTTGCCTGCAAATGAGAAGTAGGACAGTTGGCAAGAAAACCTTGTAGCCTCCTTTCTCAGCAGAAAACACTATCCACACCAAAGAAAATGAGTGATGTACAGAAACGCTCACCATCCACAGCCCCATGCAACACACACAGGACTAAGGGCAGGAATGGTAGGTGACTGTTCACAGCGTCTCTCCGAGTGCTGAGGTAAAGCCCTGTACAGAGGAGAAACAGGCTGCCAAGTGACAGCAGCAGGAAAACAGCCTTTCAGACGGCAGACTTGCACACACGTGAAAAATGGGGGGAGACTCTTGGGAAAGTTGCCCGTAGCGGGCACTCCCCAACTGCAATCATTAAGCTTTAGAAAGACAGATATAAAACCAGCCTTCCTTATCTTAACAGCTCACTTCCTGGGAAAGATGTAATGCTGAACCTTGTGGCTGAGTCTGAGAAAAAAGGAAATGGAAAGTTTTAGGAAAACGATGGTAGTGGAGGCATGCTAAACTTTTAAAATAGACAACGCAACTGGCGTTTAAATGCTTTGCAGCTGTCAGAGGTGCAGGCTAAGGACAACGCTGGAACCAGCTAACAAATACTAAAAGCGTGAGGCCACCGAGCCATCAGGAACCATCCTGCTTGCTCCAAGACAAACATCAGAGTCAGGGCTGAGCCCTGCTGTGAGGACCTTCTCGTCCAAACAGATAAGACAGAAACAGACGGGGTAAGGAAAGGGGAGAACAAACAAGCCAAGCAAACAGGACAGCAGCAAACATCAGGTTAGTTCCAGGAAATTTCATTTGCATTGTGGTGGGATATGTAGGAGCAAGGACTACTGGGCAAAGGAGGAGACATACACAGTAAAGCTGTGGTTGAGCAGACAGGAGTAAGAAACTGGATTAAGGGTAGGGACAAACTGGTCAGAACTAGTCAGGACATCTTTGAAAGTCCCAGATGCAGCAGCCTTGGCTGCTGCTACTGTGGGTCCTGCCAGCTGGAGTCTCTGGCTGACAGTTCTCTGTGTTCCTTTCATTTCCCAAAGTCACTCAACTGGAGTGGAACAGAGACATCAACTAGATCCCAGTTCCCCGAATTAGGAGACAGTCCTCTTCGTATCTTTGAGACTAAAGAATGACAGGGCAGTGACCTTAGCAAATCCCTATTTCACTTCTTCCCTTCCCACTGAATTCTCTGGCCTGGCTGGTTTCTGCTTAGGCCAAGCTGGCTAATAAAAATTAACAGCACAGATTTTTCCCCCATGACACCACCCACAAGCTTAGACACAGAAAACTCGGGGACACATCTCCCATACTGACCACCCAGGCTGTCCCCTGACAGTGCAGAGGACAGAGTGCCTTTAAAGCAGGCAGAAGAGACCTTACATGTAGTACTGCTTTTCTTCAACTGGTTGCCCTCTTCCTCCTTCTTGGCAGAGCCCCCAGGGTCTTCCCAGCCTTGCTTTGAATTCTGACAGCTCCTGACAAGATCTGAGCTGGGGATCAACAACTTCTTCATGAATCCACCAGATGAAGCTGGATTAAGAAGCACAGACAGGTTTTGGGTAAGAAATTTCAACACTCATCTCTTAAAAATCTCTTTATTGCCCAGCATCTCTGGCACTCACCACTAGCCAGCCACCTTCATTTCTAGTCCTAGTTCTTCTCTCTTGATGATAGCGAGGGGCGCAAGCCCAAAGGAAACAGAGAGAAACCACCGATTACAAAGCCAGAGTTTGAGAGAAGGGTGAAGAAGAATAAAAATGTTTGTGAACCACCACCAAGGTTTCTCACCATTACACATTTACGCAAGAGAGAGTAAGCAAAATCTTGCCAGCTGTCTTGCACAAGGGCACCCTGTGGAGACCAAGTCCCCCTCCTTGCGGAAGGATGGCCCTCCAAATAATAGCACCACAGGGTCAAAGCAGAAGCAGAGAGCAAAAATCCCTGGTAGCAAGGCACAATCTCCATTAACATGTTCCCTTCACGTGTCTTGCCGCACTAATGCCTGTCCCCTGCCTGACTAGCAAAATGAAGGCAAAGCTTATATCCTTCATACCAGAGTCCTGCTTTGCTGATGGGACAACTAATGGACTTGGCTTTGTCTCCTTGTGTGCTGGGCTCCCTGTTCCCACCTGGGAGTTATCAGTAGGTTTCTTAGAGCCACCTTGGTCTCTGCAAAGAAGAAAGACAAAGGTAGGACACCATCCCTCTTGCAGAATGGTTCACAGAAGTGTTCTGAACGTCCTGGGCTGGATCTCCATCTGGGATGCTCACACTTTTCTAATCAGAGTCCAGTAATGTGAAATACGCTTTCCCTCCCCAGAAATGAAAGCCTTTGCCTATTCCATCAAATTGTTGAAAACAGAATCATTAAAACAGGAGGGCTTCCCTCCTATGTGCACACAGATCTGCAGCAACAAACACAGCTGCAGACATGGACATCCCCATTCACTTGTCACAGAGACTCATCAGCTCCAAGACACTCACTTGCTGGCTACAGGCTTCAACCGAGATCTCCACTCTGCTGGGCTCTCAGACTTCTCTTCACCAACACTCATGCTTCCTAAAGGAAGGGACATAGCAAGATAATATCAGATCCAATAAAAAGAAACAAGCCAGATTTCTGTCTCAGGAGGATCTTGGGAGATAAGCCATGCACCGAGGTAGATACTATGATGTTATTGCAGCAAATCAGCACCAGTTCAACAAGTTTAACATGGACAGATTCACATACAATAGGTAGTAAATTTGCCCCTTTTGGCTCAAATGCTTTAAACCCTATGCAGCTACAGAAACACAGTCACAGTGTAAATGAACAGGTGTATCTGACAGCAAATAATACAAACAGCTCAGATCTCAGAGACCAAAGGATGGGGGAGAAAGGGAGAGGAGACAAAACACCCAGAAGCTCACAGCAAACTGCAGACACAAACTACTTCTGGCTCAGAAAAAGACAAGCCATCTGGAAGTGGTTGAGACACTGGGTACCCCCAGAACATCATCCCTCAGCCCACTGCTTGGTCACCGTGGAAGCTTGGTTTAAAACAGAGAAGAAGGCTGGGTGAGCCCCCACTGCAATCACAAAATCATCCTGAAGTTCTGGCAAGGTCTCCCATATGGGAAGGTCCACCCAAGCCTCTGAAATCTACCATGATTCTAACATTTGATGACAGCTAGTACAACTTCAAATACCTGCAGATTCTCAGAGAAGAAAAACTCACCATTGCACATGGACAAATGGAGGTGTGTGGAACCCCAGAACTCAGAAAACCCTTATGTGGTGGTACAGACAGAAAGTATAGGAGTCACTGACACATTCATTGTACTGGTCCAAGAGAAAGGCATAAAGCTGGCATGCTGTGTCCAGGCAGAGCTGTATGCGAATCAGTCATCCTCACCTTTGATGCCTTTCGACTCTGTCTTGTGCACAGAGTTAACAGGTTTGCTGGCAGCCTGGCTCTTGGGCAGAGGGTCTGTAATCTTCTCCTGTTTTAGTGCTGTGTACCCTGTTTTGCTGGACTGTGCTTTTGCAGCTGGACTTTGCCACTGAGAACTGGTGGGAGAAAACTTGCCACTGCAAAAAAGAACAACCTAGTAAATCTTTTTGAAAGGACGAACCTTTTCATTGGCCTCTGTTCCAAAGACTTGGATGAGTCCTTCTACATGTCTTTAAATCTCAGCCACAAAAGCAGTCAGGGAAAAGGGAAGAAAGATGCAGGGACTTCTCCAAGTTATCCCAAGGATCATCTTGGGAGTAAAGAAGGAAAGAGGAAGAGTACTTACCTGCTGGACACTGAGGAGCCAGTGGAATTGAGTCCTCCTGGCCTGTTTGGAGAGGCACTTGATCCAGCCAGAGCCTGTATAATGTGGTTACGTGCCTGATCCTTCTCAGCATTCACTGGACTGACCTCAGTGGTGGCTATGGCAGAGACAGTTTTACCAGGGCCATGAGAAGAAGGAACTTGTTTTTTAGTGTCAGAAGTTTTATTGCTGGAGGACTCTAATGACCGAAAAAAATTTTCTCGGGCTTGCTGTGTTTTTGTTGTGGAGGTTGTCCAAAGAAGCCCTGATGGAGTACCTTCACGGTGATCCGCTTTATTTCCCAATGGGGTACCTTTGCAGTCATCTGATTTATTTACAGCTGAAGAGGACCATGGAGTATTTACACTTTTGAAGCCAGAGCTTCCAGAAGATGAAACAGATGGCTTGGTCGAACTAGCAAGGCCTTCCTGGCTGGGTTTCTTCAATGCCTGTTTCGGTTTCTTGGGTTCTACTGCTTTCTGGAACACCATGGCAGCAGTAGGGGCTGGGGTACTCTCAGGTTTGTTCCCGGTGCTGCGGAGACCAGAGATCTGGACACCGTCTGATTTCTGGTGGCTGGTACAGATGAACGTACCGGGCTCGGGCCCAGCTTTGTAGCTTCCAGGAAGAAGCACATTCCAACACTGCCTGCATCTGTGGACACAAAAGTAGCAGAAAACATCCTCCAGAGCACTGGGAGGCCACTGACACACAGCTGAGAGCGCAGGCACAATTCCACCATCAGCACAGGGAGGGTGAAGGTACCACACTGGCAGTGAGCAGACCCTGTGTGCACATTCCTCAGGCACCAAAACAGGAGCTGCTGATAGCACAGCTTGAAGTAGGAAAGGTGTGGATGAAAACAGACCCGTGCAAAGATTTTCCCCCATGCACAGGTCAAGAGCAGGCCCACGCTGCCTTCAGCGTGACAAAAACGTCCTCCATCACCTTGAGTGCCTCACACCACTCTCCCTCCAGTCCCAAGGGAACCAGGCTGCCCCCCGTGACCCACAAGCCTGTGCCCCCACTTTGAAGAGCTGTACCTGAAGCAGTTCCTGTGATAGACCTTCCCATCAACCAAGTACCGCTGCACCAGGTGCACATGGCTCCCGCAGATCCCACAGCTGCTGCTAGGGATATTCCCGCTCTCCGCCAGGACCCCTTTCTGTGGGGAGAAGCAGTGCGTGAGCAGGCAGCACCGAGGCCCTGCGTACAGCTACGCATCTCCCAGGTGGGCAAACATTCGACATGCACAGCCACTTGGTTAGGACAGAGAAGTGATATCCAGAAAATTTCTGCTCCCACTAGCTCCTTGTTCACACAAAGTGGAACAGCCCTCGGGAGGATAGAGTAAGGGGAACTTGTTCCCACAAAGCCAGAGGACCATGTGTTTTCTCTGCCTGTGGGAAACTGAAGTGCAAAGGTGTATGACTGGAAATAGCTGGGAACGGTCCTTACCCTGGTGAGAGAGAAGCTTCCCTTCTTCCACCCTGTTTTTGTCCCTACTCTGCTTTGAAACTGTCTCCAAGAATTTAATCAATGTTTTCTAGCCAAAATAATGCATTCTGTTAAAAATATCCATCCACAAGGTCTAGGAACAGCACAGCCATGTCCTGAGACACCCACGTCCTATTCACAACTGACTGATGGCTTTCTAAGGACTCCCACCTGAATCTGTTCAGTAACCGGACCTCTGGATTAAATCCCCCCAGTGAGCAGAAAACGTAGAGTCTGAGTCCTTACCACCAGGAACCTTGAACTAGCATAATACTCTCTAGCTCACTGAACAGATTTACAGGTTAAAGAACACTCCAAAACACATTTCTTACCGTGGTGACTGGGGAGGTTTCTTTTGGCTTAGCTCTGGCTGGCGGGTGGGCAGGAGGCAGTTTTGGTGGCACTGGCTTAGGAGGCTCTGAAACAGCTTTCTTCCCAAGAGGCTGCCCCTGAGGTTCAGAGGAAGGACGCTTGATTCCAGCCATGCCCCCAACTGGAAGAAAGGAAGAAAGGGAGATTTTAAGGGAAACCCATGAGCTCAGGAGTTATTTACAATATAAGAAAATCCAGAGGTGCCTGATGGATAACACAGAAAGCATACAAGGGGACACAGGCTTCCTTTGCAAGCAGTTTCGTAGTGGAGTGAGAGGCAAGAGTTCACAAGTGAATTTTACCAACAGACACTGGTATCATCTGGCAGCTGAAACTGCTGACTCTTTTTTTCTTCTCAGGGAATTCCATGGAGGGGAATGAAAAAGTGGAAAAATACAAAACCCATCAGTCAATGGTGTGAACAAGACCTTGGGTTTGTACCTGCCCCATAGTTTGGCTGGAAGTGATCACCACTGAAACAGGCAGTGCAGTTAGGTGTTACAGTTAAGGAACAGAAGCACAGAGGGTTTGCTTCATTCAAGTTGCTTTGCTCCAGAATTTCTACACCCCCTGAACCTTCACTGCTGTGGGCATGTACCTCACAGCCCAGCTGGGACTCTCACGGAGTGGACAGGCTTGTCAAATGCAGAAATGACCACTAAAAATGGACAATTCTATGACAGACACTTGGAGATGCCATAGTGGTGCTGACGCAGAAATCAACAAGACTTGACACAAGAAGCCTGCAAATGCCCAATCCTCTTCTCTTTCATATGAAAGAGAAACCCTCTAAATTCACAAGTGGAGAAAAGAGAATCCACAACACAGTTGAACCAAGCAAAGAATGATGCCCCGTGCCCTGGGAAGTACAGGGAGACTTCCCTGGGAAATAAGGCTTCATGCACAATTTTTACAGGCAAGACCCCTCATCTGTCTCACAGGGATGTTATTTTTGTGCCACTTCCTATTCTGAATGAGATGTCACTGTGTTTTTTGTGGGATATTTGAGCCACAGATTCACTTTAAGAGCAACCAATTAAATGACCACCGGTCTGAAAAGAGATTATACGCTTTTCAGTAAATACAGTGAGAGTCTGGGCAGGGTGCAGGGAGCAGAGAGGGAGCCTGGTTCCCAGCAGTCTTCTCTCAAGAAAGCCAGTTATCCAAATAAACAGCCAGAGCTCTTTTACCACAGCGACCAGTGGCCTGGTGACAGCCAACTCAGCAAACGGTTTAGAGTCGGGCTGCCCCCTCACTTCCCACTTGGGCCATTTATCGAGCTCCCAAAGGCCAGCACAAAGATGGGTGGCTTCTGCTCTGCTCTTCTGTAAATGCCTGACCTCAATAAAATATCGGCCGCTGGCCCTCTCTGGCCTCCTGTGTCCTGCTTATTTCATGGTCCTGCTGGAGCCCATTCGAAGGGCATGACAGTGGTATTAGGAGTTTGCTTGGTGTCAGAGGGCACATTCCTGGCTGGGCTCATTTTCAGACACACACATTCACCCCAGCAACAGGAATGCAACCAGAGCGTTTTGTGGGACACTAGAGAGTATAAAAATGTGCTGTGCTTGATGACGTGGGAGGCAAGATGCTGGGGGGGAGGGGGTGGAGACCCCAAAGTGACCCAGATTCCCACCACTTGGCACAAACATGATGGAATTTTTTTGAATTCAATCAGAATGGTTTTAAAACAAGAAATAAAATAAATTAAGACAGGGGAGGGAAGAGGTTGTAGAGAGAGAGAAAAAGCATGCTTAAATGTGTAAAGAGGTGAAGGGGGAAGAGACATTAAAGGCAGCTCTCAGAGTGAAGTGTACTTTATTTCCAAGATGTAGGACATTTTCAATACCTATCTGTCTTCTCCATCTAGATTCACCTTAACCAGTTAAGTCATTCATGTCCCACTTTCTAAAGTTTCCTCTGGAGGAACCTGTGAAATTGGTTTATCGTATTATTTCATTTTGTATGAGCTTAAAGCCAAATATAAACCAAGTCTACAATAATGCTCCTGTGAGCCCAGATAAACTCTACAGTACGTGAATATAATGCCTTGGCAGCTCTGTGGCCTGTTTTATGTTTGAAAGAATTGCTATCGCAATTATGTCAGTTAAGGGGGTCATTTTCTTCTACTTCCCTGTATCAGTACTGCCGTGCTGTACAAGCCCTACCACGGATGCTGTTACATTGGCACAGCCTCGCAGACAAGCTCAGCCTTGTTAGACTCTGTGTTCTCGCCAGCCCTCTGGTGTGGGAAGGATAGGAGCAGGGATGGAGGTGCTTGAGAAAGGAAAGCTGAGGTGGGGACCACGGAGGGGGGAATCTTCACTGCTCCTGTCTGGCTGAACTGTAAGAAATTTTAGATTGTATAGTAAATTTTAAGGCGCTCATTTTAAAGACAAGGCACGGCCCTGTGCCCTTCCAAAAGCACTGGTGCTGCTGTAGGCTGGTGTGTAAAGAATTCAGATCCCCCACTGAAATAGTTCTAGTACCAAAAGGCCTCTCTGCGGTCTGTTTTGCTTTTCCAAGCTTCTTAGGAGGCAAGGGAAAGCACAAAATTAAGCCTCAATCCTTCCCACCCCTCCAGGGAATACGGTACTTACTAGGAGACCGTCCATGGAAGTAGTTATAGTACTGGGAAACATAGGTGAGGATGCTCAGCCTGTCTGGTACTCTCAGAGCAACCATATCCTCTGCATCCAGCAAGGCTGGGATCCCCAGCTCCTCCTCTGCCACTCGAAACGCCTAGAGAAGGAAGGAAAAAAATAAAAGGTGTCTTGTCCAGCCCAGGCAGCAGAGCTGCTCCTCATCACAAGCAAGAAACTCCACTGCAAACAGCCTCACTCGAATAATAACTCTACAGGGGAACAGCTGCACCAGTTTAACTCCTACCTCGTGCGGCCGTTACAGGAACCAACGGAGTCATGGCTTCCAGCCACCACGTTGAGAAATTCAGGCAGGGAGCCAAAAATCTGGCCTGGCAAGCTGGCCGTAGCTCACTGCACAGGAACTCACCTGGGCTTCCCCTGCTCTTCCTCCGCCTGCCTCTATCAGGATATGCACAGCTGCGGAGTGCGAGGCCTGGCAGAAGGGGATGTGTCAGTCCAGGCTGGCAGACTCGCTTCCAGGCTTCCAGCCCAACCTGGAGCGCTCCCCATTTCACGGTGCACTGGTAGGTGTTTGCAGGCAGCTTTCTATCTCCAAGAGCTGTGCAAATGTTAACGCTTCCTGCCTACTGCCTGCTCTTCTCCATCTGAAAAAGGGGAAATCTCGGGCTGCAGGAGGGAGCTCTCTCTCCCAGACTAGAGAGGAGGAAGAGAGGAATAATGCAGAAGAATTCCTGATACCTAGCTCCCTTCCAGCTTAACTATTTCCATGCTAAGATGTATTTGGGGCAAATATTCCTCTTTGTGGTGCCCTCTGCTTTGAAACTGCAGGATAAAAGTCAGATAAAGGAGGTAAAAGCTATTTTATTTTGCCTCTGGACATGAGCTCTTACTAGAGGACAAAAAAAAAAGCAACATCCATAAAGTGATTTTGCCTTTGCTCAATTCAGTGTAGAGCTTTTTCTAGGGACTTTCTCCAGCCCTCTTCCTTCCTGGCTTATAGGAAAAAATCCTTTCCCTCCCCCTTTGGAGCATCCCCTTTGAAATGTCACCACAGTAAAGGAAAACAGCACTTGCAGGACCAGAGGTACAAGGAAGGCTACTGCTGCAGCCCACAGTGAAAGGGTTAAAGAAATACTTGAACAAATTAAAATCCTCCGCATCTGACCTCTGGCACAGACACACAACAGTGTTGGTGTACAAGCCAACTATTCCTGCTTAGAAGAAACAAACAGCCATTATTTTTTAGCAAGATAATTACCATTTTTTTCCATTGGGTATCCCAGTAAAAATGTAACTGAGAGGACATTAAGCACGCTTTCAGTCAGTTACCTCCAGTGCGTCACCCCGGCTGCCAGCCCAGCCTGGCACTCCCTTGTCTCATATCCTGGTACTTAATATATTCTTTGGAGTGTTCCCCATTGCACTGGCTGCACAACTGGTCTGACCAGTGGGGTTTTACTGAACATTCACGGTGTGCAGTCTAGCAGGAACGCAGGCCATGCCACCTCCTGCCAGATGGTGCCATAGGTGAGACCAGCGCAACAGGCATAAAACAAGTTTGAGGGGCTCCCTGGACCACAAAGAGGAGGATGCTCTATGTGCACAACTGGTTTGGCCAAAAGCAGAGCGCAGCATTAAGATGTAGTATCCCCTGTGTCTACAGAATCCTCGTGTTCCTAGGAACTGCTCTTGCCTGGAGATCCTACAAGATCACCACCTAATGTGGCCCAGTTGCCCTTCTCTACCTGCCCGCCCAGGCTGGCCTTTAAAGAAGAAACACGTTATTTCTGCATAACATTTTTCATCAGTGCAGCTCCAAGTGCTTTACGAAGGAGGTAAGGGCCACTGCTCCCATTTTGCACAGAGGAGGCAAAGTGATATGCTCGAGGCCATCTGAGCTGGCCAAGCACAGCTCTCACACAGGCTACCGCTGTATCTGCGACACCACGTCACCATCCCTTAGCACTGAAAAAACTGGATCCAAGGCCTGTAGAAACCTTTACCCTCTACATATTTTTGAAATCTTTAGCAAAAAAAATGCCACCAACTGAAATTTTCCTAGGGTTTGGGGTTGGTTTTTTTGGCACTTCAGAAGTGACACATTCCTCCTCAGCAGAAGACCTTATATGGCAAATTGCAGTCCGGACAAGATTTTTTTAGTTGAATAATACAGCCCCTGAAAATAAGTTATTGAATAGTGAGGCATCAAGGAGGGTTTGAACAATAGCTGAAGAATAGTGCTTGGAGAAATCAGACCCACTGGTATCCCAAGGGCAGCCAGAGGAAGAAAGTAGGAGCTAGGACAGAGAGCAGTCCGAGGGGGGAGGCCAGCCCAGGAGCCTAGAGGGAGATGGAGGGGTCAACCCCACTGATGGCAGAGCCAGGGCAGCAGGATACCAGCAGTGAAAGCACAACACAGACAAGTCATCCTACAGCAGGTGGAACAAGGGACAGAAAGCAAAATAAAGGACATAAAAGAAACAAAGAAAAGGAGGGGGGGACGGAGGGAACACAGGCTGTGACAAAGGAAGGGAGCAACTCTTTTTATGAGAGGCACAAAGAAGCTTTTCATTAATAAAAGCAGTGGAGGCGGCTCAGACAGCTCATTTCCCAGAGAAAAACAAAGCTGCCAGCAGAGCAGACCCCATCAGCCTGGCTGGGGAAGGAGCAACACTCAGGGCTTCACAGCGCTCTGGCCAGGATGACTGTCCATGGCAAAGAAGCCCTCATGCCTGCCAAATACCAAACCTGAAGGGCAAAACCGCTCGGTCTGAATCTCACCTAGAGGAGAGGAACACACAGGGCTGAACCCCAGACAGTGAATAACTGCTCACATACTGCAGCCCCAGCTTGGGGAGAGGGGGGTCCATCACAGGCACTGTGAACACGGCTGGGCCCGAAGAGGAGAGGAAGCTAAGGAGTGTGGGGAGGCGAGTTTAGCCCTCCCGGAGGCAAGGACCACCTCAGATGGCTCACTGCGTCAGAGGATGTCAGTCCTCCAGTCCAGACAAGAGTAAGCTGCCGTGGTTCATTCACATCCCGAGCTCCTGCCAAGCAGCCACGAAGCTGTGTGGAGCAATGCCAAGGGAAGAGAAGCATTTTAATTCACTGCCTCTCTCTTTGTACGGAAGAGAAGGAGGGAAAAAATCCTTCCTTGGAGCACTAAGCCCATGGTTGAATCCAGTGCAGGAGGGGATTGGCCTGCCCAACTTCTGCTTTCTTTGTGGAGAGAACAAGAGAAACTCAAATCCCATCCTGGAGTGAAGTGTCGAGGCAGGATGAGGTTTTAGGACGTCTCCACCTTCTAGCAGCCTTCATCCCCTGCACTGGGAATGAGCAGAAGTGGGGGGACACTCCCTACGCTTCTCTTCTCACACTAGCTACCTCCCAGCTTCTCCTCCATCCTCAGGAGCATCACGTACTCAACATGTCCATGCCCGTATCTTGACGTCCAGCATCTCTGTCCAAGTTTCTGCTGCCACAGAACACACTGGACGCAGGCGTCATTGTGCAGCCAGCAAAGAAGCGTGAGCCGTTTGAGAGTGCTTTCAAGCAGCCAGCAAGCATGGAAATTGCCACTCAAATCAGAAGGTTGGACATATGCAGAATAAGGCAAAGGATTTTAATACAGCACACTCAGCACACTGCATCTGTGTTGTTTCTGTTGCTAAACTACAGAAGCAAAGCACAAGATCATAGACTAGACCAAAAGTAAA
Source organism: Aramus guarauna (assembly GCA_013400195.1). NCBI lineage: Eukaryota > Metazoa > Chordata > Aves > Gruiformes > Aramidae > Aramus > Aramus guarauna. Next base: position 181,631 of record VXBL01008900.1, read on the forward strand.
ACATTAAAAGTCACTTACCAACTTGTTATTCTCATACACATTTTCTTTACTGAGGGAGTTGAAGTTTCTGAAATATAGAAAGAAGAGAAAAATCTCAGGTTAATGATGTAAAGCAAGCTGCTTCACTTCCATCTTCTCAAACCTCTCCAAGCCTCACTGGTTCAGGGGACAGAGCATCTCCTCCCACTCTGCCTTCTCAGAGACGCTCCAGAGGGAGCAGCGTGGCAGATCCCGTCCGAGACAGCCACAGAAGTGCTGTACCTCCCGGGACAGAGACACGCAGCAGACCCAGCAGGCACAGCCATCTGCCCACAGGCAGCACAACACAATTTTGGCACATCTAACCTTGCAGGGATGACTCTTGTAGCCTCCAATGGGCAGGACGTGCTGATGCCAAAACATCCCATGGAGATTCATGAGTCTTGCTGAGACAGCCAGGAGCAACCTCTAACTCATGGTTTGTTTGTGGTTTGTTTTTTTTTTCCCCCAAAAAAGCCTTGCTCCTCTCCCACCTCAAAAAGACACACCAAGGCCTGGCAGCCAGATTTGTGACACTCCCTCCCTGGAAGTACTTTCCAACAGCCACATCCATGCTTTTCTCCCATCTTGCAAGTTGTCTCCACACAGTGAGACCTCAGCTCCAAGGAGGTGTGGATACCTCAGATGCGGCATGTATCGCACACTTGCTGCATGCATTGCACACTTCTCTGACGCGCCCGTATCCTCTGATCTCAGAAGCTGCTGGTTCCACCAGCACACAAGTTCTGGTTACAAATCCTCTTCCCTTCTCTTGCAGAGCTCTGCAAAACCAGCACCAGGAATCTGCCTTGGAAACACCTCTGCTCACAACACAATACTGCGGCTGATAATACCAAAGTTGTCTATAGAAATGTTATTCTCCTTTCCCTAGGGCTGTCACCTTTGATTTGTCATCATAACCAATAACTGAAAAGGAAGAGACAATTACTGTTTGCAGTTACAAGCCAAAGTCAACAATCCTTTTTCCATTCTGCTGTCCCTGGACATCATCTCCCTCTCCCCAGATTTGCTCTCCCCCTCTCTGGTCCAACCCAGATGCCACCTCTCTCTGCACTGTGCTGGGAACTCAGAAACCAGGACCTGGCAGGACAGGCAGGACACTCACGGGGGACAGTGGGTTTGTGCTATTGGAAGTAGAGCCGCAACACAGTGTGCTTTCTCACCCATAGCAGAGCATGTCCCTTGCTTAGGAAACATTTGCCTTCAGCTTTGTTTTAGACTCACTGTCACCGGCTAAACTGGGAAAACAAACCCGACTGTTGACTGGCAGCCGTGCTCTCCAACATTGCTTCCTTCTGCCAGGCAAGTGGGCAGGGTCAGTTCCTTTCTGATAACCCAGTTTCACTTTACAATCCTTGTACCTGCCGGCACTAAGAGCTAAGCAAAACGCTGCTATCAGAGAGCAAATTCTCGCTGGTAAACAGGAAAGGCTACAGCACCAACTTTGTATTTTTGTACGTAGCACCTTTATAGCCAATGTGGACCTACCCTTGTTAGGTTAGCCAGTCCCTCACCTCTGAAAGGAGCCAGGATATCTGTGTGAAAGCCATGGCAAAGCTGACTTGCAGCAACCTATTCATGAGACAAACACATGATCCGTATCGCAGCAGGGGAACTTTTTCCATGACTTGTAACAACAAGGAGCAAGCCAGGTCCTTTATCTACTTACTACAGAAAGTGGAGCATTACATTATAAATAAGAGAGGTGCCTTCAACCAGGTTTGTCCATCATGCCACAGCCTATGACTCCTCCTCGCTTCCTGCATCTGGTGTTGCTATGTGGGATAAGGAGAGAAAGAACGAACGACAGATAAGACCCAAAGGTCAAACTCCCCAAGAAGCACGTAAAGACAAGGCACATCCTACTTCTAAATCATATACTCTTTTCCTGTGCAAAACCAAAGGGACTTGCAGAGGTTTTTCTTCAAGCCCAGAGATTTCCCTTCCCTGAGACAATAGATTAAAAAGAGCAACAAAAACAATCACGAGCAAAAATAGTTTCAGTGAAACAATAGCTACAATCATCCCGCTTTGTGTCAGGCAAGAAAATCAGTTTTTTTAAAAGCCAGCTGATAGAGATGATTGCAGCTCTCTGCCTCACTCCTGGTTGTGCTCCCAAATAAAGTCTCTGTAGCAGGAACATCGTGAATGCAGGAAAACACCCGCAAGAGCAAAGGGAAGCTCCAGTTTCCTTGTCATTCTGACACATAAGACATAATGTACTGGAGTTACCTATTTACTGTCAGTCAGTGCCTTTTTTGCTCCCACGCTGAATGCTGTTTGCTGTGGTAGCATGCATGCAGTTTCACATCATGTGGCATGTAACAGAGACCTAAAAATCTGAATCTCTGATGGTGAATGTCTGAAATCTCCTATTTCCTGAAGGAGAATGCAAACAACCAGGTTACTTGGTGATTTCAAGAGCCTCTTGCCCTCTCAGCATCACTCCTTCCCTGGCCAGTCAGGTGAACCGCTTACATATAATATTTCTTTTGGAAATTGATCTTGCTGGTGCATCTCCTATCTTGGAATATCAAAGCTCTCTGGACCAATGTAATCCTAAGAAAGCAAAGCTAATACAAATGGAGAAGTAGGAGTTCTCCGCTGAGAAAACGGAAGCAACTGAATTAATTGGAAGAGGTGAGAAATACAGATCTGACCCAAGAAAGGGCATCCAGTGTTGGAAACAAATCAAAGTGGAGTTCACTAGCACCGGAATAGGAGTCAAGTTTTTAGCTCCCCCAAAAAAATTCTTCTCGTAGCAAAAAGTGGCCAAGCATTTCTCATGCCCACAAATCCCTGTGACCACCCACTGCTCCAGCCGCACAGACCCAGTGCTCACAAAGCACGCAACAGTCCTTTGCAAGCACATGTGCCTCCCTAGGAAGAATATCTGTTGCTGCTGCTGGAAGCACTAACTCGGTTGGAAACTTTACCTCAGAGCAGACTGAGCAAAAAAAGTCCTAGAGCTGTGGTGGCCTCAAAAAGCTTCTGCCTCTCAGCACTGTCGCACTATTTTCTCTAAAGACAATAAAATACGTGCGGTCAAAAGGATCACCGAAAAAGTAAAGCACCCTTTGCCTGCTCACAGTCCTTCAAATCCAGCGTGCTGTGCTGAGAACAGCACCTTTCAGCTGTGCTCTTTCTGGAGGTGCAAATAACCTGGGGAGAGGGGACAGGGCTGGGAATCCCAGGTGGAAGATGTCCCCCGTGCGCTCGTCCTCTTCTCAGCAATGCTTGGTCCACATGGCTCCGGGCTCGCTGGCGAGCTGCAGTGTGCTGTGGGGGTGACTAACAACAAACGAGACCCCCTGACCCCAGAACCATCCTCCCAGAACCATCCTCCCAGAACCATCCTCCCCTCGCCTACGCCTGTCACACAAACCACAGTCCGGCAGCAGCCAAGCAGGCGGTAGCTCTGCTTCACCCCAGCTTTCCGCTAAGGAGACGGAGACTGCGGGAAACCCGTCCTCAGCACAGCCAGGGCCCTCCCTGTCCGTACCAGCAACTCTTGGCCTCATCCTGCCCTGCTGAGCTGACAGCGGCCCAGCGGGTGCCAGCTGCTGCTCAGCCGCCAAGGGGGTTTCACAACCAGTCAGTTCCCAGAACACTGAGCTAAACAGCAGCTCACAGTCTGGGAAAGAGCAAGATCCCGGACGAAGAGAAGGCGCTTAATCAAAACCTTTCCTCGACATCTGGCATTAATATCCAAGCAAGTGTGTGCAGCCCCCCTGCTTCTTCTAACTCACTTATCAGGCCAAGGCCACTAAAACTGTGGCCAGAGTTTGCACAGCCATCGCCATCACACGTGGCAGCCGCGGACCTCAGCCACCCACCATGCCGCCATGAGGCTTCACGTCCCTCTGACGAGAGGAGCCTCGGGGCTCCGCAATCACCCCAAAAATTGGGCTGGGACCTGCCTGATGCAGTGTATGTGCCTGGCTGGGGCTGGCTATGAAGCACTCTTCAGCTGGGACAAGAGAGAAATGAATTTCCATGGTAATTCAGTGTACGTCTCCACCCCCCCCAGAGCATCCTTGGGTGAGTGGGAAGTGAGTGGGAAATGCATTTCTAATTTTACACAGCCTACTCTGTTCACTGATAACATACAAACCGACATCAACTAAGATTAAGAGAAGTTATGTTTTCCGTATGTTTTCCAGCAAGGAAACAGGAAGGAGGGAGAGACCCACACCAGCCTGTCCTCTGACCCACGTACCCCACAAGAAAAGCCTGTGATTATGACCATGTTCTGTAATTGCTTGAAGTTTTCCCAGGAATTTTTCAGGCTCCTGCAAGGAGAAATCCCCTGCACTCCTCCGCCCAAGAATGTCATTTGTGTAAACCAAGTCAGAAAACACACAGTTGCAAAACTCTGATGTCGTGACTGAATCATGTTCTGCAAGTGATTTACATAGAAGAGCTGCTGCAAACACACTGAGCGCTCCAAACACCAATTATCCTTTTCTAGTTTTATTTTCAGTATAATGTTTTTAATCGTCAACTAGGATCTTTGCTAGAAGAAAGGGGAGCTCAGGATAAACCACTTCAAGTCCCTGGGAAGAAGGAGTCACAGCCACACGTGCACCCAGCTGCACTTCTCTGCCCGTGGCTCCTGCACTGCCAGTGCTCAGGGAAGCACTTACAGATTCATGGAGAATTTGCACAAGTATTCAGCCCCAGGATCTGACACATGAACTCCCAGCAGCCCTGGCCGCCAACCACTTGAAAGTGTAACTTCCTTCCAGCAGGACTTTGCCCAGCCAAGGATACACCTGGTGTTTTCCTGCATTGCACCACTGACACTGATGAGGGAAGTCGCTGATAAAAGCTTCTCTTTAACCTTCAGGCAGTCGTTGCTGAGCTAGTCCAAGTCAGAAGGAGCTTCTCTAAGGTCCTGAATAAAGTCAGGCGGAATTCCCATTGTAAAAGAAAATGAATGGGAACAGACAGACGCCCCAAGGAACACCTTCCCTCTTCAGCACAGGAGCATTTATGCAAGGTATGTCTATCTACAAGCCTTGATGCAGAGTTTAAGGATTGTTAACAACCCACTAGACTGGTCAACAGGATTACTCCAGCCCTCGAGTTGCTGAGCCCCTGTTTACACCCGTGCTCCAGATAGCCAGCAGTCATGGTCCCTCTACGAGCACCTCCTGGTCACATCAGCCTTTCTGCCCTGGTATTTTGTATCTTTGGGACTGTGAATCAAAGGAAGGAAAGGAAATATCTGGAGTCATGTGGACATGACAGCATGTCAGGAAACCATGCACAGCAACACCACGGTGACTGCCCAAGTGCTGGGGACTACAGACAAAGTATGCCTGAAGCTCCTGCACTAACCTCCCGCTGCCCAAGCCTGCTCCTGCCTCTTCCAAGTTTCAAAACAACAGAGGAGAGAGAGCAAGAGGAGATCTTCTCCTTGGGCTTCCACCAGAAGCAAGGCACCTATAAGAGAGATCTCTGCACACAAACTAAAGCAGCAGGCTGTCCTGGGAGCATGAGGAAAAAGGCAAAATTCAGGAGGAAAACCACAGTACAGAAAACTCAACCTTGGTCCTCCACCAGCTGGACACGTCTGACTTGGGAGAGACCCAACGCTTAAGTCAATACTCTTGGGCAATCTTTGTGCTGCTGTCTTGCATTGACCTCCCCCCTCAATGCCCCCACCTAAGTTCAAAGAGCCCAGAAATAAATAAATAAAAAAAACACAACAAACTAGGAAGCAGGATCTACATCTCCCTTTGGCAATTCACCTTTCCAGACGTTAACGTTTGGGCAGGGACAAGTCAAAACCCACAGGGCTCCAGCAATGGCACCAGCAAGGGCTGGAAAACACTTTGCCTCCCACAGAGCTCTGGATGCGAAAAACGAGTGATGTGTAGGAATCCAGTGGCCGCCAGGCCCTGCCTTTCTATTGTATTCTGTTTAAATAGTCCTCGCCTCCCGACTCACGAGCAACAGAGATGCCGTCGGGCTGAGCGAGGAAAGCTCAGCCTAAACAAACACAACCAGCAAAGAAGGAAATGCTTCCCAAATATCAGTGCCTGAACTTGTCTTGCAATGGAAAAGGACGCGTTTAAAGTACTTCTAATTCAGCTACTGAGGGAAGAAAGGTGAAAAAAGGAAAAACACGGGGGAGAAAAGCAGATCGACAGCGAGAGCGGAGCTCTCAGCTTGGGGATTTTCAGCGTGGGTGCTAGCTAAGCTCCCACCCGCCCGCAGCATCTCCCGAAGAGGAGCTAGGACTTCTCTAGAGCTGCGTCCGCATGGAAGGCGAGGGCCCGGAGCGGACAGCGGGCCCGGGGTCGGCGGCTCGACGGCAGGCTGACCGCAGCCCAGCGAGGGCCCTCGGCCGCGAGCGGAGGGTCCCGGCCCCGCCGAGCTGGCAGCCCATGCGCTGGCCTCGACGCCCGGCGAGGGTACTCACATGAGGTCGGGCCGGTGCCGGTGGAGGATGGCGCAGAAGGCGAGGCCGTCGCGGAAGGAGGTGGTCATGTTGGTGATGCTGACATCGCGGTAGCCCTCGCACTGCTGCTTGCACCACAGCTGCAGGTTCTGGATGGCCGCCATGGCCTCGACGGGCCGGGGGAGGCGGCGGCAGGCCCCGCGCCCCGGNCCGGCCCTGTCAGGACGCGGGATCCCACGCGTTGGGCTGCTGCCGCGGGGACAAAGGAAATTTCCTTCGCACCCACACGCAAAAAAAAAAAAAAATCGAGTTTCTTGCGTGAAGGGGCAGGACACGGGAGTGTGAGGAGGAGGAGGAAGGAGGACGAAGGACAGGGTGAGGCCTCACCCTGGCTAGGGAAGGAGGGAGGCCGCCGCGGGCACAGGGCCTGGGGCAGCCCATGGGGCATCCACCATCGCCCACAGCCGCCTCGGCTCCCTCTCCCGCAGAGGAGGGAGAGCGGGGTGGCTGGATGAGGGAGCCAGGAAGGCGGCCGCCCGCTGCGGTGCTGCCCCGGCGGGGGTAGCCATGGCCAGGGCCAGCACCGCGCACGCCAAGGCAGACGGCCGCCCCAGGGCACGCACAGCGCGTAAAATAACTCACCAGATCTCGTGCGGCTGACAAAACTGCCAAAGAGACAAGGTAACACTTTAAGAGCTGCCTATAAATTAGGTAAAAATAATTAATAATACATATAATATAATATATTAATGGCATTTCTACGACATGATATGGATAATATACATTAATATATAAATACCTCACAAATAATTCAGTGTGTTTCCATTTCATCGACAATCACTGGCCAATGTATTTACTTTATGGTAAGGATTATACATTTCATTATAAATGGCTTGCTGGGCATGTCAGCAACTTTTACATCTCCATTCACTTTATTATTAATGGTTTCCTGAACAGTAACGGCATAATAATGCACACAATGCAGCATGAATATTTGATGTGGCATCTATAGTCTCCCATTTATCATTTATAACAGGCTACAAAAACATTATAAAACATTTATTACAAATTTATAGATCACTTTATACTAAAACAAAGTTGTGTTATAAATACATTATTAATCCTCTATGCCATTTATAGGAATCCCTTGTAATAAGGCCTTAGCATATGTTGCCACACAACTGTAACAAGAATGGTGTGGCAAGGAGGAAATACGGCATAGCGAGCCTGCTCCAGCGTACCGGGTGTATTCTGTGAAGGAAAGCGTAAATCTGCACTCAAAATTAATCAGGCTACCGAGGGACCAATCAAAAGAAATGCTGGATTAACTCAAAGTTGGGTTTTTTTCCCCTCTCCCTCAAAAAACACGCTTGCTTTCTTGCGAGTTGGAAACTTGCAGCGTTGAAAGCTGAGCTGTCCCACTTCATTTCCACACCACCTTTGCATTAGATTGATAAAATCTGCATAATTTCCAAAAAGCCAACTGGCTAATGATGGGCAGACCTTCCCATCCTCTGTCATCATGTAACTTAGGGCTTGGTGAGAAATAAAGAGGATGCGATGGGTTTAGGAAATGCATTTGTGGGGTTTCTTTCTGTAAGTCCCAAAGACTGTTTTGTTTAGCAGTGTGCATCCCCCTGCCGTGCTTGCAATCTACATAATGCAGCACTGGGAAACAAGGGGAAGAAAATGATGTTTGAAAATGGAATTGGTGCCAATCGCTAGTAGGACAAATAGTGAAAATCAGCTTCTGAGCTCAGCTTTGACACAGCTGTAGTTACCCCGTTCAGATTTAATGGCCCAGATGGGGCACAGCTCGGGAAATTATATTTAGTTTTTTAAAAATATATTTGTTTAACATGACAATCTGTCTTCTAACAAACCCAGCTTAATGAGTCGATGCGGTTAGTCCCTTCTCATTACCTCCTGCTTTGGGAAGGGGCAGCTGGGGCTGGGTGGCAGGGGACACAGACCCACGGAGCGGAAAGCCAGGCTGGACGCCGAGAGCAGCTGCGATTTTCTGTGTATCACAGGCTACTACATTTCACCTCGTCCCTCCCTGCACTGAGCCCGGTGATCTGTGTTTGACCGAGACGGTTGTATCAGAAAGTCATCCAGGCTTGCAGACACCAGGAGGAGAAACTATTAGTCGCTGGCTCCAAGCTGTGCATCCCAAGAGAGGGCTGGGTTGGAGGTACAGCCCTACGTACACCAGAAGAATCGGGTCCACATTATACACTAAGGTGATTAAAATGACATCGCTGAAGGAGTTAGCTAATGCAGTAATAGTATTACTACTGGCCCAATAATGGCTTTTCAAAATACAAGCATCAGCGACTTGTGCAGTGTTCTTAGTTGGTGATTAAGGAGAGCTCTGCAGGAGTTTATAGCTGTAATGAGTCTTTAATGCGCCAACAGGTAAACTAACAAGCACGAACGGGGCAGGAAGGCAGCAGAGCTGCTGGAGCAGCTGCCTCACCATTACCCACAAACACTGTTCTCCCAGGACGTTCCTCGTGGGATGATGCTTACAAATTCTTACTCTGGATTCTATTTTTCCCCTTTATATCTTTTCCTTGGAGGAGCCTTCTATGTCCTCAGTGCATTTGGTGGCCTTGCCTGCACTCATTGAGCTTTTCCTGGCGCTGCTGGGTGAAATTTCTCACCTGTGATGCACTGCCGGCTCACAGAGCAGAGCGCGTCCTGCGAACACACTGCCTGCTCCCCCAGATCCCTTCTCCAGGTGTGTTTGGAAGCTTGTTGGAGAGCAGCAGCCCACAGGCACGGATTGATTTATTCTTCTCTACTTACAGACACTTCTTTTCTTTCTCTTCCACGGTCCTTTTCAGTTCTCTTCCTAGATACTGAACTGCAACTGAGAAATGCTGAGTGCTTCCTGACGGTTGCTATGACTATGGCTAGTGGGGATCGCACTCTGCCATTACTGCTTAAATTTATCCTGGTTCCCATATGCAGCTGCCTAGACTGTACTGTTAGTAGAGAAAAAATCCTTAAATATATGACTAGGACCACTCTAAAGCCCAAAGAAAAACAACCAGTGTTTGTTAGCTTGAGGACTTGAGGGAGAGGGAAAAGGTCAGTTCCTTCTATCAGACAGTGTGGGGCCTCATGATGCTGTGAATCAAGTACTGCAGTATTTTTCATGAGCGTAACATCATAGAGAAATCACATCTTTTAAGTATTGTGGGAAATCAGCTGATCAATTGAGCTACTTCATAATTTTGCTGCAGGCTGTACGCAGGGCTGTTCGCTCCCAACAATAGGAAGCGTGCGTTGTAGCCAAGAGCTCTCGTACATTCCCGTGCCAATGGCTTGTATTAAATTGAGGGATTCAAAACGAAAAGGAAAAAGTGCGTGTCTCATCAGTAACATGCCTCAGCAGCTCTCTCTTCCCAGAAGGCAGCCAGGCTGACTCCAGAGAGACAGAAAGGCCCAAGCCAGGGAAAAGAAAGCCCCAACAATTTCACAGCTACTCACACAGAGATGCTTCCACACGACGCCCGCCTCTCCTCGGAGTCTGGCTAGTTTGACCTGCAAAATAGCAGAAAAAAAGTTATTACAAAATTCAGGTCTGAACACGAATTTCCACCGAAAGAAGCTGAAAGTGAAAAGTGAAGCTACAGAAAGAGGCACTTTGGTAAATCTCTCCATGACACATGCCTCCGAGAAGCTCAGAAACAGTAAATACGTTACCGTAAAACCTCAAAGGACCAAAACCAGTGAGCATCAGAGCAAAATGTGTCCTGTCACCCAGGTACAACGCAACGTCACATCAGAAAAGAAACCAGTCTCTCTCCCATGTTGTCCCTCCTGGCTGCTGGCAAGGTGACCTGCCAGCTTCCCTGTCCCCCAAAACAGCGAGGTGAGGGACAGGCTAGAGGCTAACGTCAGCGGTATTTCCAGGTGACAAGGATGGGGGACTGCTCACATGCTGCATCCTACACACCAGGTGAGAAGGAAGAAACAAAGAGGCCATAAACAGTTGCTTGGTGGGTCACCGGAGTGTCTCGGGGAGCTAAGGGCAGCTCTCCAAGGGGGTTGGGGATAGTGTTTGTTTCAGAAGGTGACCTCCCCTCCTCTCCTGAGGAAGCTGAAACAGGCGGTGGTCATCTCCAATCTTTGCACTGCTGTGGCAGAATGCTCAAACTTCACCGCTTTTATCTGAAAGTGAAGGTGCATTTTGCTGATCAAAACCTGTCTGAATCACAAGATTGGGTGAAGTGACCCATATCTATCACAGCATTGCCATGGGAGCAGGACCCACCCTGGAGCAGGAGTTGGCTTGGCTGCTTTCAAATGCTGTGTCTTAACAGCGGAGCAGAGTTTAAAACCTGGAAAACCAATAATATTTGTTAGTGATTAACTATGTTAACACGCTGAGGGGAAGAAGTGCTTTGCCTCTTCCAGGCTCGTTGTGGACATGAATAAGTGCAGTCTCCTTTTCCTGGCAGTGGGTTAACCGAGGTGTTGTTCTCGTTTCACAGGAACACAGAAGCACTTGCTCAGCATTTGGCCTGTTGCTGACCTCCGAAATCCAGCTTGGTCCTCACCAGGAAGAGAGGCTGGCTTTTACCTCAGGGTACTAACTTGATAGTAATAAAGTCCTTGAGATAGCACAACTTTGAAGTCCAGAACTTTCCACTTTTGCACTGAATTGAGGTGAATAATTACAAATTGCTTTGTTTTCACCCAGACCAAACCTGAAGCACCACGTGCTTTATGTGGGGGAGAATGGGGTCTCCCATAGGAAGTCTATGATCATATAAAATTCAAACTCACTCTCTCTCCAGCTCTGGCCTAGCGGTGTGACCACTGCGTGGTCCTCCAAAGCCATCAGCACCTGCGTGTCCCTGTGCTGCTGCCTGGGTGGGTGCAGAACAGGGAGGCAGCCTGGTGCGGGGGCTCTACAAGCCCTGCAAGATGACTCGTGGTAGATGTGGTTCAAGATGTCCTACTCACCCTGTGCTGAGTGCCCTTAGAGGTCTGGCTCCTCGCCAGAGATGTTCCCAATAAACCCTGGAGACCATAAACATCACTTTAGATTTTAAATCTCATTATCGATTTAAAAAAAAAAGAGAGAGAGAGAAAAAGGAAAGTAATTTTATTGCTCTTATGGTATGTTTTCCATTATTTGCATAATTGTTTAATGCTAATAAGACAATTAGCAATTCTTACAGCTTAATAATTACCCAGCAATGACTGGCCTAGTGTAGCTCAATGAATTTTTAAATTGTTGCTGGGGGTCTTGACATTTTTTGCGTTAGAGATGCTGTTCATGCAAACAGGGTAACACCAAAGGCAAGACCCCACCAGCTACACAGGACAGGCAGATTATTTTTATAAAGGTCTCAAATTTAAAAGGAAGGGAAAATGCAAGCTCTGCATTTTGCTGCTTCAGGGCCAAATTATCTAAATACACAGAGAGGGAATGCAGAGATTTAAAAATCAGTCCACCTTAGGCAAATGCTACCCCTGTAGAAGCCAGGCTACTTGGCTGGTGTGGGGCCGGCTTTAACATACCCAAAGCTAACAGAAGTCTTACCATTTTTAGCTTTTAGTGAACAACTCCTTGTGTTAAGCATGAATCATACCATCCTGAACTGGGGTATGGCCAGAAGGAAGTTAATTGAGGGCAAGCAGGGCCAGGATTGTGTTTGTCACTGGCCGAGATCACAGATAAGGTTGGCTGGAGGAAGAGGATGGTGGGGCCCTGGGGAGCAGTTGCTGGAAATAGACTCCATGGCTCACATTTATACACAGACAATCAATAATGGAGATGGAGTTTTCCTCTCCTTTTTTTTGCACAAGATTTCTTCCATGCTGCTCCTTGCAAAGCGAGGCTTCTCTTTCTCTACCCTTCCTCTTTTCTGGCTGGCAAAACATCGATGCCTTTAACTGTGAAATTCCACTTGTTGGCTGTTACCTGCATACCTTTCCCTGCATTTCTGCTGTTGACGTAGTGGGTCAGGCAGATTTGCCTCTGAGCTCAGTGCTGGGACTCTTCCAGTTCCCCAACATCAAGCCCCACAGGCAGCTGCCACTGAGTCAAGAGCATGCAGGCACCTCCCCAGTTAGTCATGCCCTGCTCATGGCAAAACTCACGTGGTGCTCCAGGACATCCCTCACGGTTCCAGGGATGCACAACTGACCCCAGAGCTGCGTCAAATGGCTGCACCCCCGCTCGGGGCATCGGCACATGCCAGGGACACGCTCCTAGCCACACCAGGCCTGGCAGGAACAGCGTACGGTCGGGTTAGAGATGCCCACTTGTGCCCAGCCAAGGCAGCGAAGGTTCATCCTGTGCGTGCTGGTCAAATGTCCATTTCCCTCCTGAGGCTGCCGCATCTGGGTCATAAAAACACGATGTCTTGATCATGGGTCATAAAAACATTTGATCTTTGTAGCAGAGAGAAATGATATGCAGTAGGCAATCACCATAAGACGCACCTGGTGTTTGCAGAGGACTTGTGATCCCTGATGCTTGCAGGGTATGGAGGTGGGACCTGAGCACCTCTGTGGGGAAGCAGCTGGGTGTTGAGAGGACCCACTGTGAATGCCATTGCAACATGGGTGAGGATGTGTCCGGTCCCCCTCTCCTCCCAAGCCTTGGCTCTCCCGCTGCAGCCTGCCTGCACCACACCACTCCCTCCACCTCAGCACCCCGGAGCCTGTTTCCAGCCTGGATTCAGCTATTCCTGCATTCCTGCCCTCTCCTTGCCAGCTGGTATTTAGTGGAGGGGCCCTGCAGCCCCCCCCCCCAGCTGCTCCAGGACTGCCCAGCTCCCCCTCGGCTCCCTTCACTGCCCAGCCCCAGCCGTGCAGGCACGTTCAGGGCCAGCGGATGCACAGGGGTTGTGCCAGTCCTGCCCGGAGCTGGGTGCAGCCACAGGGTGCCGAACAAGCCTGCGGCCAGCCTTCCCTTCCCCATCGTGCCTCCCCTAGAGCTGGGATGGGATTCCCAGTGTGTCCAAGGAGACCAAAAGCCTCCCCACGAGCCAGGATTGAGCACGTTCCCCAGCTCCACGTGGACTCTCTCAGGCACCAGCCCAGGCAGCCCATGGCTCTCCTGGGAAGCTCTCGACTACAGCAGATTGTGGTAGAGAATTGTCTAGGGAGGGATTCTGCACCACTTTGGGACGTGTGGTCTGCAACGCAGACAGGAGCAGTGATTTCCACTGGGTGAGTCATGGGGATCCCACAGGCTTGGCCAGGAACGACCCTGCAAACCTCCTCCCTGCTCCTCCACTAAGCGAGGCACTAGCTCTCCTTGAAGACAGAGGAGATGGCCCCAGCCCCCGGGGAGGAGCCTGGCAGACCTGTGAAGGGTAACACTGTCAGCTCAGCAGGGATGGGAGGAGAGAAGGTGCTCAGCCAGGCAGAGATGGAAGTTAGAGCACTGATTAAAAGGCAGGCGAGTGTCAGAGCATCAGTAATGCTGTTGGTAACTGCTCAGAGCTGTCACGGCTGCCTTCGCAGCAGTGCCCTGAGCTGTCTCTGTACGGCCGGGTGCCCCTTGACAGCCCCGTTCTCAGCCCCGATCTGGTTTCAGTGACGTGCTCCAAGCCAGGGCAACCTGCGTAGCTCTGCTGGGTCCAAGCAGAGGGCAGCAGCAGAGCACAGGCATCCTGGGAACCTTCGCTACAACAAAAAGGCGAGAGCCCAACAAATCATAGATGATGCTTTTTGTATTGGGAGATCTGTGGGAAGGCCTAGCTCTGCAGAGTAACTTCCACCCACTCTCCCGCCCTTTGAATTTGTCTACTGATATCCCAAAAGTTGATTTCTGCTGCTCCTGATAGAGATGCTCCTTCCACCTTCTCAGACACATCTCTTCACACTGCTCTGCTAAGCCTGGCTGTTGTGGTCTGAGGGCTCAGGTAGTGCTGCCAAGATCCAAGCATCCTCCGCTCCTCCAAAGCAGGCCTCCTGCAGCTGGCCTGCTCACAGCAGGCATCGCCACGCAGAGTAGAATTTGGGGTCAACCACGCAATTTGGTTTTGCCCGTAAGTGTTTCCAGTTGCAGCCCTGGAGCATGATTTCTGGAAAGCCCTGGCTGGAGGGAGGATCTTCACCAAAGCACCACTACTTTGACTCGCTGTCTTTGCATGGTAGCAGTCTTGAGACGTTTTCCTTGATTCAAAGTCCAGTGAAAAGCCCTTTTTTCCAGCCCATCCCACACGTTCCCAGCTGCTCCAGGGCCACAGCAGCATCAGAAGAATGACCTCCCTGCTCTGACAAACTGAGCAGTACCTTAATGATGTCTGATAAGGGACTAGGGTAAGAGGAGCCAGTAATCTCACTGGGAACCCTTTAGACAGGCGTTAATCCTGCTGTCACCAAGCCCCTCAGGAAAACCATTTCACTGACTTGATCTTCTTCAGCTGTTCCTCCACATAATTTATATGTAGCTAATTGCCACAGTAGTGGCTCCGGATGCGAAGCAGATGCTGCTGAGGAAAAGAGCATGTTGCATCCTTAAGTGATGGCTCCAATCTCTTTATTTAAAGGCAAGGCTACTTACAGTTGCTGGGAGGTTCAGATCTCCCCCTTTTCTCCACCTCTCTGCAAGGCCAGCCATTCATTCATATTCTGACACACTAGCAAAAGTACTCAGCTGTGGCACTCCTCAGTTGCAAGGATGGACAATATTTCTCCACCCGGCCACCCATGAGGCCACAACCGTCCTTGCCACCGGCCAGGAGATACAGACTTATTTACAGCTATCTATACAATTCCTCCAGGATTTTTGTCTTTAGAATACTACAAAGATTCTCTACCAACAAGCAGAGTGCCAGAGGAATAGAGACACACGATGTGAAAGCAAACCGGTGACTAGATTTGAGACTGGAGAATGAGCATAGGTGGCTGTTATTTCTCTGGAGCAGAGGGAAGACAGACAGCTCCTCTTCTGTCCTCTGGCAAATGCGCCATCACCCCTATCTGCAGACAAGGACCCGAAAGCAGCGGCCAGAAGAGTCACAGGGAGGAACTGGCGGACCACAAAGAGGAAACCCAGCTGCTTGTTTGAAGACTCCACTGTGACAGAGCCCAGCTGCTGGAATGTTTGCAGATGAACCAAGAAGTTTGTTTCTAAAGAAAAATTTTCCAATAAAGCTCTTAAAAGCTGTCTAGTCAGCAGCTGGTGCTGACTAAACTCATCTGTTATACCCCACTGACCCTTCTAAACCTCCTCCGTTTCCTGCATATACTGTAAAAGGCCAAGATAGCTCTGTGAGCATTTGGCCACAGAGCCAGACCTTCTAGAGATGCTGGGGCTAGAATAACAAGAGGCTGAAGAACAGGGAGAGAGGATGTCAAGCTACACCAAGGCAGCATGGAGCACAGAAAGGCATATTGGAAACAAAGAGAATTTTAATTTAAAAAAACAAAATCCCACCCCAGAACACCCACTCCCAGAAAACAAAAGTGGTCTCGCCCCCTGCGCAGATCCGGATGTTCTCTCCAGCACAGAGAGTGCAGAGACTCCAATTGCAAGGGCCAGCGCTCCCTTCTGCTCTCCCAGCAGCTCTGCCTTCTTGGAAAGACAAAAAGAATATAACAATAAACCAACAGCCACTGCCCTAAGACCCCATGGAGGAAGTGGTCCCTGTTTGGCACAATGTTCAGGAGATCCTTCTCCCACAATAATGGCACCTTAGCCAGGCAGACCAATCCTTGCCTCTTCCTGATCTTCAGTCAGCACACTCTCCTCTTCCAGCACAGTCTGGCCTGCTACATCACCTCTTTGATCCTCCAGCATGCGGGTTGAAATACACTGTCTCCTTACGGGGCTTCAATGCAGCCAATGAGTCCAGTTAATTCCTCTGGAAGCGGAGCTCCCAGAACCACGCGTTCATATCATGGCCTCCATGTGCAGAACCTTCAAGGCCTCTGAAATCTGAGAGCTGGTGTCGATCTGGCCGTACATCCCCACCAGGAAGGCCCTGTGCAGTAACACTGCTGCGTGTTCTGTGAAAGGGAAACACAGCATGAGGGCTGACCCGAGAGCTCCAACATGCAAGCACAAAAGCAATCCACCAGCAAACATGGGGGTGAACATTTGCAGCTGTACAAGAAATTGTCTCCTTCTGTAAGAACATGGTACAAGCCACCCTCTAGTAGCCCCGTGGGTATGCAATCCTGTCAGAGATCCTAACTCAGAGCAAAATCCCAAGGGAGCAAATCCACTTGAAGGAAGCCTCCCTTGTCCCCATGGCAAATCTCTCTCGTAACGCTCACACAAAAGCTGTTATTGATACAGATCACCTGCGTGTTCCATGGCCTGGGGTAGGCAACACTGACCCTCGGCAACTTCCCAGGGAGGCTGTTCCCAGCACTGGAGCCCAGCTTCGACCCTTGCGAGGCCAAGCATGCATCGAACGCAGCAGATATCAACTCACCTTGGCAAAGGAGGGTGTATTCCGGCAGGTTCCTCAGTGCTGTCTGCACCACCTCAAAGTCTCGGCTGCCAAGGCAGTACATGAAGGTGGGAAGGAAGTCTGCAGCAATGCTGGGAGTAAAACATGATAGTGTCAGTACAGCCCAGATCACCATCAACAGGCGTGCAAGATGGGCAGCCAGCGGCCATCAGTGACTCAGGATAGCCTAAGTTCCGGTGCTCCTCACCTGGGGTTGTTCTGAATGGAGCGCAAAGCCAGGCTAAAGGCTAGATTTCTGCAGGACTCCTCTGACGAACTCATCAGCTTCTGTAGGTTTGTCTGAAAGAAGATGCACAGATTAGGAGGATCACAGGGCCATCCAGGGAGCACAAACTCCTCAGACTTGCACGACTACCCCTCCAGCACCAATCCAGCCCAACACACATCTAGCAGGTACTAGCTGAGCCAGGAAATCCCTCTCTGTAAGAAGGATTATCCTGGTTTTGAATACTTTAAAGCACCCTCCTGTAATCTTATTCCACATGGGACAGCTGAATTTTCCCTGGGCTCCACTGTTTTTGACAGAGCTCTCTCCTTGCTCCAATACTGGGACGGGGACAGAGGGTTAATTCTTCCTCTGGCATAAAGAAGAGTTGAAGTGAACGAGGACAGACCCAGTATGCAATGGAGAGAAGACGGCAGGTAGTAAATACCGCCTGCTGTCAGAAGGCCTAACTGAAGGTAAATTTCTCCTAAGATGCTGCAACAACCACCCAAACAGCAGAGGAAGGGTAGTACTTAAGCTGGCTGTGCCACACAGACTGGTGAAAAGAATACCTTGTTCCAGTGGCAGTGTGAGGCACTAATACTCACAGCAAAAAAGGAGAGAATTTCTGGCCTCCGTCTGGACATCTCATCGATGTCTGTCAGCACCTCCAGGATGTCTGGTGGAAGACACAGATTGAAAGGGGTGACTGAAATTCACTGATCCAGGAAAGAATCTTTCTCCCTACAAATCCAATCTCCCAAGCAGTCAGGTTTTTCCACCACCTCAAAGAGCTAGAGTAATAAAGGAATTCTTCAAAAAGGACGAGAACAGGTTGGTCATGTGCTAGATCAGCATATCCCAACCTGCCCAGGCAGAGGCCACCAGCACTGCTATGTCTCAGAGAGGGGAAGGAGTGCAGTGGGGTGTGAGATTTCAATGCAAGCACACCTTGTTCTGTACCTGAAAGATCTTCACACAAAGCCTCTTTTAAAAACAGTGTCCAGGCAGGCTTTCTTTCCCGTATTTCTAGTGTGGAAGAAAAACTGTCACCCCAATACCAAAACTTAGGCCCGAACATTGGACATCTGTGATTTCAGAAGACCCTTGGAGAAGCAGCATGTTGTTGCCATATGCCAGGTTAACATGATTTTCATTCACAAAGGCCATTTGGGGATTTCTCATCAGTTTGGTATTTTTATATCATTAAAAAAAAAAATGGCACTCCTATCAGCACTCCAGACCTGGCTCAACATGAACTGCAGTGCTCCTTGAATTACTCATACTATCTCCCAGAGCACTTACAAGATCCTTGAAGGGCCCTGGAGGGGAGGCAGTCGCAACGCTGCCCAGCTAAGTGATAACGGCATCGTAGGAAGCCTCTGTCACAGAATCACAGAAGGTTATGGACAAGTTCATCCAAAACAAAACCACATCCTAACTGCTGGAGACTTCCAAACACAAGACTGAAACAGGAAACTACCCTGTAGCTGACAGATAAGTAACAGGGTTGGTATATGTCTGCATTTGTCCTGTGTCTTTGCACAGCTCTGCAGGTCCTTGCTTACCCTCAACCGTTTGGCCTCTTGAGAGCCTCTTCATATATGGGGCCATTTCGGCTGGTGTGAGAGGAGTGAAGAGAGACACGCTGACGAGTGGGAGAGAGCCAGCTGCTGCTTCATCTGGGCAGGGGAGAGAGAAAGAACAGGTCACTCCTGACAGTCTACGTAGTTTTAACAAGGAGACAGGTCTGGTATTCCCTACCAGTACAGTGGGGTATCATGAGCAATACTGTAATACAATTCCTGGCTCTCACACTGTCTTGAGCCTCGCTGCACCTTCTGGTACCCCTCAGTGGATGCAAAGAGAAGGAACCTTCCCAAACTGTCTTAATACTGAATTATTTTCCCATGCACGTTGTAAACAGTGGAGAAGTGGATGTACCCTTAGGGTCTGCTGACAGGTCAATCCTTAAGTGTGGCCGAGGAAGGCAAAATCCACAACAGTGAAACTTGCCCTTGTTAAGGGCTGTTGTGCTGCTCCAGTAGCGATACCACTGGCAGGAAAGAAAATTAACCCATCCCAGATACCCGTTCCAAACTGCTGGGTACACAAGTGCCATTCTCCACTCTGAATACTCTTTCATTGGGCTGTTAAGAGAAGAATGAGCGCAGCAA
The DNA here is from genome assembly GCA_013400195.1 of Aramus guarauna. Taxonomy (NCBI): domain Eukaryota; kingdom Metazoa; phylum Chordata; class Aves; order Gruiformes; family Aramidae; genus Aramus; species Aramus guarauna. The sequence goes on from VXBL01008900.1 coordinate 200,921, forward strand.
ACAGCCCATAAAAGCATCTGTGCTCCAAACATACTTCAGGTTCACCAGCTGGAATAACTCTTTCTCCCACTCAGACTCACCATCCTTCTCTTCATCAGAGCCCCTGTCCAAGACTCCACTCTTACTAGGCAGACTCAGCCCAGCCAGAAGGGACTTCAACATCGCTAGGTCACTGTTGTCTGATGATAGGTCACTGGGGGAAGAGATGGCACGTTTAGCTTTCAGTAGCAGTAAGGGCATGAGGACAAGGAACAGCACATATACGTACACTAAAGCGAACAGCTTCTCAGATGCAGAAACAAGATTGTTCCTTTCATTGTAACTGGAACTCAAAGGCATTTTTTCCCATATCTGAAGGTGGGACCCTGCAGCCACCGCTGAGGGAAAAGACCCTCCTGCTGGCCCTCTGGAAATGACTGCAGGGCACTACAATGCCTCAAGAGGACGTTTAGGCCATGATGTGAGTTGAAATCATTATCTGACTTCCTTGGCCTCAGTTTTCACCTATGAAAAGGGATATGCTGCTCATCTCAATAGAGACTTGAAGGAGCTAAGGGTGAAAGAGTGCCGTATTAATAGCTATTTTGTCACATCCTCTTGCTGTCTTCTGTCTGATTAGCTCATGGCAGCCTGACTGCACAAGCTCTCTGTGAGCCAACCACAGGCTAAAATGGAATAAGGAAGCTTACTGGAGTGGATCCGAGTGCTTCTGCAAGAAGGAGACAGCTGCCTGGGCATTGCATGTGATGTACTTGTGGATAAACTGGACAAACTTGCTGATAAAGGCAGCCAGGTGCCGCGAGGATTTTCTGTAGTTCTGAGAAAGGATTGAGAAGATGAGAGTTAACAAAAAAAAAAGAGCAGTGACACACTGCCCCATCCTGCCCCTCTGGGTACCAGGGAGTAGCTTCTTGATCTCCTGCCTCCTCTTTAAGCTCTCCAAGGTACTTGATAGGCTTTTTTTTTTTTTTTTATTCTTGGGTATATGAAGGTTTTCCCTTCAAATGGGAGAGAGCTAGGCTCTGTGTTACATGAGCTTCTCCATCTAGTGGCTTGCAGCCCACACACAGAAGGGGAGCGGGGACTTTCCTACCAGCAGCAGACGGATGAAGGACAGGAGACAGTCCCATAGTGCCGCCTGGTGCTCGTTCTGGAAGACCTGCGGCTGGAGCAGCTCCAGGATCCCCAGGACGTGGATGAAGAAGGTCAAGTGGTTCTGCTGCCTGAACTCCTGGAAGTTGAGGTGAACACGGCCGTGCAGCAGTGCTGCAATCATTGGCAAGTGCCTGAAATGCCAAACAGAAGAAAATCCAGATCTAGCCTCTTCCTGTAAACAGTTCCATGTTGTTACACCTCAGTTCCTGGAAGGAAGCATCTCTTATCCTCTCCCAGGGTTCTGGATTTGATCCATGTATCCATAGAATTAGCAAACCCCATTTCCACCCATGTTCTGTTCTCTGGTCTCCAATTCCAAGACAACTGTTTCCGGACAGACACAGAGCCGAAAGAGGTGTGCCTCATTATAAGAGATACAATTTTGCTGCCCTTTCTCTTGACTTTTGTACATGAAAGCAGATTCTGTCACAATCATCCTGATTGCTGCAAGTTTGCTCCCCCTCTAGGACAAGGATGGATGCTTTTCAATGAATGCCAGCCACATGGAGCGTGAAAGGGGAGAGTGGTACCTAAGAAGCAGGATGGGATGAGCCACAGCTAGCTTCCTGCAGGCCATATTGGCATCCCACACGCGGCTTTCTGATGACTTGGAGTCACTGGTGTCTGCGAGGAGGTTAATGAATCTGTGAACCAGGGCATCAAGCTAGAAGAAAAGTAGTGAGTAAACAGTTAAGAAGTTTAAAGTGCAATCAAGCCCCTGGCTCTGCAGCAGTGTTTCCCAATTCCTTTCCAACTACGGAGGGGGTTAACAGAAATTATTTTCAGGTAGAATCTGCGAGCAGATACAACGTTCCAGCTGGCACAGGATCTGAAGTCCACAGTCCCTACAGACATCAAAGCAGGATCAGACGCCTGCACACTTGTGCTTTATGGAAGCTTTTGGCACACAGAAGCTTGTGGAGCTTATACTATTTTATAGACAGACCCTGCAAAATAAACTACCCCTGAACTCTCTGCTCCTGAGAGTGCAGGCAGGGAAGGGGCAACACAAGAGTAAGGTAAAGAAACCACAGCGACCCAGGAAACTTTTGCCAGTCCTCTCCTTTTAGACTGGGTATTGAGGTAGCATACACTCGGGGTACACAACTGGAAAGGGGCTTTCCTATGCCTCTAACTTTACCTTGCAAGTGCTGCTGTCTCTGGCTCCTTCACTGGTGAGAATCATCTCAGGCATAGGCACAAGGAGCTCAGGCAGTTGCAGGTATATTTGAAGCAGAAGGTCCTGGCAGCATTTTCCCACAGAGCTAAAGGAAAAAGGGAGAGGTCAGCCCCTGGTTACTATGTTAGTTCAACTAGCAAACGTCCCAGACCCATCAGATTAGTAACAGCCTTCCTGCATATGGCAAACAGACCATGTAAAAGAACAGCCACCGCTAATCCGAATCTGTGGGTTTTTTGTCTTTCCTTCTTTTGAACTACTCAAACCATTCACAGTCTACAGGGATCCATCCACAGTCTACGGGGATCCAGCATTAGGCCATTTGGAGTTAGAAAACCACAGTTACAAAGGGGCACAGGACAAGAAAGCTCTGTTTACATCTCCAGTGAAGAGTTCCTGCACGTGGTACTCATGGTCATCCCCATCCCAATGGGAAGAGCAGCCAGAAGCACAACTACTCACACTAGCCAGCCTGTTCTCTACACACCTGCCTGCCCAGATCCCTGGCACAGTCTGCACTGGGAGGCAGTGCAATGCAATGGCAACTGAGATCACTCAGTATCTAACACCACCATAAGCGAGGTTTGGATTAGCTCAGTTTGTTTCACTGCCACAAATACACCATCTTCCTGTTCTTCCCTCAGTCCTATGGCACAATCTAGTCTTCATTCAACTTTGAAAGCAATCGTAATGCTCAGAAGCTGGATGTATTGTGAACAGTGATTCAAGGGATGAGTAGACAAGAAATCCCACGTTAGGAACTGGTAATTAAAAATAACCATTGATTTAAAACAAACAAACAAACAAAAAACAAAACAAAAAAAACCACAAAAGCCCAAAACACCCACAAAAAATATGGCAAGCATTTTGTCCTGAAGCGCTAAAAGCAAAAGGGCCTCGAAATGTAACTTTAAAAGTCACCTTCCTGGTCCAAGTACCACTTGAAATGACAAGTAATTAGAATGAGAGGAGATAGTGCTCCCCCATTTCAACCTCACCTGCTTCCCCACTGCTGGATACAGCTGGTCAGATACTCCGTTACTTTTTTGATGCTCTCAAGGTCCCCATGAGAACAACTGAGCAACAAAGGCAGTCGAGACTGGATGAGTGTGCAGGAAGCCTCTTCTGTGTTCTGGTATCTGGTTTCTGCTTCAGCCAGGATCAGCTCCACCATGCTGATCAATTCTGATGCCTTTAAGTGGAGCACAAATTCCTCACGGCGCTTCTGTAATGCAAGAGAACACCCAAAAATGAATCCAAACTGAATCCCGAGATCCCTAGTTCCTTCCAGTCACACTTTCCCCAACTGGAATAGAACATCTCTTAGGACTAGACTTGAGAACAGCCCCATATCTGGAGCTCAGAAAGCATGCATCACAGCCCCAAATGAAATCTCTTTACCCCTCTTCTACTTCTAAACTCATTTACTTCCAACTCAGGTTGTGCGATGGGACAGAAACTATAATTCAGTCACCAAACCAAAGAAATTCCTTCATGGAGAAGAGATGCAGCTCCCTTTTCTTGGTGAAATGGGAATTAGCCCACACTGGGTTTTAGCTTGCTCACCACTGTAGCCTTGTGCCTAGATGTTTAATGGATTTTGTGGCAACCGCTGCAGGAGATGCAGAGGAAATGCCAAGTGGGCAAACTTATGTGTGTTCATATCAGCTTTTTGGACTCAGAATTGCCACTGTAATATGTAACATAGCAGAGCAGCTAAATAACCAGCTGAGGTACAAGCAGCAAACTTGGCATGCTGCACCTGTATTGCTCCAGCCACCTCTTGGGCCATGGAAAAATCAGGCACTGTGAAAGCATCGCCTCTCGCTCCATCCAGAGAGGAATCCTAGAAGAACCACTAGAGAGGAACCACTACCTGAGGAGTATGATGGTCCCTTCCCTGCCAGATCCGAGGAATGTGAATACAGGCCCACAAGAAATCCAAAGACGCAGTTGGGTCAAACCTGCCAGAAGACAAAAGAAGACAGATTTGCAATTAGAGTCAACGCAGCCCTCGGGCAGCACACAAACACATGGTGGTGTCTCTAAACATCATGAGTACTGTGAAGAAAGAAACATCTGCAAATGTAAAAATAGGATCCATTAAGTCCCAAGAAGGGGTTTGGTTCTATTCCCAGATTATGACTAAATATTTGTTGCAATAAGCACGGCACAGGGTATGGAGCCAAACAAACAGCATTCAGCAAGAGTGTGGCAGCTACACAGAGCCTGGCACCACAGGGCCAGACATTTGTACCAATTGTTTGTGTTGGTGACCGTGAGACCAGTGACCCCACTGTCCCAGCGTACAGAACACCCTATCCTGGCTGTTACCCTGAATTGCAGAAATTAATTAAATTGTTAGTGAGCAAGAGATAAATAAGAAAATAAGCAAACTGAAATACTGCCAGCTTTAGAAGTATTGCTAGTTTAGTAACCTCCTGAATTACTACTATAAGGTGTGAGCATTTCCTGGTCCCTAAGCGTAACACGTTTAAGCAAGATACTACTACAGTGGCACTTCGGTATTTGAGACCAATGTATAGAAGCTGAGAGCTAGGGCTGCTCCAGAGATCAGAACTGGGAGCCTGATGCCAGGAAGGGGGTTAGAGAAAGACTGGTAATGGAATTTAGTACAACCAAAAGATCCTGCAGAGCCTGCCCAGGTACAGAGACTGCCATCGGTTCGCTATCCAAGCCATCTTTCAAACCCCACGTTCATAAAGCTAATCAACCAGGGCAATGCTAGATGGATTACCCAGCGATTAGCACTTCCTGATTAGAACACAGCCAAATCTTTATGTGCTGCTTCCATCAAACAGCAGGTAGTATTTATATCAAGGTACACAAATCAGCATGACTGAAATCAGCATCCCTCACACAAAGCCTGTTTTTGGCTGGGTTACATCTCCTGGCAGATGCACCGTGGAATGTGGCAGCTCTTGTTCTCAGCTTCTGTTTGTTCTCTCTCAGACACAATGAAACACAAACTCAAAACTCCTTTCTAGGCCCAAAAAACAAGACTCACCTTTGCTCCCGGTTCCTGCAAAGCAGAAGCCTGATGCACTGGTGCAGTGTGGTCCAGCTGGACTGGTGAGTAAGAAGAGCCAAGAGATAGGGGCGGAAGGAGGGCACCTGGGACCCTGCCTGAAAGGACCAAACAAGGAAGAGATGTAACAAACAGATCCTTCCTGCGAGGTGGATGTAGGACATACTATGTATGTTACAGAAGGATGGTGATGCAGGCATGCAGACAACACAGAAGACAACACATGGATTTAGGATTTGAACTGCAGTACTTTAACAGAATATGGCATCAGCTGCGAAATTCAGTTCTAGTCTTAGCTTCAGCATAGCAGTTCTGGGAAAGCTATTTATCTGTCTGCAAAAATACCAATGAAAACACAGCTGGCTGGGCTGTTACAGGACTATGTTGTGTCTGCAATGCACTTCAAAGTCCTGAAAAGAACACAGCTGAGGAAATATAATGATAAGATGAAACATAAACCCTTCACTGAGAAGGACACACCAGAATGCTCCTCCTAGTCAGCCTGTGCTGCTTTGGAACTGGTAGAGCAACATGTGGCAAAATGTAAAACTACCCCTTGCCCTCTCTCCGCATGCAGGTCAGTACCCCAGAAAGGTGGTTTCAGCACAGTAGTCCCTCTTCCCAACAACTCTTACTTTGTTCCAGGAGAACAGCAGCTTCTGCTGCAGATCAGGGCAGCTGCTGATCACCTCTGGGTCCAACATCTCCAGCCAGTCATTCAGAAGTCCAGAGGAGGGCCCTAGCCAGGCTGCTTCAGTACTGAGGAGAAAACAAAGCCAGTATCAGCAGCGATGCCGTGAACCCAGACCTCCCAGTGAATTCCCATCATTGCCTAGGCTCACCTGCAACTGTCCAGCTCCTTCTTCACTGGTGTTTCTTCTTTGTCCTGGAGCAACAAGGAGCTCACCACAGCAATTGGTTTCATGGCAGGAAACCTGGCAGTGGTCTCAACAGTAGCTGAGAAGAGGACAGTCAGGAGTTCTTCCAAGTATGGAGAGTGAGTTTCAATCAGACCTTGAAGAACTAGCAGAGGGAGAAAGATGTCACTTGTTAACTTCAGGATGTGGTGAAAGCTATGGTGGAACCTTGTAAGAGTATCATGAAGGCAATCATTCCAGCATTCCCAAGAGCCTGGCTCAGCAAGGAAGAGGGAAGCCATTTTCAGCTGGGATAGCAGGCTTCTATTTCGCATTTTGCTAGTGGAAACCAAGAGTTTGCCGAGAGACTTATTCCCAGCCCCAGATCACAGTTTATAAACCCACATACCAGTGCAGGGGAAGAAGCTGATACAAGATAGGACCAAGTTTAGATCAGTTCACATTTTCTGATCCAGGCAGAAGGCAGCTTCCCACAGCCTGCACATTAGACACTCCCTTGCTGGGCTGGCAGTTCAACCTGCTGCTGCAACAGGGAAGGAGAGCAGGGCGACAGCCATACCTTTGCTGATGAGCTCCGGCTCCACATTACACTTCTCTCCTGATTTCAGGGTTGCAATGATGGCACGTACCGTGGAGCTGATCAAGTCAGGGTCACGACGGAAAGTCAGAGCTTCTGTGAGGTGCAAGAAGCCACCTCGAACTGCAAAGAAATCACAGTGTTGGCATCACAGGGCCAAGCCAGCCCCCACATCAGGCTTCTCTTCTACAGATGCCCCATGTTGTTCCAGGGCACAACTACTCAAGCATACAAACCCACTACTACCATTGTACTCCCACCCAAACCCTTGACAGCTCTTCTGCATCTTACAGGAATATGTGGCTCAGACAATATGCTGTAACTACAAACCCAATTCTGCGCCTAAGCTCTTGGTTATAGACTCCTCCTCCCAACAGATGGCAGATGATAAACAACTCTACAAGTCATGATATGACCTTGTTCCAGAGGCAGCCTTGCATGCACATCCTTCAGGACTACAGCTAGCACAGAACTCCTGGTCTGAGCAATCGGAAGTTTTCCCTGAAAGATCTGCTGTGCTTGGTGAGATGCTACCAAGTGTCTATGCTAAACTCTCAGGATGTCTGCATCCTCATGGAGTTTACATAGCTTTGTACAAAACCTCTCTTTGCTACTCCTAAGCACACCTCTCTAAGAGGCAGCCCACCCCACTTTCTGTTCTGGGCGCAGTTTGGTTTCTGTCCCTTTCTTGTCCCACTCAGTCCCGTAAGCTGCACAATGCCAGTACCGTCATTGATCCTGTGCCTTGAGGAGTACTGCACAGCAAAGGCCTTCAGCTGAGCACGCAGAGGACCATCTTCCACTGCAGGGTTCTCCAACCACTGCAGCATCTGCATGAGGACTTTGAAGAAGAGCGAGGAGAAGGCAGTGTCCTGTGGCATGCAGCGCTGGGGAGAACAGCAGAACAGACTTGCTTATACACATTTCAAGAATACAACAAAGATAGCACGAAAGATGCAGACAGTGGCACATACTGCCAGAAATACATAGAGCACACCTACTGTTACACTGTAGCTCACTCAAATCAAGGCAGCAGCTTCTGGTGTACAATGCAAGGCAAAAGACCCACTCTCTCGCTCTCTCACACACACACACACAAAATACCTCTCCCAGCATAACTAGTGGTAATGTTGTGCCTTCTTTCACCGTGATGAAAAGAATGACATATTTCATTGAATACCTCGAAGCCTACTCTGAAGATTTCTTTAAGGAATTACAGGCTTCAGCTCTCAAGTTGTCTGCAAATGCCCTGACTTGCAAGACATGTCCCTGCCTCAAAATAGCACAGACTAGAGATCCCAAAACTAACAGAGATCCACAGCCGCAAATCCTCAGTACTGCACAGTTCCCAGATGAGGTAGGGTACACCTAACCCTGCACATAAACCCCAACTCTCAGCAGTGCTGGGCTAATGCGGCCAGCCCGCATCCAGATGCCTACGTCCAGGCAACCTGAGGCCCTCCCTCTGTGTCGTGTTCCCCAGGCTTCATTTCCAGCATTATACAGGTAGAGCGTCGGCACACAGCGGAGCAGATGCATTGCAGACTTTGTTTCCTCCTCACCCCTCTTTGTTAAATGCTACAAAGATTCTCATCCTGTACTGCTCACCTGATACTGGTACAACTGGCGCATCAGCGGGCAGGAGATGAAGTGGTTACGATGCATTGCCATCACCAACGCACCGCTGTGCGGAGAGTTCATCAGTGCAGCTACTGCCTGCAGAAGTCGTGCTGTGATCCCAGTCACCTGTGTGTTCCCTTGGCGGATGTGAGCCAGTTCCTGCCCCAGGGCCTGCTGCAGCGCCAGCGCAAGTGGGCGCAGGTTTGAATTCTGCCATCGTGGGTCCGGGTTTAGTGGGAAAAGCTGGTGGGACACAGAAGGGAATAAGTTTGAGAGTAAATGAAAGGACTTGCTGTACCATAAACATCCTGAGGCAGAAGACTGATTTACCTTGTACGATTATACTGACTGTGGGCTAACTGGAACCTTCTGATACAGCTTTTTCAGTATTTTAGTGCCTGGTACAGGAACGTACACAGCATTTACACAACCTCAACATGACTATTAACACCAACACTGTGGGGGAATCACCATACTACCCAAATATGGGCAACCAACTTGGCCAATTAATTCCCTGTAGGCTCCTTCTGGAGTCAATGGAGAGCGGGAGGCTCTGCAAGCAGACATGTCAGAGTATAAATGCTGTTTGCACACAGCTTTGCCGCCAAGGCCCTGCGAGCATTGCACAAATCCTCCATCCACTGCCGAGAGGAAAGGCACTATACACAGAACAAACAAGGTGCAGAGACAGCAACATGCTAGTAGGCACTGACAGTATTAGGCATGATCAAAAGCCACCTCATGTTCAAACTACAAGAAAAAAAAAATTTTATACTTATTGCCTACAAACACTGTGGGAGGAATGGGTCAGAAGAATGCAGGTATAAGAGAAATGGATTTTGTAAAGCTGCTGCAGGGAAGTAGCTAATCAGCTAGAGGTTATACCAGTACCTGCAGAAAGATGCCTGCCAGATCATCTTCTGGGCCCAGAACCCGGACCTGGCTTAAGGCCCGGATCCGGTTTTGGCCTTGAGAGTTCTCAGGACTAGATTTTGACCTTGCAGCCTCAGTGCTGTCTGCAAGAGGAATAAAAGAAAAGAAAGAAAAATGTTGTTATGGTAGCTAGCATCTGGAGCCCCAACACTGGATCACCTTCAGCTTTACAGTCTCTAACTACTAAGGAATTCAGTAGCTTTCCTCTTGAGGCCGAGCAAGACCTATTTTTCTATATCACTCAGAAAAACTCATTGTAGTAAACTCCAAAAATATTGGATTTTCTCCCTTTGCCAAGAGTGAAACAGTGTAGCAAGGACTAGTGTCTAACTGTAGCTTACTGATATATTGCAACACAACCCCTTTTGAAGGTAGCTCTTCCTGTCCCTCTCAACAGCAAGAGAGGAAGTTTGGAAGACAACTTTGATATTCAGAAGTTTAGGCTAGTGCAGGCAGTACCTCGGCGGGCTGGTAAGGAGGCAGTGAGCAGGGAGTGGAAAGTCTGGCCTCCTGTTGCTCCTCTCTCATGCTGAACCTCCACAAGGTGAGCCATGTAGTCTGAAAAAGGAAAAAATATGAACACATCATCATCATCTTGTCCTCTTTAATAAAGCAGGACAGAATTGGTTGCTGTTTGTACAGCTCCCACAGTGAAGAAAATTTGTGGTTCCTATGGACTTTGTAAACACAAAGCTTAAAGCCTTGTTTCTTTTACAAGGTAGCCTCCAAATTACTTTTTAGACTCTGTCCAATGCAATCCACAAAATCCTTCTCTATTTCAGGAAATACAGCCAAGGGCCATCCAGACAAGCTCTCAGGAGGCGTCTACAGTGACAACAGGCTGCCAATGCAGCCTGTGCACAGAGTTTGCTGAACTAGTTTGCATTTTTCCAAGAAAGTCGCAGGAGATACTCGTGAAAACTGTTCAAGAAAAAGTAAACGTCTAATCAGCTTCCTATGAAGCTCTTACTCTTGTCCATGATGTTCTGCTCCAGCGTCTGCGGGTCATGAGATACTGCCTGATCCAGGTACTGCAGAAGTTTGCTCATGCTGGAAACTGGGATTCCAAAGGACTGAACAAAGAGAAGCAGCTGCTGCGGCTCCAGGTCCTGCAGGGCTGAAATACACAAACACTGGGTCCTCAGACCTCTGAATTGTCCACAGAGGGTCACCTTTATTACCTGACCTTGGTGCTTTTGGCTAGACCAACAGTGACACATTAATGACAGGGCTGCAGAGAGCCTAAAGCCAGAAGTCTGACAGCTGCCTACTATGTTTTCTTTCCTCTGCAAATCATTGTCGTCTTATTGCATCTTCCAGTTAATTCACTCACTGGCTAATTTGATCTTCTGTTTAATTTGATCAAAACCTCAGGAACCCAATCATTTGTATTAAAAAATAACTTCCACCCTATCTGTTGATGGCTGCAAGCAGGAATTACAGAATAATTCAATCACTGGCTATGAGAGCTGTCATTTAATTACTAAGAAAGGGACAAAAGCTCTGAATACCAAGAAGAAAGAGAGCACTGATGAGCTGTGCAAGGACAAAAGTCATTGCAGGTATAGCTTACATCCTTCAGACACTGCTTTCTACATTGCAAGCACAGCATGCCCTATGGAAGCAGCGCTGTGCCTGTTGTCTGGTGACTGTGTAGCTTAGTTCAATCTGAATTGTTGTAACAAAGATGAGACTCCAACTCAGAGTCCCCCATTTCCTTTAAGACACACTGAAAGCGCAATATCCATACAGACTCGCTCCCCTGCTTTAAAAGTAATAGTGACTGCATATAAAAGCCAGCAAGATTCAGCCCTTGGATCAGAGTAGGAGGAACTGCCTTCCACATGCAGTAAGCAGCCCTACCAAAGGCACTGACCTCCTCTTCAGCCTCAGCTTTCACTGAGTTCTGCTCTTAATGCTGTGAGGATTAACCTGTGGGTCTGATGGTTAGTGAGGTTGTATCCTTTCTCCAACCCTTGTTACATGAACCACACATCGTGGCTGCATAGGGAATCCCCCTGGGACATCCCATAATATTCCCTGCCTGAAACCAGCTCATATTCTGTACATCTGCTTGACAGCCCGAAGGGACATAGGAAAGAATCTGTTGTATGTTTAGACTGCAACAGTCACAAAATCCAGGGACACACTGTTTTCTCATTCCAAGCTCCCTGCTCAGCTGCAGCGTCTGCAGTGACCCATGGCCCCACCCAAAGGCGTCCAGGTAGGACGGCTGGGCGCACAGAGGACTGAGCAGGGAAACCTCTCCCTTTCCTGTCAGGAGGGTGTGAAACACGTTGGTGTTTGCTGAAACATCTCACAGGCTCACCTGCATCCACAAGACGCGGGACCTCAGAGCGGATCATACGCAGCTTTAGCCAGTCAGGGAGCAGCAGAGCCTCCTCTGAGGTGTCAACCAGAAAAGCAGTAGGAAGGGGCTTTTTCTCCGGGAACCATATATCCAGTAAGGTATAAAAATCACCGTCCCCTGCTTAAGAGTGGATACAAAATTATCTCCCATGTTCATAAGCACCTAGAACACCCTACCCTTCTCCATACAAATCAATACACCAGAACCATTTCTTGTTCAAAGATCAGAAACAACTTGGGAACAAACACCATCAAGTGGAAATGAGAACTGCACATCTGAGTACCCAGTTCTCGCACTACAGTAAGTCTCTGAGTCCTTCTTGTTTAGCAGGGAGGGACATACCATTATTTTAATATTTCCTGCTGTCTGCAGAAGGCAAAAAAATAAGCCTGCAAATCCTTCAATCTGTGCAGTAATATTCTGATAGATCTTACCGCTACAAACAAATATTGCAAGGGACAAGTCTGTGAGTAGAAGGATTAACACCAGCCTGACCTATTTGGAGATGGCAGATAGAGGAAAGTCTCTCTGTATTGTCCATGACCCCTTGAATAAATCTGAGCATACTTCACTAACCTTGAGGTGGCCCTAGTGTCAGGAGAATAACCATGGCATGAACCACAAGGATGTGCATAGTGGCCGTTTCTCCACTAGTCCAACGAAGGAACACCTGATCCTGGGACTCTGACTGGAAAAGGGCAGAAAAAAATGGGATGAACAAAGGTGGGGAGAGAAAGGAGAATGAGATCTGCGACAAGCAGATGAAATGAGAATTTGGCCAGACCAAAGTTCTACCCAGTCCAATATCTCCAACAGTGACCACAAAAGATACTCAAGGAAAAGTTAAAAAAGCTTTTTATGTACACATACACTTGGCTCTGATATTATGCCAACCTCCAATTATTTTCAGATCAGGGAATTCTTGAACCAGACATGGTTTCTACATACTCAGTAACCCACAATGGGCTGCTTAAGACAGGCAGGGAGGCACTCACCCAGCTGTACACCTCCTCACCCTCCTTACTCTGGCGCATGCGTTTGATGTAGCGCGAAAAGATGGAGAGAAGAGCAACAAGCACTGCATCTGATTCAGCAGAGTATGAGAGCTTGGAGAAGAGGTGAGACATGATGGTAGAGCGCTCCACTATGAGTCGGGCTACATCCTGCAAGAGGAAAAGATCCATGAGGTCTTTACTGAACAACACAGCCAGGTTCTCCTGCTTCACTGCGTCACATTCTCCAGTTTCCATCATCAGCCCAGTTGACAGCACTCTGGAGATCAATGTGTAGAGTCAAGAGTAAGGCCATCACAACAGGGCAAACACCAGTGCTTTGCATGCATCTTGTGATACATTACAGTGCCCCCAATTGTAGCACAGCTGCGTTCTGATGCATCCCATTACAAAGTTGGCATTTACCTAGTAAAAACCTGCATTTCTCTGAAGAAACAGATCCACTGACTCGTATCATTTAATACTCTCCACGTATCTAAACAGATCTATGTAGGCAGAAAGAACACACGAGCCTCTAGATCCGTACATCAATCTCCAAAAACTGTTATGAAGGATGTAGTTCAATGGACTTAAAAGCAATGAAAAAGCACCCAGAGATAGAACAATGAAAAAAATAAAATCATTGTATAAAAGCCAAACATTAAAAATAAATAAATAAAATCACCAAAACCTTTAAAAAAAAAAAAAGTATCAGAAATCCAATTTTGGTTATAGAGAGTGCATGTCCCACCACTAAGGTTCCTGACTTCCCATTCTCTCCCCAGATATATGTGACTGCAGGTTTAGCACCTGCTTACTTATGAAACACTACCAGATGGTGGCATTTCCTTCAAATCACTATCCACTCTTGCATTTCCCATACCACCTGAGATGGGCTGCTGGACTGGAGGTTATTGCTCTGATACAATTTCATGATATGAAACCAAAGACTCAGGTTTCCTTCCAACACATACGCAGAAACACAAACAGGCAGTTCTCAGATTCACATGCCGCCGAGAACCTCATGGTGCTGGTACAGCAAGTCATGTATCTACCACTGTCCTGAGATGCACCAGGTCTCCCTGCGCAATCCCTCTGCCCTGACAACCTGGCCTCTCACCAAAGCGAGGTCATTGTGCTGTCCCTGTTCCTCCACTGGCGCATGCTGGGAGAGGTACACCAGGTAAGCACTGATGGTCTGGGGATCTGTCTCCATGTGGATGGCCTAGAATGAGAATTCCTCTCATTAGAAATCAGGATTTAATGAAAACAAGCACCAGCATAAGAAAAATTCTCCTGCAAACGTGTCAGTATCACACCCACATGCAGTTTACTCAGATTCATTTTAGCATGAGTAGGACAAAGATTAAGGTGGTCACTTATCCCCTTCCAGCTACTAACACCTACCTGTTGCAAGGCAAGAGCTGTTGTTGCTCTAACACTGTCAAACAGCGGCAGCCTCGGGAGGTCTCTCAGCAGCCACTGATATCCCTGCAGCAGTTCAGAATCACCAGAGTCTTCTTCCATGGGGTGATCTTTCTCCTCTCCATCACGCAGTCCCCCTTCTGACAGCACCAAGGACAGGCCCTGCAGAAGTCACACGGACACAGCTGTTGTGTTTGAAGCCACAGCTGGACCACTAGTTTCATACTAGTGAATATAATAGAACTAAGCTTCAAAAATCATGGAACGATCCAAATGCAGCACACAACAGGTTTCGTATCTCATGTAATGTGTTTGCTTGACAGCTACCCTGCTTGAAGTTTCAGTCTTCTCTAAGCATAATCTTTTTGAGGTCTCTGCAATTATCCTTGCCTTGACTGTGCTCTAGAGCTCAGGCACTCGCTCGTTTACATTCCCCACAGACAACAGCTGCTGCCAATTACTCCACGTAGCACACGATCTGCTGAGTCTACACCTGAACTTCCCAGGAAACATAGCAAAATCCAGCTCTATCTTAAGAAAAGTACTACTTGGCTGTTGAACAAAGAAAGTTTATGAGCAGCAGGGAGTAGAAGAGCATTTGATGGGATTTGGAGATTGAGACAAGGTACTGAAGGATGACATGAAATAATTTCACCATGCAGGCTCTGGACTCGTGAGAATCTAGGACTCTGCCCTCAGCTTCTGACAAACCCTAGTCAAGAAGATTTTCATTTTGCTCACCTTCATGGCCAGGACCCGTGAGGCCACCTGGGAGGAACTCAGGCGTCGTAGGAAATAGTCAAGCACCTCACAGGTTGTCTGTTCATCTGCTTTGGGACCCAACAGCAAGTCTTGCAACCGTCCTAGCAACTGCCTTTGCTTCTGCTGTCTCTGTGGAGCGAGAAGTTGGCCTTTCCAGTAAAATCAAATGTGGGATGCACAGAAAGTAAGTAACAGAAACGATCCCCAAAAGACTACTCACCTGGCGTTTCTTGGCACGCTGCTCCTTACTCTCACCCTCTTCTTCTTCTTCACCTGAGGTTGACTCATCAGCAGCATCATGAAGCAGGAACTCACAAAGGCACTGCACAGGTAGGACATCCAAGGAGCCCTCGCTGGACTGAACCAGATCTGCCAGCCATGGCATTGACTGCGATGAGGCCTAGGAAGCAGAAGAATGACAACACAAGATCAGCAGGACACAGATGCAGCACACCAATTATTTAATTCCTGTAAACCACCTTCCCCTGCATCTTACTTAGCTTCCTTTTGCCCCTCACTCTGCTCAAGTTTCAGAGACGAGGGATCAGATCCCAACATAGCCAAGCCATCGAGGGAGCCCACCTGTCTTTGAATGATGTTGAGAAGAAAATCAGGATGACGACTGCGACACAGGAGGTGGCCCAAGCGAAGTGACTGGTTCAGGCTTTTCACCTGCTCCAAAACATGTGGTGGGGGTCTGCGTGGGGGGCCCCTGCCAGAGAAACGAGAAATTATCCATAGGCAGACATACATTCACTCTGGTGTTGATCAGTCAATTCAGCAGTGCATGAGGGCCACATGCAGCTGGCAACAGAAGGACAAGGACTAAACATGACACATATCCCACCAAATCTTGGGGCTCTTCTTGCCCACATCAACCACCCTACGAGCAGCAGGGATTCCTGACTGGTATTAACTGGGATTTTATTATGGCATCAGACTGCAGAAGGCTACTTACTGAGGGTCCAGACTTGTCAGCTGGGACAGCAAGAGGCTACTGCTCTCTGTAATTGTTTGTTTTGTGGATGCAGCAGCCAGATGACCCTCAAATGCAAGAATCTCCTGTTTTTCTCTCTGGGAGATTTGAAGTTCACGATTAATCATCTCTGTGCGTGTCTCCTCATCCGTCAAGGTACATTGAGGATAGGAATAATTACTGCGAGAATAAGTTAAAAAATAATTATTCAAAGAATAATTGAATAAAAGAATATTCAAAACTCATGAACCACAGTCAGAAAGTCCCCAGGACCTTGGCTCCATCATAGAAAAACAAGGCAGCTTCCCAATGGGGCCAGGGAGACCAAGACCTTTTCAGCAAGGTGCATCTGTCATTCCTCCCTTTTTCTCAGCTTTATTCCCTTGCTTATACTATTTCTGTTGGGGGAAGGCGCCTTTCCCAGTCAAACTGCACTGCTGCTGCCAGCCAGCTTATTTTACATCAGTTCCACTGGAAAGGAAGGAGCCAGCTGGCACAAACTTCATTCAGAAATATGTGTTTTCGGTGGTCTATTTGATTTCTGTAGGGATTTAAGCATACTAACTTGGTCATGACCATCTCCATGAGCATCTTTAGAGAGGGGTACTCCTCCCATGCGGCCAGACCTGCAGATGAGAAGGGAAAACAGGGAGAAAGTGCGGGTCTTTATACATATTCTAACACACTCCAAAGTGGGGAGACGCACAACAAATTCACAATGGAACAGTTCACCACACTTAGAGCGCAGACAATGTGATTCCATCTGGTCCAAACCCCCACACTGTGTATTTTTGCACACACAGGGAACATGCAGTTAGTTAACTGCAGTTATCTCACCAACCCAGCACATGCCTTGAACACAGACAACCAGACTTCAGCAGACAGCACCTTGGCCAATTTTTGCAGCAGAACTAGTATCCTGAGAAGTGTCCACACTCACCAATGTTTTCAGGATTGAATGCAGCCACTACAAGCAGGAGAGGCCAGGCTTTCCAGTAGAGGGTAGAAATAGCTAGGTTTGGAGGCTGGTACCTGTAAAAGCCATCAACAGATACAAGTGGTTGGATTTGGTTATTTAAGCCCATCTCAAGACTGCTTTTCTCCTTAATTACACACTGTTTAGATTCAGCCACACCAGTTCAGTGGTCTTCAAAGAAAGAAAAAAAAAAAACAAAACAAAAAAACACCAAAAAGCACCTCTCTCAGGAGGGACAGCAGTATTCAGCTGGAAATTTCTAGAGCAGGAAGGTCAGAGAGCTTGCAGAGGAAAGTCCATTCCATGACTCAAGTCTTACTTGCCTTAGAGAAATTTCCACCTGAACATGGCATTGAAAAGAGTTCCTCGTGATTTTATTATTAGAGATTGTAATAGGAAAAAGCATCTTAAAATCTGTGAACTAGTATTGTTAGTCACAAGGTGAAAAGATCACAACAAGATTGTCTGTGTGATAAGCCTTACCCTGGGGGCAGCTGGATATTCTCTGGATGGTGGTAAGTGCACAGATTTAAGACCGCATCGATCAGCTGGATTCTTTCTACCCTCAGGACCTCGACATCTGGAAGAAGAGAAGACTAAGCAAGTTATTGACCTATCTACCTGGCTGCAAGTCCTTCAAAAAAAAGCATCATAGTATAACAAAAATTTTACTTCAAGCAACTATGTTATTGTGGGCTTGTTCTCATGATATTACAGGAACAAAAAAACAACAACACTTAAAAAGCAGCAACACTTAAAAAAGCCACAAGTCAATATATAAGGATATCGAGCTTTTCAGCTGCAATTTGGTTTAAATTCTTAAGGGCAGCTTTTTTCCAAATGCATCCAATATCATACCTCTATCTTTTTCAGAGTTCAGACACACTCCTTCAGGTTAGCACTGAATCTGCTCAGAACTTCCAAGGCTCAGAGGAACTAAAAATGCATTTAAACTGTGTTGCAAGTTTTCAGACTCGCTCTAACTTAACCGAGTCTTCCAATATTTGAAATGGTGTGGCATTTAAAATGCTATGCTGACAGGCTAGACACATTTTCACAGGATATTCAACAGCAAAGTCTAGCTCGTGCCACTTGCGCCGACCAGATCTGGATTAGACTTCGCTATTAACCGGGCAGCACTAAAAGTACGTAAGATCCTTTAGACTCAAACTCTGACAACCCCCTCAACTCTGACAAAACCACACACAGCTCAACTGAATGGACATACTCTCCAAGGATGCAGGAATTTGGACAAATGCTGAATGAATTCATAAAAGGGATAAGAGTTAAGGCTGCTTTTGTAACTGCTATTCTGTAACAGTGTTTGAGTAATGGAACTGGGAGGAGCATACAATACATAGGTTAATTACTTTAACTTCCAACCCTTTCAATTTTGCATGGCCAAAAAAATTCCATTCATTTTACAGTATGTGTAAAGGACTAAGATGAATTTAAAAATGCTAACTAACAACTTTGGGTGGTTATTCACAGTCCTTCATCCTCACCACAACCAATAATTTCCCAAACGCTCTATGACAGAACATCAGTAACAGGGAGAAACAGCAGGAGAAAATAAGCAGCTTCTCTAGTGAGAAAGCAACAGCAGTACGTGTCTGGCTTTGACCCAAATGCTTAGCCATCGCTACTAAAACATGCTTTAAGTGATGCAAAGGCTCCTCGGTACGTGGTAGGAGCCACCTCATCCCCGGGTGGCAGTAAGAGGACATGCAGACAGAGTAACCACTTGCTGTCTGGAGCTTTGTGCAGTCTTACCATCTGCTTGCACAGCCGCAGCCCGCTTCACCAAGTGGTCTGCAAGCTCCATGGCATCTGCAGGGCCGAGAGGAAGGTCCCGCGACAAACCGATCACAAGGATCCGCATCAGTGTGTCTTCAAGAATGGGCACCTCAGAGCAGAGGCGAAGGAAGAAGCTGCATGAGACATGAGACATCAATCATGCTTCTTCTGACAACAGCATGAGGATTCCTGAAACCCTCCACAGCCCCTAGAGCTCATCAGAGCAGAGGATAAATCACAGCTTAGTTTACAACCCCTTCCCCGGTCTCCAGATCCAAACGCAACTACCTGAAAGAAATGTTTTATGGAATATTACTCACGTTGCCTTGTTCCTCTGCACTTCTGCACTGCCTGCTGGAGTCTGAGCTCCCTAAGGTTACCCCAGTACAAACCAAACAATGCAAGGCTGGCCTTCTTACAATTACAGCATCAGGATGCAGAACAGCTTGTCACAGGGAACAGGAATGAAGGAGGAAGAGGAACAGATGGAGAATGGAGCAACATCCCTCGATTTTAAGGCAATGTAACAGATGAAGAAAATCTGAGCACAGATCCAAGCCTTTCCAGCACAGAGCTATATAAGGAACATCAGAAAAGACCAATTCTGCCTCCAGCAACAGCAGCTCCGTGCCTGTACCCAGCTATGAGTGGGGCGCACACTCACTTTCGGTCACTCTCAGGGGGCCAGTTGTCCCATTTGTAGTAGGTTTCTGGCTGTTCTGTGAAGAGCACCTTGTGAAGGCTGTAGGGATGAAGAGGACAGTAAACACCATCTGTGAGAGGCTCAAGAACACATTCAACAGTTCAGACTCCCCAAACTCCTGCTAATGCTTCCTATGCTACACAGGAAGGAGCTTCCTCAGATAAGCTTGTCTAGAAAAAGTAACAATATGAATCATAACAGAGAGGTCTACACAGTATGGGCATTGGGCTTTTATACTTTCAGTAATATATGTCGCTTGCTATTAATTCTGGCTTGACCTGCCTCAAGCAATGCCTTGTACCAGACCCCAGGACACAACCTGTCCTCCAGAGGCAGGCAGAGAAGGCAGCACTATCTACGGAGCCCTCAACCGTACAGCCTGGAAAGGGGTGTCAGACAAAGAACAACAGGGGTCCACAGGGATCATGCTTGGTCAGATAACTGGAAATTCCCTGTTGGGTGGACCCAAATAATACAAATCAGAAATATTTGCAATTATCATGTATTTCTGGTAAGAGGATGCATCTGCAGGTATTCCTGAGAGGGAGACAGTCCCAGCCTGAACCCTGCTAAAACAGTTTCTGCTCCCTGTCTGATAAGGGGAGAGAATCTGGCCAAACCCTGGCATATGTGAGATTTTTAATAATGCGTCATACACTGTTGGGAAAGGGACTGGTTATGCTCAGCAGATTACCGGGGTAACTCTCTTACCAGTGCACATAGTCCTTTGGAGCCAGCTTGCTGATAGATGGAACGACGGTATGAAGCCACCAGACAGCATCTCGTTGGATAGCAGCAATTTGGTTCTGGAAAGAGCGCAGCACTTCCAGGTCTGAAAAACAGTTGAGTTACAAACACATATCAGGACCCCCATCAGAGGCCAAGCAGGAGAGGCTGGCTGTTTCAAGAGCAGATAGTAAGCAGGGCTCTGAAGCATCAACAGTAAACTGGGGAGAGGTGTATCCGATAGCCTTGAGCAAAACAACAGGAAGGGACCACGTACTTTGCTTTCTGACGCATGCTGCAACAAAACCCTGAGATGTAGCACGGACAAATTAGCATATGAGAAGATGACATCTGGGCAGTCACTGCAGTGCCACCCCAAAGGCCTGTCTTCTCAGTTAATCCTTACGGCTTGAGGCCCCTCCATAGACAGTTCCCTTTCCCTGGCCTCTCAACCCCTGCTTCCACAGACACAGGAAGCCCCCAGCCACGCAAAGGCCACATCTCCCAACGCTGTCAGTCTCAGGATGACAGCAAACACCCCCACAATGCCTCTATTCAGAACAGAGGCTCACACCCCTTCCTAACCCTAGCTGCAATGTTCCCCCAACATCAGAGGGAGATATCTACCAAGCTGCCCATCTTCAGAGGGAGCCTAGGTTGTTCTGCTTACTCTTTTTCTCTCCTTTGTCCCAAGCAATTCCAGCCTCCTTCACCTGGGCTGTAATACCAAGCATCATGGAGACAGCTAGCAGATCAGTTATGTGGATGACAAACCGCTCCTTAAAAAAAAAAAAAAGTAAAACAAAGTTTAAAAAAGGTGAGTTGAATCAGCAATACCCAGAGCTGCCTTCTGGAAAAGTGTTCATCATCAAAAAAGACAATCATATATGTTTGGAAATGGGATACAGGAGTGCTGCTATGAGATGAGACACACAAACACTGACTCACTCAAAGAGCAAAAGAAGGAACAGCCAGAAAAACAGCTATAGAAGAGCCCAGTTCATGCCTACCGGCACGTCCAGCAGCACAAGGGTCAAAGTGGTACCTTGAATTCCATTTCTGCATACTGGGCCTCCTTCCGTTCCTGCATAAGACCCAGACAGAAGGCCTGGAAGTTGATCTCATGTTTCGTCTGTTTGATGATCTCTCGCAGCAGAGCCCGTGAAGCTCGCAAGTAATCGTCCTTAGTAGTCAAAAGATCCTGGAACACCATTGCTAGGTACTGAGGCCATACAGAAAGAGAAAAAAAAAACTTTCAGTGCATTCTAATGTATCTGCATCCACAAAATGAGAAGACACAAGGCAACAATGCTGGTGGCATGCCTGGTCCTTCAGACCCCCGGGGACCCATAACAACGTTTCTTTCATGAAACTTCATTACCACAAGGTTGGTCACCCAGAATGTGGGAGTTACAAAATATCCATGCACATTTATTCCTAACAAGTGCAATTATAAAATTTCAAAACAGTATGATACAGATCACACAGTTGTCTTGAGAAAAGATTTTATGCAAGCCTCAGTTCAACCACATCTCTCAGGCGGGGTTCTGGGATCACTGTCAGTCCCACAAGACACCACACCTACCTTCGGAGCTTGCTCTGAGCTATGCTGAAGAACAGTATACAGGATCTGCATGTTGTTGGGGTTCCTTGCATTTGATAGTTCGTTGAAAATCACAAACTTAATTGTAGTGCCCAGGTTATCCCTGTGTGCATTCAGCAGCTCTCTGCAAGAGAGGACCAGAGGTTTCAGAGCTGAGGTTTCATTGCAGCTAGACCCGCTGTTCTGATTTCTCTTTGAAGCATTCAACACACAAAAGTGAAGAGAATGGAGCAGCACATATGTCCAGCAATATCAAAGGATTACTGAAAGACTTCCATGCCAATGAAACTCATTTAAATGTTACGTATAACACCCAACAGTCCAAGCTGGTATTTGAAACCACTATGCAGAGAGACTGAGACCGTCAAAGCCCTGGGCACATCTCCCAGAGTGCCTTCTCCTCCTTCCACAGACCCGGCCACTCACTCACCTGACACACAGCATGTAGTGGTTGAGAAGGACTTTCGGCTTGAGACGAATTTTGATCAGGTTGGAGATAACTTCCATGTCCTCTGAGCTGTGGGTGTTGCAGTTCATACAGACTGACATCAGCAAGTCCTGAGCTGGCTTCGTCAACTGCAGAGGAAGAGCAGAAAGGCTACAGCCACTTGCTGTCACAGATCAGGAACGTAACTGGGGGCCCTCCTGGCTGGATTCCAGACCAGGTCCAGAAGAAATGTGCTTCAACAGCTTCCATCCTTACCTTTGGATTCTGCAGCCACATCTCCAGCCTCTGCACAGCCATCTGCCGCACCTCTTTGTAGCCACAGGTTGCTGTCAGTAGTCGAAGGAGGTTCCTGGAGACATTGTCCATCGGCTGGCGCCGGTTGAGTTGGTCCCGCAGCATGTCTAGGACATATTCCTCCACACTCTCTGCAAGGTCCTCATACCTGGGCCACACAAACTGCATTTTATTCACTTCCACACAAGCCAGTGTGGTCACACTTTGGTCTGCCCAGAGATCAGCAGCCTTTGTTGTTTGTGGTATGCGTTACAAAGACAGAAAATCTACTCTCTTCTCCTGGAACCAGTTTTATCTGATGCTCAGCATCCTCTAGCGAGTGCCATGGGACAGCTAGTGCAGAGAGTGAGCTCCCCGCTGCAGCATCGCAGGGACAGGTGAGCACAGACAGATCTGCCACATGGCTGCGTTAGGAGAAGAAGAGCACTGTACCTGGGCATGAGCTGGCCCTCCTGCTCCGGGCTCATTTTCTCCTCTGCAATCAGCAGCTCACTCTGGCTGTCTTCCTCCTCCGTCATGGAAGGGTGTGGGCTACTACCTAAGAGAGACCAGGACGCAGCACACTTGGTGAGACAAATCCTCTTTCTAGAGACCACTCACTCATGCTCTTATGTGTTCAGCTTCTTTCAAGGATCCCCTTCAGCAACACTGAAGGAGGCCACAACTAGCCGCTTCCTCACACTGTATCACATACA
Organism: Aramus guarauna; assembly: GCA_013400195.1. Lineage (NCBI taxonomy): Eukaryota > Metazoa > Chordata > Aves > Gruiformes > Aramidae > Aramus > Aramus guarauna. Next base: position 224,081 of record VXBL01008900.1, read on the forward strand.
GCCACATTCTCCAAGCCTCTTTCATTTCTAGGGCATGTTTGAGGACAGGCAGTGAAAGAGCCCCAAGGAGAGGAAAAGCAATACCTGGAACTCAAAGTCTGCACTGAGTGACTCAGTCCACCTGTCAATAAGCTCACCGGGTTCCATCCTCTCCCCACCCCTTTGCTCCTGCTTCCCAAACATCTTCTTACCAGCACTAAGGTCCCCTCCGCTACGTCCAACTTCCCCATGCAAGAGCATGCTCTTAGGAGGCATCTTTGTGTTAAAAGCTGTTTGGATGTTATCCACAAATGTCTTGCAGTGAGGGCTGTCCACCCAGATACGCTCCCCAAGGGAGTCCTCAATGTACACCTGCAGAAGAGAACACAAACCATGCTCAAGCCTTTTTTTTTTTTCCACTGGTTAATCAAAGGAGTATTTGTGAGCTTCCCTGGTTTTAATTTATTTTTAGTAAGATGCTGCAAAGTAGGAAACCAGCATAACCGTTGCACGGATGAAAACCAGACCAGATTACTGCAGGCAAGTCACATAAGAGCAAAAGACCAAACTCTCACATCCCAAGTTCTACTGGTCACTGACCCTCCCAAGCAACAAAGCTGATTAAGCTTTAGCAAAGACTTGACAACGACTTCTACCACCAGAATATGGAAGCTAGTCTTTCAAAAGCTTAGTCTTTTTAAATTAATGGGCTGGTTTAATCCCTACAGACAAACTAGAAAGTAAGAAGTCTCTGTGACTTGTATCAATACAGTGTCGAAGGCAGCTCAGAAAAGCGCAGAGATAAGGCAACAAAAGGCAAAGGAGGCCACAGCATTTCCATAAGCAGTGAAGGTTTTTCTTTAAAAAAAACAAACAAACAATAAATAATGATTCTGGTCTTCTCCCTTGTCAATACAGCACGAGCCCAGTCTCCAATTTCTGCCTCCTCCAGCTGCATTCCCCACGCTGGGCAACCGGCCACTGGATACCCCCTTCCCCTGCAGCAGGAATCACAGAATGGTTTGGGCTGGAAGGGACCTCAAAGCCCATCTAGTTCCAACCCCCTGCCATGGGCAGGGACACCCTCCACTAGCCCAGGTTGCCCAAAGCCCCATCCAACCTGGCCATGAATACTTCCAGGGATGAGGCATCCACAGCTTCTCTGGGCAACCTGTGCCAGGGCCTCACCACCCTCATAGTGAGGAATTTTGGCTCCTGTAAAGGATTTCTTCCTAATATATCCTCTGCTGCCATCCTACCCACACATATGCACGTTTCCCAACCCCAGTCGGTTTTACCCAGTCTGCCCACCACCGCCTCAGTCCAGCAGAAGCACCCTTGGTTCAACAACCTTGACAAAGATCTCCGGCCAGTTCTCATCCTCTTCGTAAGCGGCCATGAGAAGGTTGCAGGCCAAGACAGACACCAGGCTGTTCCCTTTGGCTTTGAAATTGATGGAGGCATCTCTTCGGAGTAGGCTGCACAGTGCCTGGAATATCATCCGCAAAAAATAAGTTAAAAAAAAATACTCAAGTCATCTCAGAAGAAAGTGTACAGAAGAGCTTTAGAAAAAGAAATATAAATTGCAGCAGCTTGCCACAGATGTAGGGTATTTACAAAGACATGCAGATTACGCTTTGGCTTGAGAGCAACTGCAACTACGCTCGCAAGCTGGCAGCAATGATATGTCAGTAAGCCCAAGAGTCCTGACGTGGCACAGCCCTCACCTCGATAACCCCTTCGGTGGCAAATATGTTTGGTTTGATTTTTGCCAGGTACATTAGGCTCAGGTACAGCGTGGTATCAGGTTTGGCTCTGTTCATCTTCAGCTGCTTCACGGCTCCACACAGCACCCCCTCAATACGGTCGTCGTTGCCTTCTGCCTCTGCTGCCTCAATCTCATCCAGCAGCACCGTGGGAACAACTGCAATCATCAACACACAGGCGTCAGTATTTACCCTCACGCAAAATAACCAGCCCCGAGATGCTGGCAGGGCCAGTCACCAGGAAAGCAAAGCGTGGACCAGCTCACCTTTAGCCCCTGCCATGAAGCTTCCCTGCCCAACTGCTATTAAAAATTCTGTTGCACACCTGACAACACCCCTTGATTATTTTTCGGTTGGTCTGTGCTAGAATACTCCTCCACAAATGCACCGAACACCAGAAAATGGAATGACACTTCAAAAAGCAAGCGACATTCAGATCCAGAGCCTACTAAAGAAATATACGAATAAAACACCACAATCCAGACTGAAAGATCTCCTCTGGGAGTCTCTCAGACGCCGCTATTAAGCGGCTATGAGGATGAACGCAACTCAGTGCTGGAGGAGAGCAGACAAAACCGTGACTTCAGCCCTATACCCGGCACGGGAAACCCTGAAGGACAGCACGTCCACATCAGCGTGGGGACTGCCAGAGAGGTCCTGGGCAGAACTCCGGGGCAAGGCAAGCCGCGCTGCGAGGCCTCACCTTCAATCGGGATGACGGACGGCTCCTTGATGGAGGGTGAAATGGCTCGCTTCTCCGCCACGGCCGCCTCCGCCAGGCGTCCCAGGGCGCTGAGGGGAGGCGTGGAGGAGAGCTTGGGCCGCTTGGTCAAGCCGGTCAGCCCCGCCGGGCCCGCTAAGGCGGCGGCCGAGTCCCGCTTGCGCTCGGAGGGCAGCCCGGGGGGCGCCGGCTTCAGCAGGGTGACGGCGGCCTTGCCCTCGCCGCTCTGCCCCTTGGAGCCCAGCGCGATGAAATCCCCCGGCGGCGGGTGCGCTGCAAGGGGACAGACGTGACTGCACCGGCCCGCGGAGAACCGAACCCCCGGGCCCACCCCCGTCCCGTCCCCTCCCCTCCCCGGGCGA
>VXBL01008900.1:254526-313458 GCA_013400195.1 Aramus guarauna
TTTTTGTGTTTTTTTTTTTTTTTTTTTTTTTTCTTTTTTCCTCTCCATCCTGCACTTGCAAGCCTGACACCCAGGACGAGCACCGCGCGGGGAGCTGGCTGCTGCCCAGGCGGCTCCGGCAACGCTCCCCCGCAGCCGTACCTCTCGCTTGTCTCTCTGCTGCAGTAGTTTGGATGCCGGGGCTCCCTTCTCTGCCCCTCTTAATTTGTGTGTGTGTGTGTCCCGCCCCGCCGAGGGGGCTCTGGATTTGAGTGCTGGGATCCTGTCCCCTGGACCTGGCCCTTTCTTTGGTTGCTCCCCATCCGCAGTGTGATGCGGGAACTGCGGGCTGGGCGGGAGGCAGGAGAAGACGAAAGCGACGGGCAGGGACCGGGAGGGGACATCTCTGTTCTTTGTAGACGTGTTTGCTGTGCTCTCTATTGGGAATGGGGAACCTTTCCCTCCAGGGCCGCTCCAGATCCCTTTGAAGCAAGTCAGCGTTCTCTGCTCTTGCCCAACTCTACCGTCTGCCGGAGGAGACCGCGAAAAGCGTGAGCTTAGAGACGTGGGTGACACCGCAGCTCTGGGGACAGCCGGGGAGGGGACGAGGTGCCGGCGGGTGAGCCGGTGGGGAGGAGAGCTGTGGCAGGGCCGGGCACGATGCCGTGGGAGCACGGAGCGGTCAGGCCATGGGACGGCTCAGACCCGGGGAGGAGGAGAAGGTGGCATTTTAATTTTTATTTTTTTTCTCTCTCGAATCATTTAAACTTCATTGTCATGATTGTTTTTATTTAAAAAAAAAAAAAAAAGAAAACAAAAATGAAAAACTTTTGTAATGTGGATTTGTTTTCCTTCGTCTGTATTTCAGTCTGCTGGGGTGTTTCCGTAGATGGTGGATACTTGCTTTCATTTTTTTAATGATAGAAGTCTTCTGTTTTAAGTTGTTTTTTATCACCAGCTCATTCTATCCTCTGTGGTTACTCAGTAATTTCATTTCAATATTTATTTTTGTGCTGCTTTTTTATTATAAAATAAATTATTGATATACCAAGCAATGTGGATTCCTGTTTGTAAGGCGAATAGCCCTGTGTATGTGTCCATTACTTTCTCTTGACAGCCACAACGTAATTTATTGCTGTAAATTTAGCTGCAGTGACTGGTTTTTTTTGTACCTTTCCAATAAAGCATTTTCTGGTTTCAGACTTGCCCTGGTCTATGGTCAGCGTTTTGGAGCTTGAATTGATCTTCAGCGGAGTGGGTTTTTTTACCTGTCCATCCCCGGTGCAGCGCACAGCTGACTGTCGGCTGCGTGGCTGCTGGTGAGCGATGGTTTTTTGGGAGCTGGCCGGGCTAAGGTGAACGTGTGACGGCTTGCTCGGGCTTTTTTTGCAAACATCTGACCCAGCCGGGCGCAGCCAGCCTGCCCCTCTCCCAGCCTTGCTCTGGCGCTTCCTCGGTGTGTTTGGACCGTGCTCAAGGGATAGCTCTTGTCCAAGCTGCTTCTCCGGTCGATCCCGTGCTCAGCCCCCCTCTGCCTGTGGTCCCACCCCGGCCGGCACCTCTGTGAGTGAATCGGTGGGTGTTCACGGTCGTGCGGGGGCAGCGGTAGCTGAGCGGGCAGCTGCCCGCAGTCGTGATGCCGAGCGCTGGCTGCACGAGGCCGCTCTTGGCTTGGAGACGCTGTGCTGCAAGATGGGTCACGGTGCTGGAGGGATGCTCCCCTCTCCTTTGGGTTGTGAAATATCCCTTCACCCCTTTCCTGTGCGACTGTGAATAAACTGCTTTCACCCATGGCGTCAATATTTCATCTTTATCTTTTCCCCCGTTTGGGCTTACAAGAGGTGGTACCGTGTGCCAGTGAGCTCCTGGGGCCGTGTTAGCTCCCAGACACTGGGAGTTGTTTCTTTCGGGGACAGCCGAAGGAGGAAAAGGCTTGGCAGTAGGTTGGAGGCAGATGGGTGCGTTGGCCAAAGTTGGAATTAGAGGTAGGATTCTGTATGGACAAATAGAAGCAGGGCTGAAAAGTCTGTGTGCGTCAGCAGGTAATGGATGGTCATTAGGTGCCAGAGGTGGGGCCGGGCAGGCTCGGCTGAGCGGGGACGCGGGTGAAGCCTTGGGGGGTGATTGCTGTGGCCGTGCTGAGCAAGAAAATCACCATCATCTGCTTCAGCTCCTGGCTGGGGAGATGGCAGCGAGGAGCCGGTGATGGCGGAGGGGAGAGGGAGGTGGACCAGTTGTGTCCCTCGGAAGGGTGGAGCAGCGTTAGTTGAGGAGGAGCAGGGTCGGGAAGGGGCCAGGTGAAGGTTTGAAAGGAAACAACCTTCACCATGCTTAGGGGAGGAGAAAGCCCTAGAGCTGGGGGGGAGGAGTCTCTGAACAGGGCCACAAAAGCACGAATCCTGCTCTGGGATACTCATCTGGCAGCAGCTGGCCCCGGGACTGGCTGGTAGGTGCTACCACCCTAAAAAAGAAGCGTCTCTGCCTCCGGCTGGGTGCTGGGAGCCAGGAGCTGTGCGTGAGGGCACTGCCATGGTGCTGGCGGCACCTTCCTTCCCCTCCGCTCGTGGGGAGCCTGGTCGGCCCCAGCTCTGCGGGTGCGATGGCAGGGTGTCCCCAGCGAGGACGTATCCCCGCCACGAGCCCAGAAAGAACCAGGAGAATCCATAACCGCAGCCCAGCCTCGTCCTTGGGGAGAGCCCGAGGACAAGCAACAACTGGAAAAACAAATCTGCCGACCACCGGAGCCTGCTGCTGGCAGCGAGGAGAGCCTGTTCCTCCCAGGCTGCCTGCTGGCCTGGCTCCAGGCACGGCCGGGCTCCTGTGTCGGTCACCCCGGAGCGAGCTGCCAGCTCTCCCTGCGTCCTTGCCGAAGAGGCGGAGGAGACATGTTAGCAGAGGAGCACAGGACCGTGTCTGCTGGGGAACGCGCTCAGCCTACGCCGCCGCTGGTATTTCTGTTCTCCGTGGATGCGTTTTGACAGCGTAATGGTTTGAGGGCCGTGACGGCACCCAGCCTGAGCTGCGAGCTCTTGTCTCTCTTCCCTTCTCCAAGAAAAAGGACAACCGGGAGGCCGAGCTCGCGCCTGCTGGAGACGGGAGCGTTGCCTGCTGTGGCACAGCGCAGCAGCCAGCTGGTGTCCAGCCCAGCACGGCTCCTTCAGGCTGGTACCGCACCGCTGACTTGGATGACTCACAGCTGATCCCCCCCCCCCCGCCTTGTTTTGCTTGCAAGAAAGACCTGTTTTACATATAATACAGTAATCAGGGCTTGACATAAATAGGCAAATGTTATTGTCTGCAGTGGGAGTTGCACCTGCTGGCAAGAGCAATGAATGCAGCCCATTATGCACCGGAGTCAATCATTTGTGCAATGAAGTACAACTACGTTTCTTGCTGTGTTCTTGTGCAAGTCTTTATCTCAGAGGCCGTGAGCACGCCGACAGATGTGCCATCATCACCTTTGCAGTCTGTCCTCGCCCCGGGAGCCGGAGCAGCCTCTGTTCCCGCAGCTGTGGCCAGATCTCAGAGGGCTGGAGAAGACCAAGATGTTCAGCAGAGACACGTCCCTGCCTCGGTGCTGGCTGCGTTACAAAGCCAAGCGGCCTCGTCCCTGAATGCTGAGGCTGCGCTTTGCAGGCAGGAGGGTCCTGCTCCCAGGATGCACAGGACCCTGGATGGACGCCTGGATGTGAGAGTGTACGGCTTTTGTTTATGGCCCTCACCACAGGAAAAGCGGCAGCAGGCTGTGGCTGAGCAGGTACGAGCAGCGGTGCTTCGGAGCAGAGGGACTTGCAAGACTGGCTTAGCCATAGGCTGTTTGCGTGGAGTCCAGGCTTCCAGCACGGTAAGGTTTCTCCAATAATAAGGAATAAAGGTTGTGTCTCATTGGTGCTGGAATCTGGGCTTAGTCTGGCTAAAGTGGAGCCAGCAGCTCTGAAGTGCTGCATCCACAGCTCAGGCGAGGGTTGGAAGAGGTGCAGTGCAAGGAGAGGAAGCAGGGGACACACGCGCTCTTTGTGGAGGGAAAAGGATGAGTACAAATCCTGTGGGAATGCCAAAATGTGCAGGATGCTGCGTGAGCAGGTATTTCTGCTGGGCCAGCATCGAGGGGCAGGGAGGACGTTGAGCTTAAGAGCATCAGCATTAGAGCAGGAACCAGGCAGATCGTGAGCTTTGCCTGCTGAGCTAAGTGAAAACGCTTGCTCGCTCTGTGGTAGAAATTGCTGTTTATTAGAAAAAAATTCATAAATAAAATAATTTCATGTTGTGATTTACATTTTGCAGCTTAAGAGCAGGGGAAAAAAAAAAACCAGACACTGGGAGTTGTGTGAAACGGCTCTAAGCCTTACCCATCGGTTTGTTTGCCACACGACTGCAAATCTGAGGCTGTAGGCTTGCCTTTGTCCTTTCACCACCCAGCTCCCACCCCCAAACAACAGCCTGGCCAGTGCCTAAGGGATCACCTGATTAACAAGGGAATAGAAATTGGGCTAAAAATTAGGAAAAAACCCACCAAAACAAAACAGAGGAAGTTTAACAGAAGGATGCACGGTCTCCATCACTGATAGGGGTAAAATCCCTCCAAGCAGCATCTTCCCTCGCCAGCGGTCCTGCCCCGAACGGTGGCAGCCCCCAGCACCTCCCCATCCCCACCACCGCCACCCGGCCGGGCTCAGCTCCCGCCTGCCTTCCCGCAGGTTGGGCAAAGCCCGGGGACGGTAAATAGCGAGGGGTTAGGAGGAACAGACCGTTCCCCAAAAGCGCATTCCTACCACCACCAGTCACAGTCTGGTTCCCTCATAAAGACTCTGATAAGGAAGCTGGAATCCCTTTTAACTTCTGATCCCTTCCGCGATAAGTCGGTTTAGACGTAAACAAGCGCTTCTGTCACCGGCTGCTCTCAGAACTGCAGCTGCCAGACCACGCATTAGCTCCGAGGGGGACCTCGCTGCCGCTCCCAGGGGAGTTACTCAGGCAGCTGCATCCCCATCTGGAGGGAGAAGAGGATGACTTGCTCTTCCTCCCTGGTGAAGGTCTTCTGCACAACTCCGTAGGCTTTTATGGGAGAAGGAGAGGGGAAAGGATGTAAAAATAAGGAATGACGTCTTTCAACTGTTACAGGGTTTTGAGGTGAAGTGAAGTCACCTTCCTGGGCTGGTTTTCTCCACGGGGCCCTTCGAGATCATTTTTTACTCAAATTGGGAGAAACTAGAGCAGAACTGTGCTGAGAAAAGCATTTCTCCCAGGCCTTAGTGCTGCTTGGAGGAAAGAGGAGGGCGAGGGTGGCCGGTCCGTCCTGCAGCCCGGCTCCCTGCCCCGCCTGGCATCCCCCGGCACGGGCACAGGGCCGGCGTCAAAGCACTGGCAGTGGGGCTGCAAAGCCCAGGCAGCAATGCAGGGCTGCTTAGTCGCAGGAGCAAAGTCAGCCCAGTCCCGAACACCCGTAGAGGTGGGACAGCAGAAGCTGGCACTATTTGATTCAACCTTTCCCTGGGTTATTGCATCTTCCCTTTGAGAGACTGGCTTTTTGGGTAGAGTTCCTGGCTTCTTAGTACTCCGATTAGATCAAGTTGTCTTAGTCTCAAGACACCTCCCATTTGCATGGGTTTGAAGCTCTCCAGTGTCACTGTCCCCTCTGATGTCTCCTACAGCTCCTCATCTGACAGGATCAGCACTCTCTTCTCAATGTTTTTGCTCTTTCTGCTGCTCAGTCCCTCCACCTTGGAGGCCACGTGCCCGTTCTCCCCCGGCGCTTTGTGCTCTGCCTCCTGCATCGACTGCTGGATGTACTGCTGGTACGCGGGCGAGAAGTTATGGATCGCATCCTGCACGATGTCCTGGGGGCTTATGGTCTCCTTCAGCCCACTCGAGATGCTCTGCATTGGGGCAAGGTTTGCTGAAAAACAGGGAGAGCGGGATGGTGATGGGATATCAGCCAGTCGATGAACCCAGGGGCTCCAGGACTGGAGTGGCACTTTTCCTTAGAAATTCAAGATCAGGGCCTCATCGTGGGCCACGTCAGCTTGCAGTGGCAAGTGCCAAGGAGAAGAAAGACAACCCCAGCTCCATTTTTCAAAGAGGATGGAACCTCTCCAGCAGCGTGTGCCGTAATACCATAATCCCTCAATTATGCCCATCCACACCAAGGTCTCTTTTCCTATCCGCTCGCTGCGGCTCGTGGGTATCGCGAGGGAAGAGGGAGAAGAAACTCCTGGAGCGCAGGAGAAGGAAACTCCTCTGGTGGCTTTTGGCATCCCCTTGGCAATGCTATAAAGGGAGGTCTCCTCTTTCCTTATTCACCAGTGAAGGAAGGAAGAAGAGAGGAAGAGTTACCTGTTGAGTTTTCTTTCTTTTCTCTGTACACCTGGCAGGTGAATGCGTAGCGCAAGGCAATGGAAGCAAAGAGCATCTCGATGCAGATGATGAAGTTCTGGTAGCCGGCAGCCACTGTCCCAGCTCCCACCTCCTTCCCATCGATGATCTGAACTTCAGGGATGACCCCACATTTCTCCAGGATTGCAAGCAGCGTCCCTGTGTGGGGGAAGGGAGAGGGATCAGCTCTGGTCCTGTGTCCCCAGGTCAGGTGGGGCTACAGGAGGAGAAATGCTGGGCATCCGTGGTGGGGCCCACCTTGCCAGAAGGAGAGGAAGATGACTGCCTTGATGGTGATGAACTTGAGGACTGGCTCAAATGGGCGCAGCAGGTCCATGGTGGCAAAGTAGAAGAGGAAGAGGGCATAAAGTGCCAGGCTAACAGAGAAGTTGTAGATGATGGTGATGTAGAGGTAGCCGCTTCGGACGCTGTGGGGAGAGAGAGAGAGAGCGCGAGAGCTGCTGTCCTGGGCTGCGGGAAGCGAAGGAAGTGCAGCCAGAGGCAAGGAAGGAAGAAATGGGGGAGGGAGGGAAGTGTGTGTCTTTGCCATGGGGGAGAGCACAACCCAGGAGGGGAGGGAGAGGCAGGAGAAAGGGGGAGAGCAGAGGTCTGCTCTCAGCGTTTCCTCTGTTGGTGGGACCTCTTATGGCTCACAGTTTTGTCCCTTTCTTATTTGGGGCAGTGAGTCTCTGTTCCCCGGCACTTTGGGCTCCCTGTGCTCTCACTACCCGTGGAGCAGCTCCCGGGGGGTGCTGGCAGGACACCTTGTCCCTCGTGATGGAGCAGGGACCCATCCTGTCCCCTTCACCCTCCCCGGCCCGACCCAGCATCCTCACTTGAAGTCCCCGTCGTGGTACTTCCCGAACGCCTGCAGGATGATGGTGACGATCGCCATGAGGGGTTTCACGATGCAGAACTGCAGCGTGGCCTGCACGGGGGAGAGACATGGTGCGCCCTGGGCAGCAGGGACACCCCACCGCCCTCCCTGCAGAGCTCCTGCACCCCCCGGCCCCTCCACACGAGCCAACCCCTCTGCTCCTGGGACAGAGAAACAGGAGAGAGCAGTTCTCCATCACAGGAGTGACCAGTGCTGCCGGCTGAAATATGAACCAGCTCAAGGTCTGCAGCGGGNGGACAAACCAGTGCCAGGATTTGGCCCGTGGCGCAGCCCTGGAGGGTTAGAGAGTGGTCCTGGCTAACCTGGGACTGGCTGGAGATGGCAATCTGAGCGCTGCAGTGGGAGGAGACCCTGACTCAGCAGTGAGTCAGAGGCAAGGACAGCGAGCGCGGCGCCCTGCTGCTGGCCAGGTGCCTGCAAGCTGGGTGACCTGCCTCCCTCGGAGGGAAAAAAAACCCAAAAAAGAGCATCTCGGGAGAATGGCGAAGTAAAGCCCTCTCGGCAGGGCAGCGGGGAAGGGACCTGCCGCCAGGACAGCCCTCGTCGGAGGGGAGCGGAGCCGATGTGCCCTGGTGGGTACCCACCTGCTTGCAGAAGCGCAGGAACCCGATGGAGTAGGACATGCCCTGAAGACAGCAGGTCCCGTAAAAGCAGCTGGACCTGGAAGCAGAAGCCGAGGAGATGCCACTGGGGCTGCTGGATGGGGAAAGTGGGTGGAGGGCTGAGGAAGTCGTGGGATGCTGGGACTTACGCAATGGGTTTCCCTCTGATCTCTGTCATGATGGTGCTCTCCCCTCCGAGGTACTCGAAGCACAGGCTCAGGAAGCTGTAAATCACGAACGCTGGCAAGGCAAAGGCAGGTACGATCAGCAGGGCTGATGGAGATCTGGGGCGGGGGTTGTTACAGTTCATATTCCTTCCTGCTCAGGTGTCTTATCCACCCCGGCACTGGATCAGGACTTGGGACACTGGTGGGTGACAGCCCAGCAAGAGGAGCAGCAGGTCAAATCCATCTGACTTCCAAGGAGAGTCAGACCCACCGCATGACGTGCACAGGGTTTGCTGCAGATGCAGCAGCTCCTCTGTGCACACACAGCCCCTGCGTGCGTGTGGTGGGGGGTCGGATGTCCCAGCAGCGCTCGTGGAGCCAGACTCCATGGACACACAGACAAGCCCAGGCAGGAGTGCGATGGCCAGAGACCATCTACATGGAAGAACCTAAGAAATGCCAAGGGACAGCACAAGCAGCTGGTGGCCAGCAAGGAGCAGGTCCTGAACAGTTTTCTTAGACATCCCCATCACTTATTTTCCTTATACTCCAAACCTGAAGTAATACTCATGCCCACACTCCTCTGTTCTCCAGGGAAGAGCAACTTCAACCCTGCACCTCAAAACATCCCAACTCCCCAATTTCTTCTACCTTCTGCTTTAGAGAAGCGGCATTTCTACCCCAAAGGCAACCGGAAAACCTGCTCACCAGGAGCACAATGCTGGGGTCCCTCTGAGCCCGCAGGCAGGTGGTGGAAAGGCACCAGGTCTGCCCGTGGGGCATCCCCTCCCTGCTGCCAATGGAGAAGGAAGGGGGAAACCTCTACACGGAGGAAGGGAGGGTGGAAAGTGAAAGAGATGGAGATTTGCCACTTTGTGCAATCCAGGACGCTCCAGAGACACAGGTCAGCAAGATGAGAGCCCTGCTTTGCCATCAGCCTCCCCGCCAAGGACAGGTTTCGCTCACCTTCATAGCAGTCACGCACCGAGTCAAAGTAGACGTAGTACTGGTGGCTGCCGAGGAGGAGGAGGCTGAGCCAGGAGTCAAAGGCATAGATAGGCACGATGAAGAGGATGCGGATGATGTAGCGCTGCTCCTTGGGGACAGTGTAATTCCTCAGGTGTGTGTAGATCTGCAAAGAGCCCAGCGTGCAGAGCTGTGGCTACCACGGGTCAGGAGGGGAACCAGAGGTACCCCCAGCCCGCAGGGCTGCAGGAGGCTCATCCCACATCAGCCCTCCTCCCGGGGGTGAGAGCCCCACCGGCTTCCACCACAGCCCCATCTCGGGGAACAGACACGTGAGACAGGCTCCATCCCGATCTCCGGGGCGATCCCTTCCACAAAAACACATGGAAATTGGGTCCTTTCCCCAGCGTCGCACGAGGAGTGTGCCGCCTCCATGCCAGCCCCCGTGCAGCCCCGTCCCGGCGCTTGGAGGCACCAGCTTGCCCCAGGGCTGCCTTCAGCAGCACGGCTCTGCGCAGCACCCAAAAACATGCCCACTGGCAGTACCTTTCAAGGCAGCCGGTGGTGCACACCCCAAATGCACAGACCCCAGGGTGCCAGCTGAGAAACCCCGCTGGGTGTTGCCTCCGGGCAGCGTCGATGCCCTCCAGCCTTCTCCCGGCTCCGGCAGCCACCCCGGGAGCGTGTGGGCAAAGTCCACCCTCCCAAGCTGCCAGCACCGGGCTCCCGACGGTGGAGATATCCCCTCCAGGCAGCGACAGGATGAAATATCCATCTGGAGCTGAGTGATTTGCAATGAACTTGGGGGAAATCAATAGTTTGCCCTTGCATCAATCCTGGCACTGAGCCCTGTCTCCGCTCCAGCCCGTACCTGGTGGAAGGTGACAATGAGCGCTGACCACACGAAAATGCCGGAGATGACCTGCGCTGCTGTCGTGGTCAGGAAAAGCTGCTGGCTGTCCTGGGAGTCGTTGTGGGCGGCCATGAGCAGGGCGACGGCCGGGGATGATGGAGCTGAGGCCAGCCTGGCTGCTGTGCTGGGCCCCGGGGTGCCGGGTGCCATGGGAGAGGGTAAGGCACGTGTGGCGTTACTCATCTGCAGGAGGGAGAGGCAAGGGGAGTGGTGCAGGAAGGCAGCACCAGGGTAAGAAGCTGGTGAAGGCGAAGGTCCCAGCAGATTTCCCAGCCCACACAGTGTGGACAAACCTCCTGTGAGGTTTATCTCCTCCCCAGGGTTTTTCCAGGGTGTCCCTCGACCGAACCAGCCCATTCACCATGGCTGGGTCTGCTTCTCCCAGGAGGAAAATGCAAACATCCTCCAAGAGCAGACCCTCTTTTCTCTGAGGAGGTGCATGCAGTGCTCGTGTCCCCCAAAACACAGGCTTCTCCTTCGCAGCCTTGCTCCTTCTGTTTCCTCAGGGGTCACTATCCTGCTTACGAAGGGCAAGACCTGCCTACATTTGTGCCCCTGTAAGTTCACACTTGTGGCTCAGGACCCTTTTCCATCAGGAACCAGGGACTTAAGGGTTAACCTCATCCCTCATGATAATAAGGAGCACCTTACCAACAAGCCCTTAGGACACTGATGTCCTCCTTGGGAGCCCAGAAAACACTGAGATCCCTGTGCTCCCCTCCAAAATTTGGCTCCTTTCCTCGTGCGTGGCCTGTTGGGGGCAAACCCAGGGGCTGCCCAAGAATCCAGAGGTTTGGCATCACCCAGGCTGTTTGTCCAGCCTCAGCCATTTCGGGATCATGGGGGTCTCAGTGTGCCAGCAACCCCGATCCCGAGACCTGAAGGGCCGCCAGCGGTCCCTCCCGCACCCGAATTAAGCACAAGGAGCAAGCCGGCCGTGCTGCGGGCAGAGCTGCTGCCCCTCGGGGATGCTGAAGCGCTCCAGCACCTCCCCAGCAGGGCTGTTCCCCTCGAAACCGGTTGCCCCATGGTGCTGAGCATTCCCAGCGCAGGGGGTGGCCGGGGCACGTGGGCACCGTGTACCCTGTGGCTCCAGACAGCAAGGACCAACCGAATAATACGCTCTTATTTATGGGGCAGCTTCATATCTCAAGGCCAACAGAGCATAAACTGCCATGTTTGGCCTCTCTTTCTGCTAATCCATGGAAAGCTGCTTTTTCCCAAGTATAACAACAGTGGTTTTAAAAAACAACCCGACAACAACCTGTGAGCAGAGCTCTAACAATAGAGATGCTTCTCGGTGCATTGTTAATAAACAAAGATTTTAGCTGCTGGGTAACTATCGCCTGGGGCAAAAACTGTAAGCATGAACTGGTGAGAGGCAAGAAAATATCTGCCACAGATAAGAGCGGTAGGGAATGACCTCGGTCCAATTAAACACAGAAAACAAACCAAAGCAAGAGCTCGCCTGGCGGCTTCCTCTCCTGCCCTCGCCCCGAACCCCAACCTCACAGGAGGGGAAACTCGGCTGGTGTCAGATCAACAGCCCTAAAAATACCTTTCTCCCGCCTCCGCCTGCCAGGAGCCGCCTGTAAGCGGAGATGCCCGGGGCGACAGCGTGCTGGCCGGGTCCCAGGAGCTCAGCCCGCGTACCTGCACCTGCGAGCGGGGAAGCGGAGCTGGAGATGGCCGGAGGGAGAGCGGGGCCGATAGCGTTACGGAGGCAGCGGGGAGCCGGGTTTTTCCTCCCTGTGACTGTCCCACGGCCCTGCCCTGACCAGCAGGAAGCAGGATCCTGGGGAGAGCTGGGAGAGATCTGGTCTTTGGACAGACCGCAACGACGCCAGACCTGCCTTGTAAACATTAACAGGAGGCCAGAGATAGCTCGTGGCACGGGGAGGGAGGCGAGAGCCCGGCTGTGCACCATTCCCTGCTGCTCCTCGCTCTTTCTGGGGGCTGCCCCGCTGCAGGCTGGGGCCGTGCAGCTGGATTTGGCCACACTTTCCTTCCACCCAAGCATCACGATAGGGAAGGATGCAATCCAGCTTCCCAGGACACCGCAGAGAGCCGTGCTCCTCACTAGACCCATTTATTCCATTTTCGACCCAGCGCTGTGCCACGGGTGCTTGGCCCAAGACATCCCGACTCCCGTTAGCTTTCCCAGCCTGGCCGCAGCCATCGCGGTACGAGCGCGGTGGCACCAGCAGCCGGTCCTGGCAGGCTCCCCTACATTGTCACACTGAACGCAGCAGAGCAAGTCATTAAAAACAAAAGCCTCCGTGCCACTTGGAGACAGGACTCCCAGCTCCAGAGGTAATTAGATCCCGGCTATGCAAGGTAGCCGGGCAATTCAATGCAGCTAGAGAGCCATTTGCTTCCAAAACAAAGGCGGCGAGAAGACACAGAGAATAATTTTAGCTGCAAAACTCAGCTCCTCGACAAGACTGCACCAGTGCCGCATTCGGTCTGGCTGTTTTTGGATGCACACAGGTGTGTACCTGTTATGCTCACTGGGTGGGATATTAGGGATGCTAAGTGAGCACTGAGCAGAAAATAACCCGGGCAGTGACACCTGTGTTCAGGCAGGACACCTGCAAACCGGGCTGTTCACTTTGCCAGGGATTCCCATCCAGCTGCAGGCTGCCAGAGCCCGAATTCCCAGCTCACATCCCTCCCCGTGGCCCAAAAGCACCTGGCCAAATCCCCACCTTGGCAGCAGCCCCTTGGGGTGCTCAGAAAGGAAAGGTGAGCCTCTGTCCCCTCGGAAAGGGGGAGAAATCCCTGACCCACACCTCGGGGAGGGGAGCACCCAGGCTCAGCCCCACCGGCGCAGGAGATGTGCCTTTCCTCCTGCTTGCTTTCAGATAAAGGTGGGACGTGGGGGGTTATTCACCTGATCAACCTCTCTGTACCACCCCCACGCCACCCAGGAGGAAGGACCTATAGCACACAGCTATAAATTAAGGCAGAGCAGCACCAAGCCCTCCTTAAAGCCCACCTGGAGCGGTGGGTGATGCACAGGGCTCTTAGGGCAGACTCTGCTCTGGCAGCGGCTCCTGCAGGTGCTCAGGACCGACGGCTGGGGCAACCTCAGCTCTGCGCAGGGCTGACCCCACCTGCTGTACCCCCCCCTCACCCAGGGCCCCACTCACCCTGCGGGGCTCCTTCGGGAGCAGGTCTGGCTGCCGTGCACCTGCCTCCGCATCCCCTGTGCCCTCCTCCGCCTGCACCCGCGGGAGACTCCTCCTCCGGACACCCTCCCTGCCTGCTGGCAGCAGGCCCTGCCAGAGCCCCGCTCGCCCTCGCTGCACCCCGGGTCCTGCGGCAGCTGGAACAGCAGGTCAGGCTTTGCCTCCCGCGGAAAAGCTGCCAAACTTACCTTTCCAGTCCTCCACACTCGGCACCCACGCCCGGAAAGCAAACACGGATGGAAAGGCACGGCACAGCCCGACGTTGCTGCCCGCAGCCTGGCGCACGTCCTGTGGGTGAGAGCTCTGAGTGGCAGAGGCAGCTTTTCTTGTAATTGGGGGATTAATGCTTACCTGGAGGGTAGTGATGACTAAAAGGCAGGCAGCCGGTGGTACCGGCAGACTTGTGAATGTTTTTTGGGGCAGGCTTTCCCCTGGTTTACTGCGGAGCAGAGAGGATCAAAGTCGAAGGACCAATTGCTCGTAGTCTAATTTATCGCCGGTGGAAAGGCAACCAGCT
Source organism: Aramus guarauna (assembly GCA_013400195.1). NCBI lineage: Eukaryota > Metazoa > Chordata > Aves > Gruiformes > Aramidae > Aramus > Aramus guarauna. The sequence goes on from VXBL01008900.1 coordinate 268,132, forward strand.
GTCTGTCTGGGCTCTGAGCATCAAATGGGAGAAGTCTCCATGTCCTGCCTTTACCCACCACCCTGTGCGGACCTGGTGGCACACAGAGCTGGGAAATTAAGGTGGTTAAGTTGTGGTCAGCTTTTAGGTGGTAATGCTCAAGTCTTCAGGGCGTAGCAGTGGTATGCCACCATCTCCCTATGGTGGACGAGGTGATTTACATTCAATTTGCTAATTAATGTACGGTGTCTACAAGTTGTTGGAGCTACAGGCACCATAAGAGCACCAGGATTTGGGAAATACATTGAATTTTGTGTTGGGGAAAAAAAATCCCTCCTAGCAAACCAAGATCGACATTAACAAATTCCGCATGCCTCTCTCAGCCCTCCTAGACAAAAAAAAAAAGTAAAAGAGGGAAAATTTGGAGTTCTGACAGATGCAAATCTTTGATTCTTGGAAGCACAGTTTGGAAAATTATTTTTAGATGAAATTTCTTGTCAAGGGCAGCTGCAAGCCTGCAGTGTTTAAATGTACTTTTAAAAAAGTTTCATTTCTCAATGCCTTACATACTGTAAATAACCCTTACTTCAGTGAAAAAAAAGTCCTTTCCAAATGCATTTTCTGCTTTTCTACTTTTAGGGGATTTTTGTCAGGAACAGATACGACCCAGCAACGGGATCTGTGTGGGGCAGGCACAGGCTCTGTACCGATTCTGCCGATACCAACAGGTCTTAGCACAGCGCAGGACTTCCCTGATCAGAATCTGAACACAAGACCTGGCCTCTGTCTGCTCTGTCAAGTTCATAAGTGACAAAAGTGTGTAACAGCTTATTTAAAAATTTACTACTTGGAGTTATTTGTTACAAGCAGGGGTAAAAACAAACAAGCTTTCCAAGCAAACGGCAAAAGTTTGGCCACTAAGCATTGCATCAACTTATACGACTTCATCTAAGGCTATTTTTCAGCAGACTTGGGAGAAACAGCCCCGTGTGACCCCCCCAAAGCCTTCTGTCCCCACATCTCCTGGGACAGGTGCTTTAGGAGAGGGACACCTTGCTGCAGGTGGTCCGAGTGTGTATGTGCTGCTGCCTCTCCGAAGTGCTGGTCCCATGTGATCCATAAGCAGCTGTTGTTTTGTCTTTTTCTCACCACTAATTTGGGTTCCTGTCTTCCACCCTGATGTCAGCTTTCATGAAATTTGGAGAGCATAATTATCTGCCTCTCCTTAAAATTGGAGTGAAAGTGGAAAATGGAGTCAGAAAATACATCAGGAAAGGGACTGACATAAGGACAAAAGCAGCCATATAGGACTCATTTCCTTAAAAATAGGCAAGAAAATCTTTCCTATTGTGCAACTGCTGTTGATGTGTAACCGAGGCTTGTATTTCAATTGAAGTGATTTTCATGGAGCGAAAAAGAAAACAGGTAAAATTAGATTCGTCAATGTTTCTTTTATTCACTCTGCACTGGGTGTTCCCCGTTTGCGGTACAGTGTAGCTACAGAGCTTGGCATCTGTCGCACCTCAGGACACAAACGCAGAGCTGTGCCGTTTCCCAAACACACATCCCACCCAATGTGATAAAAATAATACTTCTCTCGCGTGTTGAGACAATTGTTCTCGTCTCATCACTGGCTATACGGACTGCAAACCTGTCACAGTAACAAAACCCACAAATGTTCTACACAGTAGAGAAAAATTCATGAAATTCCTCAGTACATCCAAAACCAGCACAAAGACATTCCATCATTTTCATTTCTTGTCCTTTTAAATAAGTGGTGATGAGTCATGGACTCAAGATCATTTCCTTGAATCCAGATGGCACAACTTCACCACACTTGGCAACTTCGGATCACTTCCCGTAGAGCTTGTATTCCTTCCATGGTCTTGTCCTTTAAAGCCATGGCGAGAACAACAGGTTTGTTCCCAGCTTCCTGAGACACGAATGCCACCAGGTTTTTGGCACAAACATGGACGAGGGGCTGAAAAGCAAAGATATACAGATGTACGCTCTTACAGCTGGGAGGGCCCTCCCGTACCAGTTAGGAGGCAAAGGGTCCTGCAATGACATGGGGCACGTTGAGAACCTGTTGATACCGCACTCGGACTGAGTGTGCAGTTTGCTGAGCAGTTCCAACACGACTGGGAACAGACACACATTTTGGCTGGTCGGCAAAGCCCAGCCCTGGTAGGGGAAACTTTAGATAAAGCACTTTCTCAACCAGCTTAAAAGGGAAGAGTTTGGACCTGCGAGTGACAGCCACCCAAACCACCCTGAAACACTGCAGCTGGAGCTGCACTTGAATTGAGTTTTGCACCAGTTTGGAAAGCCGGTACGGAGAATCTTTCCTTCTGCTAATCCTCCCACCCAAACTACGTCACCAAATATCAATTTCTATGAAAAGCCATGGATCAAAATGCCTCTATTTCCATCATAGCCAGATTTCTGAAGAAGTCTCCAAATACTTTTTTTTCCTTTAAAAACTTGTTGTTGAAGAGGTATGTTCTGCTGGCAAGCTCTGGAAAAAAAAAACCTGTTATTTTTGCAATTCCTATAGACCCCAAAATGGTGTTACAGACACAGTCTTTGCACGCCAGGTGTAAAAGACATGTTGGTTTTAACAGAATAATGAAAACCAGAAATAAGTAGTGAGGCTGAAGGAGAGAAGAAAAGGGATATAATCTTCTTAATGAGGTTTCTTTAACAAGAACATCCAGCTTGCCTAGGTTTTATTTATACCCACAGTTACGTATTTATCAGAAGGATAAGTTTACTTGATTTTAGCTACCAGTGTGGTTTGGAAGCGTGCACCATCCCAAACAGGGATGATAATGGCGACAAGCAGGAAGGCAGCAAACTAGTGAAAGCCTTTTCCTAAAGGTTAGATCAATTAAGTTGATAAAATGATTTAAAAACACTCTTTAACAAAGTAATAAAGGCACTTCCCATTTTCAAATAAAACACAAAAACAACTTGGGGGTAGAGGCAGTCAGAATTAGCAGGTACCACACCAGGAAAAGCAAAGCATCTCCCACCCAGAGAAGAAAGGCTATTCCAGAAGAATGAGAACTCCATCAGGGGAAGCCGCAGATGGGAAACTTGTGTTGCTAGAGTTTTTCTAGTTAAGGTTAGCAAGTAATATTTGATAGCTCCAACCCTGATGGAAAGCCTCATAATCTTGTAGGTCTGTAACTTTCTGTTTTAATGCCTGACTAGTTGACTCTTTGCAAAATACATTTTCTTCTGCTTTCTCTCCAGCTTTGTGAAATGGTCGATAAAAACTCATTTTGTTGAAACAAAACAAATTAAACTTTATCAAGGGAAGGTGCTGGCAGGCACACTTGGGAGAGGGCAACTAAAGTCCATTATGGGGCTGGCATAGATTGGGGGGGGGGTAGGGGGTGAGAAAAGGGACTTGAAAAGGAAAACAAACTCACTGGAACAGAAACCCAGAAAAGGTTATCAAAGGCTGCATGTTTGATCTTGCAACCCTTAAATCAACAGGAGCTTTATCAAACCCTCCATAAACACGGCTAAGCAATCCATATCCTGTAGGATACAAAACAACAGATCCCCACACCGCTCATGGTTAGTTAAACTTTCATTATGTCAAAGAGCAGATGAGCACGCATACTTTTCTGATGAACCCCTCTTTTCTCAGAAGAGACTTTCGAATTAATCTTACCACTGAGCAAACACCGCTTAACTGCTGTGATTCATCACCTCCCTGGCAACTCGCGCAGTCCCACCTACCACATTGCCCCTTATCCTGGCTGCCTGTGCGCTGTCTATCCGTTCTCACCTCATCCTTGCCCAGCAGCACCTTTGTGGTGAGCGAGGGCCTGCCCACGCTGTCGCCGATTGTGTTGGGGTCCACGTAGACGATCGTCCCCATCTTGCCGTACTGCGTGACCACCACGAGGACGGAGTTGGAGAAGGCCGTGCACACCACCTCCGTCGGGACCCCGTGTACCACCTCCTCTCGCTGCTTGGACGTCACGATGGGACTCGCTTCCATCGCTGCGGAAAAAGAACAATAAAACAACAATAACAATAAAATAACATTAGATTACAAACACGGACCACGGGCTATAAAAAGCCCGAATCCTTCCCTTCGCTTCAAAGAGCCAGGTTAAGTGGATTTCAGCACACGGAGGAGGGTGTGTGTCTGCGCAGGAACAACGGCCAGCACCCCCCATCCCTGGCTGCCAGCACCCCCCATCCCTGGCTGCCAGCACCCCCCATCCCTGGCTGCCAGCACCCCCCATCCCTGGCTGCCAGGGGACACGTAACTGCCCGCAGCCACGGCCTGCACCCCCGGCACGAACGAGCTGCCCTTCACACCGCTTCGTTAATCGCGGCTTAACAGTGACCGCACCGATGGAGCAGGCCGAGCCCCACCCGCCGTGCCGTGCCCTCCCCTCCCTCGCAGCCTCCCGGTCTCTGGCACCGAGGGGGCGACCCCCGAGCCCCGCTGTCCACCCGCAGACCCCGGCGTTCCCCTGAGGGAGGCGACCGCCCCCACAGCCGAGCCGAGGCTGAGGAGAAGCCCCCGCCGCCCCTACCCGCGCCGGGCCGGACCCCGCCGTGCCGCCGCTCCCCGCTCAGGCCCGCCCCGCCGCGGCGGAAGCGGCTCCTTTCCCCTCCCTCCGCCGGCCCGCGGCGCGGGGAGATGGCGCAGGGCGGCCGCTGCCTTGCCCTTCCCTCCGCGCCGCGCTGCCATTACCCGAGCCCGGGCGGGCGCCATCTCCAGCCGCCCCGCTCCCCTCAGGGACATCGCCCCTCGCCGGCCCCGGGGCGGCCTCGCCTCCTCGGCCGGTTTCTGCCCGTTGTCCTGGCTGTCACCGTGGCGGGGTGTGTGTGTCTGTGTGTGTGTGTGTCTGTGTGTGTGTGTGTCTGTGTGTGTGTGTCTGTGTGTGTGTCACGGCTTCAGGCCCACGCGTGGCCGTGAGGGAGAGGCATGTGCCCCTCCTTAGGCCTGTGAGGGGCCGCGGTGAACCTGGCGCTGTAGGGAGGCTGCTAATTTTGATCTTTTTCCCTGATTCCATATGGGATGCAACCGCTCCCACCCACTGCGTGTGGCTGGGCCATGCTCTAATCCCCCAGACGTGCTTTCCCATCAAATTAAGTCTGGTTTTGGGCCATCGCAGCGGCCTTGCCCTCCGCCCTCCCTCCTCTGCCCTCCAGCTGCCCCGTGCTGCCGTAACGTGACGGGAGTACGGACATCCCCGTGAGGAGTGTGAAAAGAAGTGTTTGTGTCCCGTGAGCGATACGTGCAAACCTTAGTTTCTCTTAATTGCATACATCCAGCGCTAGTTTTTTTCTTTGAAATACTAGTACTCATGGATAATAATTTTGTATACACAGTTATACAAAGCTCTGAAAACGGGGATTTCCCAGAGGTTTGCCACCTTCCAGACTTCTGCAATTGCTGTGTCTGAAATAGGCTCCAGACCTTCATTTCTGTGTCAGCTCTCCTTTCCTCTCATTCCAGCGCACAAAATGTCCCCGCTCTGGATGCCCCAGTAGCAGCCTGAGTTGTGGCTTATCTGTTCAGGTAACATCTCTTAAAGACTTCACGATTTTGTTGTTATTTTGCATTAAAACTTTAACAAAACTTGACTACAGTTACAGCAAAACCGTGCTGAGAATCCTTTAAGGCACCGTTAGAGAGCAGCAGAGGTCCACGGAAAAGCTTGTAATTCAGCAGGTTATTGTGGTTAATTCAAACGGCGAGGCTTGATACCTTTTCGGCACTCCGTGCAATCTGGCAAGTAGTCTGTTTTCCAGCACTGCGAAAAACCAACATTCCTCTTTCTTGCTTACCACAATCACTCAAGGCTTTGCCTGTTTGACAGAGATAATAGCAGCTCTTGTCAGTAAAGTCTCCTGACTCATAAAAAAGTTTATTCCTGCTCTGCCTTCTATGGGGAATAATTTTACTTCGGGAAACACAAAGGACCAGATTCTTCCTGCCATCCTTGCCAGCCTCCATTTTATGTTTTACATGACAGGAGGACAAAGAGAGTCCACTCTGGTTCAGATTTACATTCAAACACTGTACTTTACTGTTTTCCGTTGGTTTGGGACGAAAGATTTACCTTTAACAGTTTCAACCAATTGCATACCTCAGTTTGGCATGGAGCTGAGGTGAGATGTGGCAAGCTTGAGAAGCAGATGGCAGGAGGTAACTGAGCACTGAATCTTCATCACTGAAAGTAAATAAATTTTAAAAAAAGGAAGTAAGGAGAAGGCTTGTATCGTCTGTGTGACTGAGGCAGGGGATGGAGATTTGAGAACACACGCTGTGGCAGATAACCAGACCTTTCCTGAGGGCTCTGCCTGCCACCTGCTTCCCAGCATTTCTGCCTGAGAAGGACACGTATCCGTACTTACACACCCATTATCTATAGCACTTTGCCTCCAAAGATCCCTCGTCACATTGCAAACATTATTACATTTAGCTTCATAAACTCTCTTTCGACATCAGATATTATTAATATACCCCATTTCACGGTCCGAGGGAAATAAAGAATCGAGACAGACAGCAGTTCAGAGCCATCAAATCCTCAGCTGGAGATTCTGCAGGATTTCAGGATCCCTTCTTCCACTCCCATGCACTCGCTGCTGAAGAAACATAAGTCGTGCATGCCACTATCTCAATTACCAGAGAAAATCAATGACTGTGCAGCCCCAGACTTTGACAAGAAAAACAACCCATAATATCACAGCTTTATACCTTTATTATTATTTATTTGAGCAGTTTCTTACTACTCTCCTTTTTAAACTGCTTAAGTGCCTGTGTGTGTGTAGACTGGAAGGAGGCTGCTTTTTATAATACGCTTTGCATTTATCTGAACTGATTTTATAGAGCAAATGCGTAAGATCCACAGAGCATCAGAAATGTTTCCCACTTCTTAAAAACTAGACACACAATGTTTCAGGACATCCATTAATAATCCCTGCTCTTGGGAGCGCCTAGCTATCAAAGTGCTGGGTTGGTTTATTAGTTTACAGGTTATTACTTCCCTAGTTTAGATTTCTCTCTTGTATCTTTTATGATGCAGAATATAGACTGTGAGCTGGAACCTCAGGTGCAGCTGGGCTCCGGGCTGCGCAGCCAAGGAGAGAGGAAAGGAATTAGTTTGCTCCCCGATGCGGGAGCTGCTTGGGAATTATTCTGACCCTTGTTATAAATCAGGTACGTGAAGCAGAGCTGCCTTTAAGTACGTTCCTCTGGTCAGACAATACCAGAGTGCTCCTCTTCTCCCTACTCCTGTCACAGCAAGGTCGGGGCGATGTGGGGGTGCGGGGTTGGGTGAGCACTCTCTGCATGGGGCCGTGGTGTCAAAGGGGTAGGAGGGATGGCAGAAATCCACCTCCTGGTGCTCTCAAGCGGTTCCCACTGTATTTAAATCGAGTCTGGCAGAGGTGGTGTTCAGAAGATACTACCGAGTTGTTTCCCTGGGAGAAGGGGGTAGAGGAGCACATCTGGGGCTGTTCTCAAAGATGCTTTAGCCCCAGAAGTCGGGTCTCCCTGGCTGGCTCGCTCTGCAGTTGGTGGCAAGAGGTTTTGTCACTGCTTGGTCCAAAGTGGAAACACAGCTTTGAACCTGGCTGTCCATGGTCAGGAGTTAAGCCTGCTGTGGCTGAGGTTGGCTGGTTTATCTCCTGGTTTCTAGATCTCAGCCTGACGTAGGCACTGTTTTTTTTCTTCCCAACCCCACTGCTGCTGCACACAGACAGAAACGGGACATTGAGTTTGCAGGGAAGCCTGAGGTTAAAGTGTGAGCAGCTGAGGAGTTCAGACGTGTCCAGGGTTAGGTGATAGCTGAACAGCATTCTCAGAGGTAAAGCTCCAAGGCTTTCATTTTAGGTGCTCACATTTTGAAGGAAGGCGAGGGAATTATGGCTCTTTTGTGTGTTGTTCCCTTTTCTGTGCTTCCTAGGATAACAAGCAGTATCATTCCTTATTCTGAGAGACAAGTCTAAGAGGTTTGCTTTGTTCTTTAGTTGTCCACATGGCTCATATTGTATGGGACATCACTTACTTCATTCGTTGCATGAATAAGAGGAAGGCTAAACCAATCAATCAGGCATTGCAGAACCACTCTAAGCTATTTAGTTGTTGATTAAAGCTTTTTTTTTTTTTTTTTTTTCTTCCCCCAGTGTAGAATTCAGCCAGAAAAACAGGCTTTTAAGAAAAAAGTAAACATAAAGCTCAAACCCAAAATGTTCCCTTTCTGTGTGAGCTGCACTCAGCTGCACATCTGAAATGGAAATGCTGGATGGTTTTGCATGCCTGAGACTGTCAGGTCATGCTATCAATTTGTTTTCTTGCATTTGCAACTTAGTAAGGAAACAATATGGGAATGTGCATTAATGTGTGTGTAAATAGTAACTGCCCACATATGAGCACTAGCATATTTTCCTGCGAAAGCTCAACACGCAGGGTAGGATTTAAAAACATGGCAGTAAGCCAGCACACTCTGGCTGGGCCTGGAAACATCTAGGTAGCAATTTGACTGGAGCTCTTTGGAAATTTTTTTTGAGTCAGATTTAGCAACCTATAAATAGAGGAGTACTCCAGCCCTTGTAGGACATTGTTGTGCTGTGTCATTTGTGTTTTCTGAGCTGCCGTGCAGGCTGCGGGAGGAGGGCTGCAGATCCATGGGGCTGGGATGAGAAAGGAGGTCCCTTGGTACTGGGGGAGAGTTTCGGAAGGGGGCTGCTGCTGAGATTGCAGAGCCTGGCAAGAGTGAGGCAAGTCACACCTACAGAAGGACGTTGCTGAAAACGCTTTCTTGGGTGCTTGATCTCGAACACCAATAGTTTTCATATATTCAGTACCTTTAAAACCAGCAGATCCTACATTTTTTGCAAAAAAATATCCAGAAATTATTTCAACAACCACTGAAATGAAAATTGCATTCTTGAAATGTGTGAAATACATCTCCAGAATAGCTCCAGACCTAAGAGAGCTAAAAGAGCTCCAGTACCTACATTACGTCATGCAGTCAACCTGGTGCTGTCTGATGATAATTTTATCCCTGATATTTATCATGAGATAATAGCTGGCTGTATTGGACACTGTAGCTAGGGGGTACGGAGCAGACAGAGTCATCATGAGGCAAGATTGAGTTTGAGTACTGTTTACATAATTTTCCTTTGTCAAATAACAGCCCTACATAGATCATGACCATGACAGCGCCTGTGGATGGTATCATCCATCAACAAATCCACCCTGTGAACAGCAGAAGCTTTGCACTACTGGATGGCTGAAGAAATTATTTCCATGGATCAGTACAGACAGCAGTAATTGCCATAAAGCTCACTATAGTTTATGCAGGAGTTTTTCAGTTGCTCTTGGTGGTTTGTCAGATGAGAGACAGCATGCAAATGGAGCGGATCGTAAAAATAATTGTAGCATAGCTTCTAAGAACAAAAGTCATACCACTCTGTTCCTAAGAAGTGCGAAAGTGCAGAAAATAACAACACAGTTCTTGCAGAAGCGACAAGAGAATGTCAGAGTATTAGTATGATACTAATAGTATAGTCAGTTGTATAAATCACTTAATAGTGACAGCAAATTAAGTAGTGGTGTTGTCTAGAATTCACCCATAGTTAAAACGATATAACTTGATGAGACAAATGCTTTGTGTGCTGCCAGTAATAAATTAGCTCCTCTTTCAAGTGAGAAAACAATTAAAAACTTGGTTGAAAAGGGCATATTTTCTCTGTGGCCACTGATCCCTCAAACTCTGGAAATAATAAAGTGTTTCTAATAGTCGTTCATTATTACACAGTTGAAAGAGGAAAAATCCATTGTCTCATTAAGTTCAAGACGGTTATGAAATTGCATTGGGAATATTTGAAAATGTAAGAGGCATATAACCAAATGGTTTCAACTTTGACAATGTATCATCATTTGCAGTTCATAATGCTGCTGTTAACTTTGGGAAATATCAGTCAGTGCACACAGTGGAAAATGAGAATAAATATTTACTTTTTGTTTATATACTGCATAAATAACAGCAAAGTATGCAGTAGACAGGTCATGATTCGATTTTGAGGGTTGTGTAATGGAAGTTTCAGAATTGCAGGAGGTACTCATTTTGCAAACTTAAATATGTGGAAATGTTGAGGCATTTCACAACAAAGTGGGCAACTCTGTGCCTTGCCAATGAGACAATAACAACATGATTTCTGGGTGTTATGAGTTACTCTGGAATATTAGGTGAAGACTGGCCCCATCTGATTTTTAAGTTCTTTATGGATGTTGAAGATGGAGACGGTGGAAATGCCTGGTGTCTGAATGCTTCCTCTTTCATAGTACATTACATTTTTTTGCCATCTAGTCAAAATTAAAATCCTCTCTGGTGCTGAAGTTTAGCACATAAAACATTAGTTACGCTGTAGATCACAATAAAGAATCGAAGTGGGACCTGCATAAAGACGAACCATGACAAGGCAAAAGACTGTAGGCAGATGCCCTTCAGGTGGCTGTGGAGGCTCTCAGATCTCAGTCTTCATCTACCTACGCTAACCTGATTCCCTTGCTGTCTCTGAAAGAGTGTGAGATTTTAGGAAACTGGAAGTCATATTGAAGGACTTATCTGTGACAGAAGATTGGAAATACATTTATGAGGAATATTGTGATTTGAAAGATTTTGTTACACATGCCCATATGTTGCAGGAATTTGTATTTAGGCGTGCTTCACATCCAAGTTATCTCCAGTTCAGAAAACTTATAGCGTACTACATCCACTCCTGTCTCTAAAGAGCAACATAATAAATATTTTCTCTTGGAAGCAGATTTGCCATTTCAGAAACCTGCAAAATGTTGACTCCGTTAAAGCTGAAGTTTAAAGTTAATTTAACTGACCACATAAAGAATTTTATGAACCAACATAAAAAGAAATAAGTATTGAAATTGTTTGTTAGTGCCATTCTAAGTAATGAACTGAAGTTTGTGATAATTGAATTGTGCATTTGATGGACAGTACAAATGTACTCTTAGGAGAAAAATATACTGAGAAAAATTGCATTAAAATAAAATGTTGTCCCTTATTTCACAGATTATCTCCTATTGCTGTCCAAGAAACATGATAATCAAGAAAAGCAGATCAACTTTTTAAGTTTCATCCTGGAAATCCTGGAAATGAAGTTGGAATATTCCATAAGAAAATCAATGTCATTTTCTTCCTCTCTCTTCTGTCTCAGTAGGAAATGGTCTGCCTGAGTCTTTCTCTGCTCTGCACTTATAATTCTTCTTCTGTTTCTCTAGGTGACACTAGGCTGAGCTCATGGTTTTTGCTCGTAACTTCATGTGAGCCTCCTTTCCTATCTCTTCCAAGAGCATTTTGGAACCAGTTTGCCCTGAAACCCTGAGATCAGAGAACACTGGGGGATTAGGTTTAAACTTGTTAAACTGAATTAACACTCCTGCCACATGATTCTGGCCTGTGCTGGTCCTTCTAATCTTGTTCAGAGTTTAGGATAATTTGTTTAGTAGTGCTGATCAGCTGGAGGTTAATTCAATTGGACTTTGGTTATTTATTCATGCCCGGATTTGCTAAGTGTCACAGCAGATACATGAGGTCTCTGTTACAGTTATGAGACGGCTTCATTAGTGTGACGGAGAGTCCATCTGGATGACTTCCTTTCCTCACTGCAATAACTGGCTGTCAGGGCCTCGGTGGAAAAAAAAATCCTTGTATAACATCTCCCTTTCATTTGTATCATAAGCGTATTGATTATTACAACTCGAAATGCGCTTCTCTCTTCCAGTTGCTGGGATTGCCAATAATCTTTCTCAGGGATCTCAGCAGTATTCCAGCTCTACATCTCAAATTGATTACAGAATTCAAAAGAAAAGTACAAATGTGTTTTAAAAGCCATTTATTATTAATAATGTGTTTTCCCGCAGTATTTCGGTCCTCCTCACTTCAAGGTCCACTCTCCCCATCAGTGAAATGCATCCAGCGCTGGGCTGGAACACGGTCAGTCTTTTACACTGTCCAGAATTAACTACCCAGAAATGGAAGGCAAAAAGGAAGAAGAAAATTGCATCCTGCTGAAACCTCTGGAGGAATTCAGGTTGGCAGAATGTTGTTACTCAAACTGGAATGTGGCCAGGGCACCAGGATTAATGTTAGCACAAAATGCCACTTGATTGCAAGTGTTCGGATAACCTTGGATGAAAGTCTTATCTGAAAAGAGGCTCTTCTAACAGAATAGGGCTCCCTGATATTGGCTGGGACTTTGGTTCAGGGTTGACTCAGAGAATTTTTGCTATTTGATTCAGCAGATTTTGAATGGGGCGGCTCTTGAATGGTAACAGATCTCCCCTTCACAGCCTGCCGCACAGCAGATAATTTCCCAGAGAGGATTCCATGCCATAGACTGATGTCTCTTTTTAGAGGTGTTTCCTGATATATCATGCAAGCATTACAAATAGGAGCCTGAAGGGATTCTTGTTGGGGAAAGGTCCTAAAGATTAGAAGGTAGGAAAAATGTTCAGCATTGAGAAGGCACTGGGCCAAGCTGAGCTTCTGCGGCCACGTAAATGTGGAATAGCTACTTATGGAGTTACTCCTGAGCAAGCAACACCAGCGTTTGCCTCATATTTGTTTTATCCTCCTTTCTGAATGTTTCTACTGTCAGTCTTCTAATACATGCTAAGGGTTGGGCTGGCAGAACGAGGTGGTGCCCAGTGAAAGCTTTGATGGTTAAGAGCAGTGTTAATCAACATTTCTTCTCTTTTTCTCAATTTTTCAATTAAATTGTAAACCTGTGCTGATGAACAACCATTAACTTCCAGGGAGTGAGAAATGTTCCCACATGTTTGGCCTTCTTCAGAAAACCCTGTCACAGTTACATACCGTGAAATACGTTTTCCAACAGAACAATGTTCCCAAAACCAGCTGGGACCCGCGTTACAACTCAGCATTCTTTGCAGAAGTTTATTTGCTGTTAACTTGGAAGCCAAGTTAGAGCTTTTAAGAGTTTCTGCTTATCTACACAACAATGCAACATGGGTCCTGCAGCATCAGCTCTCACAGAGAAGCTGGAGAGAGCAGGACTAAGAGAAAAATGTGTCAGTACCCATCTTTGCCACCAGACGAGTGGCCTGCTGTGGGGTTTGGTGTTTCCTGCACCGGTCCTGGGTCTCACATGCCTACATGGGTAAAAGGAAAGCATCCAGGGACCACGCTGTGGCAGTCTGCCATAAATTATGAAGGAGGCTGTATCTGCAAAAGGCCAGTGTGTGTTCCCAAGCGACGGAATCCCTGTCTGGAGGAGAAGGAGCAGTGTGCGACTCCATTTCCGTGGTGCTTTCCTGATACTACAGCCCCTTCTTTACAAGAAGGCAGGAGCTCCGTGCAAAGGGAACACCCTCACAGGGCTGTGTGTCAGCTGCGTGTGTGCTTAAGCTGTATGTGAGCGTGGGACTTGCTTTGCTATTTGTTTTTGAGGGCAAACCCCATCACTGCTGTTACGTGGGGTGAATGTGACCTAGATTGTTTTGTAAGCGGAGCTGTTTTCCATCCTACTCGAGCCCCACTGAGGTTTCCCCTTGTTTTCCGTGGGAAGGCAAGATTGTCCCCTCTCCCGTAGTCCAGCCTTCCCATCCCTCTCCCATTCCTCTCCTGCAGCACCTCAGACTTGTGTATAAGCCAAATAAGTTTCCCCTCAAAATTCACTTCATTTAATATTCCTCTTCCCTGTCTTCATTATTTTTTCATTTATAGGTTAACCAGTACCTGAGATGCTCAATGTTTTCCCTAACTTTGCTTTGACTAGATCAACTTTTAAGTTAGACATTTTCATTCCACCCTCCTTCTCTTTGAGGGCTACTGTATAATTCTGTATTTTAAAAAAATAGCAAACGGAGAAGTAATCAGAGATGCATTTTGCCGAGAAGAGATAGATGGCCTGACATAAAGGATTGAACATACTATTCCACAGATATTCCTGCATCTGACAAAATAGGCCAAGCTCCTTCTTTATGTAGCTCCACCAGGGATGAACAAGACCCAGGGGCTGTAAGGAAGACCACGTGCTGACATTTTGTTTCATCGAGTCCCGGGAACATTGAATATGCTCTTGATATGCAAGAGTAGGCTGAAATCTGCAATCAACTCCACGAGTGTAATTGAATCTGAGTCAGGAGAAGTGACACCTGCATGATGAAGAAGGGCATTCATTATGCTCTGTTCAGGTCTGTACCATCCTCCTTGTGTGGACGGAGTTCAGCACGTACTATCTCGAGCTGAGGGATCACACAATCATGCTCCGACTATCATTTCCTATATATATTTCTACTACGTGCCGGACATCTCAATGCTATGCTGACGAGTGCATAAGCACACACTGTCCTATCTAAATATCTGCTCTATACATGTGCATCAGCTAACAGATGCACATTGGACTTATGAATATGAATGGGGCAAAACGTGTAGAGCGACCTTCACATCAGGCTCGCTTTCCTTCATGTGCCTGCGCTTCTGATAAATCACCGCTGTTTTGGGGACATCTGTGTCAGTTCAGACCAATCCCCTGTTATTGCAGGCAAAGATGATACAGCTGTGAATTCTGCAAGGGTCTATAATGTTCTGTATCTCACACGCCTGCTCCCCATGGCCAACCGTAATAACAAAACCTTTGTACAAAAGACTAAAAGTCTCAAAGACAGTTGAGGAAGAGAGAAGGAGAGGCCAATGCACATCGACACTGCCTTAGAAGGAAGTATAAGAGGAGAAAATTCCTGGATGATCTCTTCGTGCTATCACCAGGAATGGTCCTTTTGGGAATGGTGCAATGAAGAGCTTTTGAGAAAAATGTTGTCAAAGCAATTTTTGTTGGAAATGTTATTTTGACACATCAAGCCATATTGTTTTGATCACTCCCTTTTCAAAAGTAACTTTTAGGTTACAGTGTTCTGCTTTGATGATTTTTCAAATGAAGTTGCAGTCATTTCACTTCATGTCAATTTTTCATCCACATTTTATCTTACATGGAAAAAGAGAGCAAAATAAAAGATTTGATTGACCCAAACTCCCTGTGGGACATGCTGTTTTTGTGAAAACTTTCAAAATATTGCTTCCTTTTTCCCTGTTTGGGAGGAAATCCAAGGACCTCTGGAGACAGGAGAACGGTCTCTGATGAGGGCGTCTGGTACAGAGGCCAAAATCAAGGTGCTAAACCGGGGCTGGTACTGAATTGCCACGGTGTACATCTGAACACAGACTTACGTAGTTACGTAGAGGTCCGATGCCTCAGCCGTGCCGCCGTGTGAGCATTGTTCCTGGGGGACGCGGGGCTCAGTGCTTGGCAGGCAGACCTTGGGGACCACGGGCTGAAGACTTCACGCCCTCTGAAACACCACCCAAGGCTCCTTGGCAGGGATCACTGGCGGGAGGAGTACATCGTGGTGTTCAGCCTTCAGGGAACCTGGCACTTCTTACAATTAGCCCTCAGGGAGGGCACTCGGGTGCCTTTCGCAGGTGGCTGAAATGGAGAAAGTAGTACATCTTGGAGGGGAGCCAGGAGAAAAAGCAGCTTTGGCAGGTAGCCCTTGTGCAAGGCAAGTGCTTTGTGGTTCTTTAGAGGAGGGAAGCATGATGCTGTAACAGGTAGAAGGGTCAGACCCACTCCAGCCCCTTTGGCCTTGCACTCAGTGTTGGAGTTCCATGTTCCCACCCCATGTCAAGCGGGAAACACCCACCATTTCTCCATACTTTGAGGAATTCTTACCAAAATCCCCTCTGTATAACATATATATATAATATATATAAACATACATGTATAAAATCAGTTACAGAAAGCAAGATAACAAAATTATTGTGAATGTCAGCTGGATCCTCCAGAGAGAGGAATGCAAAATATGTATCCAATAAAGCTTTTCTGATGATACTCATAAATACAGAGCTGAAGTGCTGGCCCTGCTGTCCTCTCCAGTACCATTCCACCAGAAATGTGTAGCTCACATCCTGAGTCATCCCCAAGGAGAGCAATAGATGTTACACACTTGAAATAGTTTAATTTCTAACTGGCCCAAGCACTGTTCATCCCTCCTTCATCAGGCAAGAGGAAGATGGAGAATTTTAATATCTTCTGGTGAGATCATGGGACCTCTGAGTCCCTAGCCTTATTCAACGCAGTCGGTGCCTTTTGCCAGTTCCATGCAAGGAACTGCAGGTGTGAGAGAAGTTGGGCTCCCAGTTTGCACTGCAAGGAGAGGAGAGTGACAGTGCTTGTGTAGAAAGTTGGACCTTTCTGGTTGCTCTGACTGAGCTGCAGGACCTTGAGATCTCCGTTTTCAGCCGCAGGAGACCCTCTTTAGGCTCATAAGTTTATAGCTAGGTATTGTCATGGCTTTATTTCCAGAGACAGAGGCGATGAATTCCCACTTGAAGAAACCATTCTGTAGGCAGATATGTTTGGTGAGGATCTAACAGTTTATTTATCCTGGAAGACCATAGCTTGCTACATCCATTCCTTGCTTAGGGCCAGCCTATGCATTTTGTGTGTAAACTGAGGTAGAGGACTCACAGGTTCTACTGTCCCCTCCAAAACAGTTGTCCCAGCATACAGGGAGGGGTTGGCTCCCAGGAACCTGCCTTCACCACGCTCCGATGCCTTGGACACAAGTTTGCCTGGGAATGAGATAACAGACTGATGTGTGCTATTACAGGAACAGGATCTTTGGAGCACATCTGGCCTCCTCTGTGGTGGAGTTGAAGGACAAGAAAAATCTTTCAGACAACCTGCTGCTGCGAGGTGGCTTTGCTTTGAACATAAACAAGAAATACATTTTCAGAGAGTGTGGAATCCACAAGCAAAAAGGAAGAAAAAAAAAAAAAGAGGAAATCAGATGGCTGAATTACTAACTCATCAGAAGCCAGTAGGGACTGCAGTAATACAAGCTATATTATATTGTCAATCTGTATTGTACATTTGGAACAACAACAATCATGTTGTTTTGAAATTAAGAATAACCTGGAGGGGGCAAATAAACTAACAGTGTACCACACAGTAGAGAGAGAGAGAGAGAGAGAATTTGTACTTGGCAATAATCAATACTCGTGCACGTCTCCTAATTGAGTCAGCCCAGCCTTCCTCTGGGATGTGACAGTGACAACTGAACTCCTCTTCCCGTTTGATGGATTTGATTGTGCTGCAGCTGTAAATAGAGAATGCACCAAAAATGGCTTTGGTTTGTCCTCAGCACCTCAGCACCAACCCTGCTTGGTCCAGAGCATCAATCAGCCAGGCAGGACGTGGGCACCAGTACTGTCTCTCTGGGACAGTTGGAGGTAACCAAGGCACAACCAAGGGCAGGTCCTGGGGACCTTTCCTAGAGCAGGACCTAATCTCCCCAGCATTCAGCTCCCTTGCAAACATGTAGAAAAAGCATCTTCTAAAGAATCAAATGACCAATTCTGATGACTTTCTCAACAATTTGGTCCTTGTCCTGTCTCCTAAAATAGTCTTGTAAAAATACCTTGCTGCCAGAGGCACCGAGTGGGTTGGTTGATTAGCGTGACCCAGTGCTCGGGGATCCCCAGCTGAAGTGTGTATTGTTCCTTTCAGTCTGAGGTCCTTGCTCACACAAGTTTGCAACAGTCGTTGGATTCAGGACGGGGGAAGAATTGATTGTGGGGACCCGGGGCTTTCATCTGGCATGTGTCCACAGCAGACCACAGGCACCCTTGGCTCCTGTTTCCACAGCCTGGCATTTCCTAGCTTGTATTTTTTCCTCTGTCCCTCTGGCTGGAGGCACATCCAGATCAAAATGAAAGCTTTTTCCATCTTCAAATTGCTATTTGTGTTGCCGACTCAAGCTCTTCACTTGGTTTGTATTGGGGGATGAGTCAAAACCCTGGCCTATTCATATTTCACATCATGTGCACGTTAATTGGTACTTTACATCCCAGGGACTTCCTCAGGAAGCACCGATTTGGTCTCTTAACAATCTTACTACAAACCCATTTTTCCTCCCCTTCCTTTTCCCTTTTTGTCATAGATAAGATTCATATTTTTCTGGACATGAATCCATTGCCTGAGGTTTCTCAAATCTCTGCTCTGGGACACTGAAATCTTATCTCTGAGGCAGAGCAGGAAAAGAGAAGTAGTACATGAGGGGAACTGTGACTCATGTAGAAATGGAAATGATGAAGCAGACTCTGCTATTACGAAGACCCAGAGGTGTTCAAAAACCTACCGGTGGAAAGGCAAAAGCCTGGGCTTTTCAGCCTTGAAAGGCTTCTGCATATTGAAGCTGTGACTGCCGGATGAGGATCCGCTTGCCTGCTAAGTCCCTTCCATGTCAGCAGCCGTGCAGCGGAGCCGAGAGCTCGACTGGAGGCAGCACACAGCGGATTTTAGCCTGATCAATAGAAGATCTGTTAAAACTTGAAATGGTGCTGCCTTCTTCCCCACAACAGAAACTTTAATGATTTTTTTTTTTTTTTTTTCCTGGAGGGGCTGAATCTGAATGAAAGAAAATGAGGAGAAAATATGCCTGATTTTTCTGTTTCAATGAATGAGCTGAAGGAGGCACCTATGTGTCTGTCATCCTGAAAAGCTCCTTGTTTTGATGGAGCCTTAATGGATTTTTCAAAAGACTCTTTGAATGCCTCTCCCAGCTCTGTTGGAAACAGTTCTGTTTTGAAGCTGGCACCTTGCCATGTCTATTTATGTTCAATATTGCCTTCAAAAATAGCATCGCTCCTATCTTTTCCCAATATTCAGAGCAGTGTCAGTACATAGGACCATGAGCTGGCCTTGCCTCCCCTGTGCTGGGGAAAATGCTTCAGGGGAGCCCAGACCAGCTCCTGTCCTCGAGGATGGGTAAAATTCCCCAATTCCTCTTGCCACACAGACGGCATTTTAGACACCACAGAAGGGAGGAAAGACCTGTACACTAACAGGAGAGAAAAGTTGACAGCTCTCGTGCTGTTAAATCCCTTGACATGGAGAGTCCCCAGCACCCCAAGGTTATCTGCTCCGCAGACCCTGTAGCAGTCCCCCATGTCTAACCTGATTTGCTCTTGCTGCAATTTAAACCCATGACATCTTGTCCTGTCTGCCACAGCTACGGAGAACAGACCGTTCCCTTCCTCACGAAGGTTATCTTTTAAAGGCCTTAAGGACTTAGCAGTTAAGCTGGAGGAGAGACAAGGCTAACACCCCTCCCCTGCTATTTCTTAAGCTACGTAAGGTGAGGGACCATTCCTCTTACGGTACCGAGCTGCAGAACTTCATGCCTTCTCATAACAGACCCATGCCCTGTGTCTGCCTTTATCCCAGCTCCTTCCTGGAAGAAAGGCCATGCCTACATTCATTCCCCCTGGATGGGAGCAGCCTGTGCCTCCTGCTGAAATGCAGTGCCTTGCTCTTGTCCCCAGTTTGCATTTCACCTCCGTATTTGGGGCCTTTTCATCCAACTTGTCTAAATCATTTTGAATTCTAGCCTTGTCCCCAACGTGTCCTTGCCATCCTTCCCTGATTGCTCTTGTCTGCATGCATAATAAACCTGCTCCTTCATCCCTCACCCTGTCTTCAACGCAAGCACAAGATGGAGCGGGAGCCAGGAGAACGTGCAGCCCAGCCACCCACCCGTACAGACTGGGAACTGTTGGAAGCAGCAGCTCCCCAGGGATCTGCCGTCCCGTTGTGTGCATGCCTGGGGCCACAGCCCTTTCACCACGTGCTCTTTAACCAAGGAGCCCTGAAACAAAAGGGCAGAGGCTTGTGACCCCAAAATTACAGTTAAGGTGCAGCACTGTTACAGCCCGTGGCTGAGAAGGTGGCGAGTGGAGGGTGCTTTCCCGGGAAGATCTCCCCTCCTCTGTGAGCCGTTGGCTGCGGGATGAGTAAGGTGTCCAGTCATGTCCTGACTCCTGAGGAATCCGTTATCACAAGCCATTTTTCCCTTTGAAGTATCCCCAACTCGGTGAGCCTTATCTCTCCCAGTGCCAAATTCTCCTTAATGAGGTTTATCCAGCTTTTCCAGCATGGCTTAACATTGTCCATCCAGTCCGGCCAGAAAGGATCCTTTATTTTGCTAACATAATTAATAGCAATAAGCTGCCCGTGGTGTGCAGCGATAATGGCATTGATGCTGTAATGCCCTGCAGACAGAGCTTGGGATTTGGAGAAAGTTTCATTCTGTGTGCAGCGTTAGCAATTTCCCCAGCTCCCTTCCTGAACAATTTCTCTTTCTATTTCACATCCTATGCTGGAATTATGCCTCCCGCTGTTTACATTAAAAATGCATTATACATGTGTTGAAAACACTGAGTTCTATGTTGCTGGCAAGGAAGGAAGCTGTTATGTTTAAGAAGCACTCTCTTATATTATTATCACTTTTGTTTAATTTAGTAGGATTATTTTCTCTAATTCCAAAGCTGGGAAAAGACTCCTGTAAATATTCTTCCCACTAGCCAATTTCTTTATCGTCCAAACCCACGTATAAGCTGACTTACTTATGAACTGCCGCATCACCAAGTTAAAATGATGATTTCCCTCTGTTAGCTTTCTGCTGTGCTTTGGATCAAAAGTACACAAGGAAAAGGTAATGTCATTTAAAAGAGCTCTAAATGGCTCGCTGCAGCACAGGGGAGCGAGGAATTATGCCAGCAGCATAGCAGTGCCAGGCTGGGGAGGTACCGAGGCTTCTAAACGCCACAGAAGAGCCACATGGACTGGGAAAATGTGGGACTGAGCAGCTCCGTACCTGAAGGGACTAGATGTTCAAACGCACCGTACCATCCTCTATAAACAGGCCCAGGAGGGATTTTCTGTGGGACTCGCTGCTGGCATATCTAAGCACCTTGCTGTACAAAGAGGATGTGGCAGGGCTGGGAGTTAAACCCGTATCTCTCAGACCCAGAGCTTTAACTACACGGACATTTTGATGCTTGGTAATATAACTCGGTCCAGGTAAGTGAGAGGTCAGGAGAGGTAAATTAAATGTAGTAAGAGGAGGGCAATAGGATGATAGGACAGAAATGGTGACTGTGAGTTGAAATTGGAGCATGCAAAGGAAATGATGGTATGAGAGAAAAAGGAGAAGAGGAATGGGAATGGAAGAGAAGGGAAGGGGAAGGAGAAAAGGAGAAGGAGAAGATGGAGAACGAGAAGGAAAAAAGGGGGAGAGAAGAAGGCAAGCAGGAAGGAAGGAAGGAAGGAGGGAAGGGAGGGAAAGAGTGAGAGAGAAAGAAAAGGCCCTGTGCCAGGTGATGTGCCACTTGGAGGTTCTGTGTGTAAGACCCAGGAGCTGTTTCGCATCGTACAGCGCAGGGGAGGTCACAGGGAAATCCCGCTGGGCTTGGAGCTCCGCAGTCAGGCACCAGAGCAGGGAGCTGCAGTGAGGAGTTACAGGACAAAAGATTAAGGAAATTAAATCTGTGGAGGAAACTAGGGGAGATTTAGGCTAAGATGCAAGGCTGTAAGGAGCCCTGCCTAAAGGAAAGAAAGAGATGATTTTCCTTAATTAGTGACTGACAAAACTGTACCCTGTCGGCATGAGCTGGAAGAGGAAAAACTCAATTTACATAACCTAACCCCACTTTTGAGCAGTAAGACTGGCTGGGGCTTGGGACCCACAGTGGAAACGGGCAGCAGATCGCTTGGTGCACAGCACTTGGTGTGCTCAGTGTGTCTCCGGCGCGGGCAGGAAGGGTTGCTGCAGGTAATCGGTGGATGCTGTCGGTACAATTTGTATTTGTTCCTGCAGCACTTTGCGAAGTGATGGAGGGTTTGATGCCGGCATCAGGAAACGGACCTCTCGGGGGGGCAAGGTGGCAGCTGTTCGATGGCAGCTGGCACAGCGCGTTGGGAAGCCCTGCGGAGCCACGCGTCTGCACAGGCGAGCTGGGAGAAGAATGCCAAATATCGGAGGCTGGCCCGGGAACGGGGTCCCTTCCTCCCCAGGGCAAAGGCAGGGCTTGGGGTGACTTCCCTCGGCCGAGACCTCTGGTTTGTCTGGTTCCAAACCCCGTGTGCCCAGCAGCGCGGAGGCAATTAGACATGAGCACAGGTTGTTGGTGATCCCTCAGCCTTCAGGAATGCAATAACATGTCTGTTAGATCTCCTTAAGCATTTGCCAAGTCACCACTCTATCCTAGAGGGAAATAACCTTGTGCTGAACGGTTTGATTGTCTAGTGCTAATATAACAGGAGAAAGCCTATTAAATGTTGTGCTGGAAGGGTCCTTTGGGCCTGCAATAGCTTTTCTCTTTTTTCCTCCCTTTTTCCCTTTCCTTTTTTCTTCTTTTTTCCCTTTTCCTCGTTCCTCTTCTTTCCCCTTCCTTCCCTTCCCCACAGACCAGAAATGGGCACCAGCAATGACCTGCAGGCAGGGAAGACGGAGTCTGTATGAAATGAGATTGCAAACCAGCTGGCAGCATTGCCTGCGGCCATGCACGTGCTTACTGCTGGGGTCGGACCTGCGTCCTGCCTCCCTGCTTTCACACTGCGCTGCACGCTCACGAAGGCTGGCTCTCCCTCGTGTCTCCCCTAGAAAAAATCCCTAATGAATATTTAAGGAGTTTTTCCCATACTTGTGCAACAATCTCTTTCTTCTGCTTCTCACTGGAGAAACCTTGGCAGCTCCTGGATTGCCTCCTGCTCTCTGCACGTCAGCACCTGGCCAAGAAGAGCTGCTGAGACCACCACGGTCCTGGGTCCGGGCAGCATCTGGCCAAGGCTCTGTGAAGATGGAGGTGTCCCATCCCGTGGATGTGTTGGCCAAGGTAACGCCTGGACCAGCTGTGGCTGATCCTTCTCTCGCTTCAGCAGAGGTTTCCTTGTCACATCGGCACATGGCACCTCAAGGGGAGAGCCTCAGGGCTTCTCTCTGGGCGTTGCTGAAACACTGGTGGCCTGTCAGAAACAGCAGGAGAGGGACACGTTGGACTCTGCAGTGCATCTCCCGTGCAGCTGCGACTCTGAGCACTTGCTATTCATTTTAAGGGCAGGAAAGAACAAGAGGCCTGTTCATTAAGCACCTAGGTGAAACAGCCAGGGGAGAAGTCCACGCTGACCGAGTCCCTCTCCCCTCTGAGCTGCAGAGAGGCAGTTTTGAGGCCTGGGCAACTGTTAAACCACGGACTTGCCCTGCTAACAGCAATGGCAGGAGGCACCTTCTCCCCACAGTCGTGCCTGGGTGCAGGGCACCGGCAGCGATCCTCTCCAAGGAGTGAGGAGCGTGAGCAAGGCCGTTGCAGCAACCGGCTCACTGAAATGAAGATGTGTGAGTGCTTCTAGACTGTGATAGAAACCGGTGCAATCAGTGCTGGGGAAGCATAAGCCACTGTGGAGAGCACAGATCATGCAATAAGGTGATGGCCTTAAGGTTAAGGTGGCTTTTTAAAGAGGTGATTCCTTAAATCAACTAATCTTCTGGGTCCTTGACTGTTCATGGGCCTTTGCACATCTTCCAGGGCAGCGAGAGATGTCTGTTGACCCTCTGCAATTAGTACCCCTGGTTTAATCCACTTTAGTATTCTCCCAGGCTCCTTTGAGATGAATGGCTCCATCTGCTGATCCAGGACAAAGGTGGCTCTTCCTGAGATGCAGTTACAGCTGAGACGAGAGGCAGATGAAAAGCAGACGTGGGGCAAACCTCACACTCAGCATATATGAGGTAGAGCTTCATGGCTGCTGCCAAGGGGTGAGAGGCTCCTGAGACCGTGCCATGGCCATGGCCTGCACCCACATCGATCCCAATCGTCCAGTCTATTCCGGCAGCGATGTGGGGTGCCAGAGCCCTCGTGGTGAGCGCAGCTCCTGTGGGATGCTCGGCCGCAGCCGGCAGCACTGGCAGCCAGGTCTCTGCCAGCCCCTCTGCCTGCTCAGCCCATCTCGCGAGCTGCCGGGGCAGAGGCACTAGTGCTGACTGCTCCGCTTGCGTAACTGTATTCTTCACGTCTCGGTGACTGGCTGAGGGTCTGGGCAGGCGCACGTGAGCTAAGCTGCGTTTGCTGCTGGAGCCTTGAGGGGATCCGGGGACATCCATGCATGCAAAGCCATCAGCTCCAAGTGAAACCTCCGCCTGACCCAGTAATCGTTGGCAGGGGTGAGAGGAGAAACCACTCCTGACAGGCTTTGCCAACCTAGCTTTCTGCAAGGAATGCATTCAGAGACCTTAAAGACCCAACAGCTGGGCTCTGGCTTCAAATAAATTATTCTCCTGCCTCTGCTGTCGTCAGGGGATGTGACGAAGGCACTGTGATGGCTGAGCCCCAGACCCTGAGTCTCGTTTCATCCCACGTAAATCCTGCTGATATGCTGTGCCTCCGATCCCCACATGGTGCTGTCCCAGCCCCTGGTTTGGGCAAAGGGGACAAGAACGCCCTGTGTCTTGCCAAAGGCCCTGAGATGCTGGTTGGGTTTTTTGGGTTGGCTTTGTGCCTCTTTGGGAGCATAACCTTGCAGGAGGAGGGCTGCCAAGAGGGTCTGCGGCGGTTGCTTCTATAAATGCCACACATGCAGCCTGTCCGGGACTGATGGAGGGACAGCCATGGCTGGGAGGAGATACTGAATCCAGACCATCCCCCTGACACCGAGGAGATGTGCTCGTCCCCACCGTGCAGACAAGAGCACTTCTCCTATGCTGAGGTTGCTGGAGTTGAGGTGCCCCAGGCATTGTCCCCTTCCCCGTGGTGTACGTGCCTGGGGACCCCGTTCGGGGCAGTTGCTGAGAAAGCTGTGGGGCAGAGTGGTCGGTGTCAGCTCTTGGTGTGGGCACAGCAATGCCCCACTGAGGCGACCTGTGTCGGCATCCTGTGGCCCATGTACCTTGTCACAGTGTCCCAGTGCTTCAGGGTTCCCCGATTTCCCTGGGCGCAGAAAGGGCTCAGCCTGGCCGCAAACACCTCAGATGCCACACGGCATCACTCAATGCCACAAACTCAGCCTATAGTGCCCACACTGCCTGTCTCGCTTCCGTAGGTTTGTGTTCACCATATGTGCTCCTCCAACGAGCACGGGGTATGCCCGAGGCGGCCAGAAGAAGCAGAGCTCTTGGCTCTCATCCTGCTCCCTCCCTGAAATCGAGAGACTTTTAACTTCAAAAGAAGCAGGCTTGGGGCTTGCCGGGGAGGATTCAGTGGGAGCACATCCTGGGAGCGGGTTCTCTGGCTGCTGGAGGAGCCGCAGGGCTCGTCCTAGTCCTAGTGCTGTTCCTTCCAGGTGTGAGAGGAGCCTGGGCTGACCTGCAAACGGCTCTGTCTGCTCCAGCCTGTCCCACTTTAACACCCTTGAACAGGGACAGGACGGGGGATGCTCGTGCACGATTCCCCTTGAGGACTAAGCTAACCAGCCACTGGATGTCATTATTGCTCCAAACAAATGCATCGAAGAATCTATTCCAGACCTCCAAAAAATGTGACTTTTCGGTATGGAAAGGTTAAAACGCGCTTCGTGAGGACACAAAGCCATTCACCTCTCCGCCTGCAGCTCTCACCTTCCCCGGCACACCTCTGCATGCCTGGGGACAGGGTGCCTGGGGTTCGGCACGGGGAGGACGCCATCCCTTGTGACCTCTCTGCCCTTCCCGGGAGCTCCTGCACTACCTCCTCGTCTGCGGGGATGACATCACGGCTGTTTCTGTAGCAACAGAAAGGGGCACCGCAATTACCGAGTGATGACACCGTAGCAGGATTGAGCAGGAGGGAGATGTTCCCCCAGCAGTGTCCCATGGGTGCCCCTGACACGGTCCTGGGCTGGAGAGCAGAGCTGGCGAGTCAGAGGGCTTTTGGCTGGGGTCTGATCCAATAAATCAGGGGGGGGAAATTTGGTTCGGGTCCATTCCCTTTTCTCTCCCTTTCAGCTGGGGCCCCCAGCTGTCTCACTGAACCTGAACGGAAATGTTTGGCTTGAGGTTATTCAACCTGTGAAAAACTTCTCCTGCCTTCTCTCTGCTTCGCTTTAAAACTGAGGTCTGGTCTTAAAGAAAGTTGCCCTTTGAAACCACAGCGGAAAGTTTCACTTACAAAAGGGCAACATCTTCCTTCTGCCTCCCTCCCCCGAGGATTTTCATTGCAATTTTCCCCAACTCAGCCTGATTTCACCAATGATTTTGCTTCTTGGATTGTCCATTTACTGGCTGGTTTGGTATTTACTGAAACCATTGTCCCCAGTTCGATGGGAGAGGAGGGATCAGAGCTCAGCCGATGCCTGACCCTCCTCTCCCGCGCTACCGCAGGTCCTCTCCCAGCACTCTGTGCCATCACGGCTTCCCGTGAGCTCTGCCCCTATCACATGGGGACAGACTTTTCCCATCACACTGGGAAGTCCTGGCCGTCGCATTTGCTGCGGGTACGGTCAGGACTTTATGGGGGAGTGGAGAGCAACTGCAGAGGAGGACCAGCGTTAGCACCGCAGTGCAGCGTGGAGAGAAGGAGCAGGCAAACCCCGGGGAAATCCTGGCACGATGCTTGCTGGGGAGAGCTTCCATATAGCCTCACTGATCTGTACTCTTTCATCTTTATATGCTTGCTTCTAACTCGCCCTATTTCAGTTATATCCCTTTCATTGGCTTTTCTTCTTGCACCACAGCTGTAAAACAAGCCGGGGAAACACCAGCTGCTGCAAGCCTGATGTAAAGAAATAATCCCGAAACAGCGGAGCCGGATGCATATGGGCTGTGCCTCATCTCTAGCACTACCTTAGGTCCCACAAACAGCTCCGGCCAGCGTCAGCATCTTCTGCTCCCGCTGCAAACCATTGCAAGGAGGCACAGCCCAAGGGAAAAGAGAGAGAAACCGTTCTGCTCAGCCTTGCTCTTAAGCTCTTGCAAAGAAGAGCTCCGGGTAGGCCTTGGGTGTGTGTCAGCAGAAGGGAAGCCGTCTCACAGCCCCGGTAATCGCGCTCAGCATATGCCTGCGCTCCCTGCTTGTTTTGACTTGCGTGGGAATCTTTGCAATCAAAATGATACGACAATTCCAATCACTGTCGATCGCTTTAGGCAGGTGTAATTCAAGCTCTGGCTGCAGACGGTTGTCAGCTGAGTAACAAGGAAAGAGCCAAAATTCTGCATAAGGCTGGGGAAGGCAAAGAGAAGAGCCTAAGGGGGACTTGTGATAATGGAGAGCGGAGGATGCCAGCAGACTTACTCAGAGTTTAGCTGTTCACACAACCGGGTAACGCCGACATTATTCCCTGCGTCACAGGCAGAGACATGTGCTCGGCAAGCTGTGGCAGGCAACACAATTATCCATTTATTTCAGTCCAAACCGTGGGGAATGACTTGAGGACAACACAGAGGGAAGCCCTGTGCAAATGTCTTCTTGGGATTGTTACCAGCTCTAGGAATTCACAGGCTCTTAACCCTCTTACCTCTCCTTTTGCCCTTTTACTGCTTCGATGTCTTCCCTGGCCCAAGCGGCACTTGCCCTCAGCCCTCCAGGGCCCAGCTCAGCCCGGGTACAAACCTCTGCAGCTCTCTGTGGTCGATGGAGCGGTGCCGGCCCTCCGACGGGGCAGAATTCATCCCTGTCGTGCTCCCTTTGCAGCTGCTGACTTGCCAAGGGTGGTATTTCTTTGCAGTTGGCTGTGCACCATGTATGCCTCTGCTTTCCCCACTTCTGACCCAGATTTCAATTTTCTACATCTAAAATGAAATTAATAGATCCTGTTACTGCAGCGGGGAAAGCGGTGGGCAGCGAAGCAAGCGCTTCAGCCCCGCTTATCGTGGGCAAATTGAGCACATTTTATAATTTTCGGTAACTCGTGTCCTGATGTTGCAATGCTTCACCTGCTGCGGCAGCTGCCCTGCAAGGCTCTCCCTCTTCTTGGTCACCAAGAGGCATCAGCACCGGGCTGTGGGGTGTGTGTCCAGAGCTCACCTTCATGGAAGGGAAACTGAGGCACGGGTCTGGCAAATGCCGTGTGTGAGGTCACTGGATGGAGGTGAGCTCAGAGCTCAGTTCTGAGCTGTTTCAGCCCTTGGACCATCCCATTATGGAATAACTAAGCCAGAGGGAAAAGTCAATCTGTAAATATCTAGGTAAGCCAGATCACCTGGTGAGATACTGGAAGAATTTTATCTCCCTGCTGCAGCAACTGTGGATATATATATAAGGCAATACCCCTTCGCTCCCAAGGCCTCTCTTCCCAGGATCCT
This sequence comes from Aramus guarauna, assembly GCA_013400195.1. Lineage (NCBI taxonomy): Eukaryota > Metazoa > Chordata > Aves > Gruiformes > Aramidae > Aramus > Aramus guarauna. The sequence continues at coordinate 296,252 of VXBL01008900.1, forward strand.
GCCGGCTGCTGCAGCAGCCCACGCTGCCGTGCACAGATGCTGCCGTACTCGGGTGAGGGACCAAGGGAAAGACCTCTTGTGCTGGGAGGTTTTGAGCTGATGGAGGGATTTCCAGTTGCAGGGATGGCAAGGAATGTCACTCTGCCATCCCTCGGCCCATGGCAGTGCCTGTGCGCATCGGTACGACCTTGCACGTGTGTGACTCGGAGCGTGCATCATGCAGGACCTAATCCAGCTCAACAAAGCCACCCTTGGTGTCCCACATGGTGCTCTGGCTGCTGGTCTGAGGTCCCGGAGCTGCCGGGACAGCAGGGCCTTGTAGTCTTTTAATTTAGTCCTGTCTCAGCAAATGGCTGAGAAACTAAGAACCAAATTTTGGAAAGAAAGGAGATGAAAATCCAGAGGAAATTGCTGGCTTCCCGCAGTGCTGACTCTGAGCTGTTTGATATTCTCTCTTTTTTAAGGTTTGCTTGTTTTAAAGCAACATTAATTGGAAAGATGCTGGAGTGTCAAATAGAAACCACTCCCTGAATAACCTCGCTAATGAGCATGTTATTAAAGCAGGGTTAGGAGCTCCCTAGAGGGCTCTCTCTGGATAGGATTAAATTAAAAAAAAAATCATCTAAACTAGAGAGAAAATCTCTGTTAGTCTGCAGTGATGAATATAGAAAAGTCCAATGAAAAATGGCTTTGAAAGGTTTAAGCGTATGTCTTCCTATCTGGGAGTAGTCTTCTCCATCCCTCAGGGCTTGCTCAGGCAGGGAAGAAGGTTTTAATGAAGCAGAGGGTGGAGGAGTTGCAGCTCAGAGCCTGGCAAGCCCGCTCTCCGGGTGGCCACGTCTCCATTCCCCCGGTGCTTGCCCAGGTAGGTCAGCAAGGGCAATTCCTGCATGCCGCCAGGATGGATGGTGTCTCTGCCCGAGCAGCACGGCTTGTAGGAGGCAAGGGCCAGCAGAGATGGGGCTGCTGAGACCTTGTGTCAGGAGATGAGAGGGTGCCTCTCCTCTCTCCAAAATGTAGCTTTAATCTGAAAGGATTAAAAGGATTAAAGCACTGACTCCATTGTGACATTTTCCCGATAAAGCTCTGCAGTGCTCCAACCACCTCGGTCCTTTGAGCTGGTGTCGTCTCTGGCTCCCTGTTCATCTGCCTCTCCCATAGGTCTGGGGCCAACGATGAGAGCGAGGAGACAGCGGTTGGTTCTGGGCTGTGGGATGGGGTCACACGTCCACCCTCCCTGACAGCACTGTGGGGATGCTGGTCCCCACCCCATCTCCGCATTCAGCCAGCCAGGAGCACCCGTCACTGGGGCGGCTTTGGGCAAGGATAGGGAAGGAGAGGTCTCATGGTCCCTGGTCCCTTCCCTCCTGCTGGAAAGGGTGTGGGAGGATTTAGGGCAGGAAAACTGTGTTCATACCATTTGAAGACAGGCATGAAATGCTTTAGCAAAGCTTCCCTGCAGGCAACGATGACTTCCAGAGCAATTCTGGCTTTTTTCGTGGCTTGCCCTCGCTTCCTATGGCTGGTGGGCAGGTCAGCCCTCCCCCAGCCACGGCGGGGGGCTGGCTGGGGGACTGGTTTACTGCACCTGCAGCCAAGGAGCTTAACAGCTTAAGGCCATTCTTTGCCTCCATTTCCACGGAGCGTATTTTCAGGGGAAGCTTGGCTGCCTGAGCTGCTCCTGCCCAGATATTTGGGCTTTGCAGGCGTGAGCATCTCTTCGGAGAGGATTTTGTCCGTGTGCAGAAGGAGGTGGATTGCCTCCCTTTGCAAAGCACCGTCTGACAGGCTGATGCAAAACATGCCAGCACCAAGCTGTGACTCTAAACAAAGAGAGGGAAAACACTGTATTTTTATTTTCTCTGCTGCTGCAGTGAGTTGGGATTTTTTTTTTTTTGCTTTCTTCTTGGTTTTTTGTTGGTTTTTCTTTGCCTGAGACAGGTATTTGGATTCTCTGTGCTCCCCAAACTCTTCCCCAGGCTGTCTCCAGCAATCAGACAGAGTGACAGCTCTGAAACTCTCCAAGTTAACAAGTTCAAGTGCTGATGATTAACTAGATTCACAAAGTTGATTGGGAAAAAATAGGGATATAAATAAATATTCCTGGAGATATTCCACCCCCTGTAGTCATGAACTTTGAATAATTGGAGGGAATTATGCTGAGTACTAATCAAAAGGGTGTTTTTTTTTTTAATTTGCTAATTCCTGCTGGGTTTCATCAGTGTCAGACTCTAATCATCTCAAGACATGTTAATTGACCCTTGGGAGTTGTTTATCTGATGCTGAAAGTTTTAGATGGGGTCATACAAAGAAATGCAATCACTGAGGTTACTTCTTGCCTGCCACTCAGCCGGAGGGAAGAGTTAAGGAGACTTTGGACCATGAGGACGTGTGCGCTGCCCTTCCCATCAGCTGAGCTCCAGAACGGCTCCTCAGGGATACTGTGGCTTCCTCCATCCACTGGGGACCTTCTCTTTCTTGTCCCTTGCACTTCAGTATCCTCTCTGCAGCCCTCCTTTGTGCTACGCACACAGATACTGACTTCGGTGATTCACATCCAGACAGTGCTAATAGTGACGTCCCTCTGGGATGTGGCAATGCTGTAATGCTGCTCCTGTCCATGGTAAAATCTGCTGGCACAGGTTTATGGTGCTCCAGGAGTGGGCTGAGGGTCCTGCTGTGGGGTGCAGGCATCATTGCAGAAGAGTGTGCAAAGAAGAAGGTTTCAGAGTGTTTCCTAAGCAAATTCAGATTCAGACCTTTAAATCCAGGCATCGCTTCCACCTCCCGAGAAGGCAGTCACCAGCAGGAGGTGGGAACGGAGAGTCACGCTGTGCCAGGCCATCACTGGGACCACATCCTCCCACTCCGTGTCCCTGAGAGCATCTGTGTGGTCCCCTCCTCCCCATGGAGACAAGGCTGCCCAGGTGTGCACTTCAGAGCTGGGTCATCTTTGCAAGATGTGTGTGTGCAGAACAGCCTCTTCCCTAAGCCGTGTCATCTTTTTCCATTACTACCTCAAAGTTCACTTCCTGGGCAGTTTCACAGCCTGGCTGCCTCACTTATCTCATGTCCTGTTAATTAAACCAGACGACATGGGAATTGGTGGGATAAAAGGTGGGGTGGGGTGAAGCAGGGAAGCATGGAGCAAAGGGCTGTCAGTTCACTAAGTTTCTCAAGGACAGGTTTCAGGAATGACAATGCTTTCAACATATAATGTTTTAATTAATGACCTTGCTGTAAAAATTGGTCTTATGCTAATGAAATACTCTGGAGATGCCACACTGGTAAGTATTCTCCATACAGAGCCATGTAATGTCATACCAGAAGACCTGGGTGATCTCGACATGAGTAGAAGAGAAGTGATTAAATCTAAAAGTGCCATCAGTGCAAGGTCGCACACGTAAAGGCAGATGACAAGAACTTCTGCTGCCGGCTGGGAACTGAGCAGCAGCTCAGGAAAAATGCCTGAGTTCACCTAGTTAATGATGGGTGACTACCGCTGCGGAGATGCAACCCAGCCCTGGGGACGGGTCTGTCATGTCCATCACAGTGTCACAGCAAGAAGTGGATGTAAGTCAAAGCAGGAGGCAGAGGGGTGTTCCCAGGTGCTGTGTTACTCCCATGGCACGTAGGGCCACCACCAGGAGCCGTACCGGGCTCGCTAAGTGGGCTGAAGCCACCACATCGGTATGTCCAAGAGCGCGGGGTCATGGGGTAGTGGCCAGCTGCTGGAAATACTCAGAGAAATGCTCTGTCAGTACTCTGTTAGTGAAGTCCTGGCATGGCTGTGATGGTGTTACCTTGAAGGGCTTTATCCTGACCTGGTTCTTTGGCATTGCCCTGTGGAAAGAGCAGAGCTGGTACAAAGCACCTCTGATGGCTCTGGCTGTATCCGTGCTGCCCGTACCTGTGGGAGGAGGAGCTCTTAGGCAGGATCACGCTTCTGGAAGAACAGAAGTGAAGTTCCGGATTTACAAAGGCTTGCTGGTGACCGCGGGAAGTTGAGGAGCAGGACCGAGGAGCCTCATGAAAGCCGGTAGCTGGATTTCCCCCAGTCCCAAAGGAGTCTTTAAAAGACGTCGTTGTGAAGGACCGGGATTTGCCCCATGCCTGGTGGGAGCAGAGGGCAGCCTACCTCTACCCACGCTGCTGTGCCAGCGGGTTTGGGGACATACAGGGGCTGGAGGGGAGACCACAGCATCTCCCAGGGCTCCTGGTACCAGCCCAAACTCTCGCGGTGGAGCAGCAGGCCCCAGGGCTGAGCTCCGTGCATCCGCTGGAGCCGCAACGTCCCGGCGACAGTGATGGAAGGACCCGCGTTCCCATTCCTGACTGATAATACTTCACCACCTCTTTTGTACCCATTTTCATTTTGATTCCAGGATAATTTGTGTCAGTTTATGAAACGTGGCCTTTCTTTCATTGCAGAAAAACACAAACACGTCTAGGTGTTATTGACTTAAGGCATATATACGCGCGTGTTTTTATTTGATCATCTTCATTATTCTAATTTTCCCCTTCCCGTCTTCTTTTTCCTCTTTATTACATCGCTGGCTGTTTGAGGCCCTTGGAACAGAAATAAACTTTCTAGGTAATATTTCTTAATAAAAAACATCATTTATTATTGTTTCTCTCTACCAGTAAATGCCAAGCTCCTTCTCTCATTTGTTATAAGCCTAGTTTAACATCTTTTCTGGCAAGGCTGGGATAGATACCTGAATACGATGGCACTTGTGTCCCCACCCTGGCTTTACCCAGCCTTAGGTGTGCTAACAGAGGTCAGGTCTCAGCCACCGACAGCGTGTCATGTGTGAAGACATGGCAAGTCCTCGCTGCCACAGCAGGACACTAAGTGTGGAAGTGATTTTTTTTTTTCAGGCTCCTGCATTTACCCGGTAGAGGTGAGAGGCTCCCAAGAGCAGCGCCTGATCCTGCACCCCTTGTTGTCATCAAGTCGAGCTGCTGCTTGTTTAATCTCAGCTCAGATCCTTCCCCTCCCGTTCGCTTCAACCGTTCATCTGAAAGTAGAGGTAGAGATGTCTCCGGAAGACACCTGAGCTGTTGTTTACTGTATCGCCGTTTCAAGGAAAAGCCTTCTCTGTAAAATACACAAAAATAACTAATGACATCAATATAAACACACACTTTAAATAGTGTTTAAAGCTGTCACTGGGTTAAAAAAAAATACTGGTACTGCATCCCAAATGCACGGTAATTATGTGGCGAATCTCTTTATTACAGGGTGTCAATCAGGCAATGGTGTAGCTGCAAGTGAGATCGCTTTGTGTCTCCACTGATATTCCCAGCGCAGAGCTGCAGGCTCTTGCCTCTCCACAATACTTCTTCAGGTCTGCGTGCCTGTGCTCAGTACGTCTGATTAAAAAGTGGCCGTAGGAAGGAGAAACGGGCACAGCAGCTGTGCTTGGCATTTAGGGAAGGAGATGGTTCTGCAAAGCATCTGTCCATCTGCCTGTATCAAAGGAAAACACACGCAAATACTTGTCCTAATTACGTGCCTCTCCGGGTGATGCTCGCAGGCGACTGTGCTGCCGTTCTCCAACCGGGACGTCCGGGTGGTTCCGGCAGAAGCTGGTCCTGCCTTTGCTAGTCCTGGCAAGCACAGAGCGGCACACGCAGTCACCCTCACCCACAGCCCCGGGGCTCAGCCCGGGCCAAGCCGTGGTGGAGCTCCGGGGAAGGTCTGCCTGCACCACCGGCCGCGGCACGCTGCCTCCCCCGTGCGTGCACCGGGGTTTCGGGGACTGTCTCTTGCCGCTCCTCGTGCTGTGACAAATGCACGGTGGCAGGTGCTGCCTGCCTTCGCAGGCACGTGGGGGACGGCGGCACGGCGCTGGAGGACTGCTGGACCTTGAGTGCAGTCGGCCGGTGGCACCGGCAGCGCGAGAAGCTGCCTGAAGGCTCCCGGCACCTCCACGCAAGGGCCAGGGGGAAGGTCAGGGCAGCCCGGATTAATTCTGCAGAGTCAGGGTCTCTGGAACTGAGTGGGGTGGAGTATTTGGGTTTTGGCCTGGAAGCTGCAGGGTTTGGGCTCCTCTGCAGTCGCTCCAGGAGAAAGCTGCTCAATTTTGTGTCTAAACACCGTAGCGAGCTTCTGCTTTCCATTGGAGATCTGTAACCCCGTCCCTCCTCCCTTTTCCGGGCTTGGAGCTGGAGAAAAGATGCCAACACCTGAGCCTCTCAGAGTCAACGGGAGGGTGAGAAACGCAGGCATCTCCCCACCTGGCAAAGGGCTTTCACTTCATTTTCTCCTGCTGCCACTGCTATCAGCTGCTGGGATCTCATCTGCAGCTTTTGCAGGGCGAGAAATCCTTGGGGAGAGACACGGTGTGCATCCCCGGGGGCTACACAGCAGCGGGGACGGCATGGCTGCCAGGACTGTCTCCTTCTCCCACCCTTCCTGGCCGTTGCTCACTGAGGGTAAATCTTCCCTTTGCTTTTCCTCTCCTAGTCTCACTCCTTTCCTCCCACTCCCCTGCCTCTCCGCCTTTCATCTCCTTATCCCTCTAACACCCCCTTCCCCGTGTCCGTGCTCTAATACTGGTGGGTCAGGCAGTTTTTTGAGCAGAGGTTGCAGAAATAACCCCAGGTTTTACTGTGTGAGTGTCTTCCCACAGGGAGGGCTGGAGAAATGCCTTTCCACGTGCCCTTGTGTGAGGAGCTGGGATGGTGGCTCAGGCCCGGCAGCTGGGGTGCACACAGTCTGCGCTCTTCCAGGGCAGTGTGGGTCCCTGCGGAGCAGCAAGGGATGGGTCGGGCTTGAGGCCGCTGCTTTTCCCGGGAGTCTCTGGTCCAAACCCGGCCAAGGTCAGAGTTTGTTCTGTCATCCCACCAAGCTAGATAGACAGAGAGAACTTTCTTGCATGTAGATGTTTTGGGTAGGACCATAAATCCCACATCCTTGCTGGTTTGCAAGCATCTGAGGACCCAAAGATGTGACTTTCTTGGTCCAAATTCCCCCTTTCCCCTGCCTGTGAGTGGGGTGGTGGCTGTTCTGCTGCTGCTTCCCAACAGGGCCTGTGTTTCAGCAGCTCTTGGAGAACACGATAGCAAATCACTTTGGGAACCGTTTGTGATAAAAAGTGCAATACAAACAGATAATATCATCATACTCCGCTATTAACAAGCTTAAATCCCAAGGATGGGGAGAAGCTCCTGTGGAGAGCAGAGCTATCTCTCAAACACTTCTGCTGCAATTTAAAAGCACTCCCTAGCCTGGCAAGGCTAATTTCACATCTCTCTTTTTTCTCCAGGGAATATATCTGGGTTTCTCCCTGCTTGAGGCCGGAGCCCTCCGTGCTGATTACATTCAGCCCGGGGTTTTGGTTATCGCTCTCCATGTGTCCCGGTGGAGCGTGACGGAGGTGCACCCCACACGCCGACCTGCCTGTGCGTCCCCTTGGCGAGGACAGACCCTGGGGTGGTAACTTGTCTCCTTTCATCGGACCCTGCTCAGCTCCTGGCACGAGGTGTCTTTGCAGGCATGTCCCCCTCCCCAGGGGAAAACAACTCCGAGTTCCCACTCTCCCAGCCAGGATTAATCCTGGGCCGTGGCCAAGCGTCACTTTACAACAAGGACACGTCGGATGGTTGCAACAACCCCACTGCAGCCAAATCAGCAGTGAGCCGGGCAGGACATGCTTGCCGAGTGGTGTCCCCATGAATGTGCCACCTCTGGGGAGGCTGGCGGCTGTCTGGCTCGTCCATCCTCCTGCCCCAACTCCCACCTCCCTCTGCCCTCCCTTCCCCGTGGGATTTTGTCCCGAGCCGTCAGGATGCAAACTTGAATTAGCACCACTATTCGGTCTATGCCTTGCTGACCTGCCTCCCCATCTCCTCTCCCATCCTGTTGTGGGTCTCTTCAACCACCTTCTGGTGGGGTGATTTAAGCCTCCTCTTTGTGATACGATGGATGAGGCCACCTCTAACGCCCGCAGTGGCACAGGGCAGGGACAGCTCATGGGAGCACACGGCTGCACCTCTTGCGGTGGGCACTGAGGATAGCTGGGCAATCATTGCCCGTTTTTAGTTATTGCTGCCACTATGGTCCTTGGCTGGTCCATATGGGAGAGTCTCATGGGTGAGGCAAGTAAAAATAAAATAGAAAAGGAGAAAAGACAAAAATGCTTTTCCTAATTAAGTAAAATGTCCCACCCTTTCAGTTTGCATTGAGGGACAGAAGTTGCTTTCTCAAATTATTTCTCTTGGCTGGAAAGGAGGCATTTACATCCAGATGTTGCTGGTGTGGTCCCGACGGGGCCTTTTCATTTTGATGTTGCTTCTGGAAGAGCCACATTTTCATGCATTAGGTTTGGCTTCTGCTTTGAACGGTGACTCACTGAACCTTAACCTGGGTCCTCCCTGGTGCTGCCCATGGAGGCAGCGGGGATGCCGGGGATGGAGAGTGGGTGCAGGGGTGTCCTTGGCAGGGGGAATAGGGGGAGTAAGTGTTGAGGACTTGTGCTACAGCTACAGCCCCGTAGTACCTTTGGTAGAGCATCTTCAGTCCCCGCCACTCACTCTCCCACCAACACCAGCTCAATGCACGACTGGGCACCAGTTCAGACACCACTTAGTTTTGACTGGTGTTAAGTCACTGCATTTACCTTCATGATTTCGTTTGCAGTGGGGGCTTTTCCCCCACTCGGCATCATTTGCCTGCTCATCTCCGGCTCAGACAAGGCAGGAAACGTATTTTCAATGTTTTAATTAAAATGTCTTTGCAGCAGAACATCTGCATGGAGAGCGATAGATCACCGAAGTGTGTGTGCGTGCGTGTGCGTTGCAGGCTTCCAGATAACGCATTGCTTTGCATAATTTATTCCAGCCAGCACAGCAATAATTTTCATAGCCTGTGATCTTCAAGTATGCGATTATCAATCTGCGACCTGGCTCCACATGACCCAAAGGTTAGATTATTGCTAGATAAACCAATAGGAGATGCAGGACGTTTGGATCTCCATCCCCTCTATCTGAATGGTTTGCATGGGATGAGATCAAACGCTCTGTTCTGTTAGATCCCACCATGCCGAAGCGATGGGTTGTCTCAGGTATTCATTGCTGTCAGCTGTTTGGGGAGAGGACGGTCTTTGCCAATGATGCTATTCAATTTCCTGATTGTTCAGCTCATATTGGTTTAGCTTGAAAGATAATAAGATAAGAAACAGACATTTCCCAGTCAATAAAAGGAAACCTCAGAGGCTTTTTCTGTCTTGTGTCTGTCATACTTTGTTGATATTTTAGCTGCAGAGCATTTGACAGCTGGTTGTAAAACTCTTATTTCCTCCTTTGAGAGAATTCAATGAGGAACATTTAATTTATCCCACGGAGTTTTCCCCGAGTGACCCATGGAGCAGGTCCCTTTCTGGCAGCTGGACCCAAACTGGAGGAATTTGGAGCTTTCTCCATTAGAGGGAGAAAAAAAAAAAAAAGATATTTCTTTGCCTCTTCCCTTTCTTTTTTCATCATCAAACCAATTCTTTGCTTTCCAACACTAGTCCTATCTCCCCTGAGGACCATAAACCACCACTGGCATCTGCAGGGCCAACCTGTCCCTGCCAGTGACAACCAGCATCTCCTGAGCGGAGACCTTGATGCAGGACTGCACTGAGGTCCGTCCATCTCCAGGCACTGGTGCAACTGGGAACGGCAACTGGAAGCATTTCTCCTGCAACAGGCGCGTGGTGCTCCCCCCTTGGGGTGGGCAGACACAAAGGTGGGTGCCTGGCCACATCACCCACTACATCCCAGCCCATTTAGCGGGTCAGGACGTTAATGGGCTAATGGTTAATGTCGGGCGAAGGCTCCCTTAACTGTGCCAAGGGCAGGCGGCTGCTCAAAGCAGCACAATAATTATGTATAGCCCAAGTAATTATTTTTGTCACTTCTTCCTGGCAGGAGAAGACCATTTGTGGGATGGGTTTAGCTACCTTCCGCAACACGCCTATGTCTTATTTATCCAGAACAATACACTCAGCATGATTTTTCTGTCTCCTTTTTCCTTTTAACATTGTTTCCAGCCCACACTGCTTTTAATTCAGCGAGGTAAATTGAGATTGGGAGGGGAAGCTGCAGAAATCCTCCAAACTCCCCTTCTCTGAGCAAAATATTCCCCCGGGATCTGACGGCATTGCTGAATAGCAGGTCCTTCCCTTCCCAAGGGGCTTGTGAGTCTCAGCAGAGACAAATGCTATTTTGGATGGCTGTAGTCACTGCACAGCCAGGTCTTGTCGTGGGATCTTGCTCACAGATTTGCACCTCCCCGGCGGCTCCTTCCATACCTGGGTACCTCTGAGTCAGCGGCCCCGTGTGCTGCGCTATTTTGAACATCGTGTCAGTAAAAGGGAAATTACCCCAGCGCTGCCTTCGGAGCCCTGGTGCTGCGGGTTGGTGTGGATGGAGGGGAGTTGCTCCCCACACTCTTATTTCAAGGCTGCGTTCAGGTTGCCTGGAGTCAGATAAAGATGAAGGACTCGGGGTCTCCACTCACGGAGATCCTGGGGGAAACAGCTCAGGAAAAGGAGATGCACTGCGTGACTCATTCCGAGCCCATTTCCAAATCTCCTCCTGAATACACTCGTGTTTGCCTGGATATCTGGTCAGCCTTAAAATAGGAGAGGAAGATGAGATGAGATTTGGTGTAGTGGACAGCTGGATTCCCATCTGAATTTCCAATTTGTCTGCTGCTTTTGCCCATCTTAGTTTTTTTTCTGCTTTTCAGACCCAAAGTGTTTAAGTGGCCACAGCTGTGACCTCACCAATCCTGCCCTGTAGCTTCACCTACACCTCTCAGCTGTTCTCTCCTTTTTCCCCATCTCCCTTTGCCCCAAAACACAATAAACCCTTAAATAGCCAGGTGGCCACAGGCTGAAACCAGTAGCTGGTCTCCATGTTGGCAGTCACACTATCGCACTGCCATTTCCCCTTTTTGTGGACATCTTGAAAATGCAGCTTGATGGTACGGGTGAGGTTTCCCTCATCATTTAGCACCCCTCCTCTGTTGTATCTGCTGGGGAGTTACACAGCCTTGAAAGACACACTCTATTTTGTATGGGGACAACCTCCAAGACTGTTTAATACATACATGAGTGCTCACTCAAAGGTGTCCTTTCATTTACTGCTTTCACCATCAGCAATCTATAAAAGTTTAGGGTGCCTTAGGGAATTGCTTGCTTGAACATCTTTGCTTTGGTAGCAGAGCAGCTGCTCCTGGTGCCAACAGGCATTTCCCAGCCCCTTCCCTGCATGTCAGAGCATCGTCCGTCCTCTCTGTCTTGGCTTTCTCCCTCCTCCTTCCTCTTCCTCTGGGTCTACTTGTAAAGTGGTTGCTATAACCATCAAAATGGATATAGTGGCAGTTTGGGGAGAAGATGCTGTTTAAAGCTCTTTAATTTAAAAGATGCTAATTCACTCCACTCCAGCCTCGGGTGAGTTATCCAGCTACATGGAAACCTCCTTTTCTCTGGGTGTCAAATGGGAAGATGATTTTCCTTGCTCAATATTTTGAGACTTTCCTGAGCCCTGTGGCTGCAGGGCATCCCGGCGAGGCTGGTGGGGGGAGCAGGGAGCTTGCAGGAGGCAGAGATGCTTTGGGGCACTGTCCCCACGGAGCTGGGATGCTGCCGTGGATGGTGCAGCCCTGGCCAGGGATTCCCTGGGTCCAGCCCCTTCTCCTGCAAACTCTCCCTTGTCCCTTGACCACAGGACAGCAGGGACCTGAGGCAGGGCTGTGTTCAGCAGCCAGGGATTGGTGTGAAGGGAGTTGCTGGGAATAATAATAAGAATCTTGGCTACCGATCTCCATCCCGCAGCCATTGCTGGCCTCCAGCAGGTCGGGTGCTCCGAGGGCTGTAGCTAACCCATGTGAAAAATTGGCTGGAGACCTCCCTGCAAACCAGGTGCTGCCTCCAAGACAAGCTGGATAAATAGATGTTCAAGCCAGGGGAGGCAGCTCCAGTGAGAAGCCACAGGGTAATTCCTTGAGTTTAAAAGACCACTCCCCACCACCATCCCGAATTATTCCTGTCCTGTGCCCAAGCATGCTCCGTTATCACTCAGGCTGCTCCATGTATCCCCATGCAATTGCTCTGCAATCTCCCCTCCGTGCGATTTTGTGAGATATTCCACCGCATTAGCAAGTCGAACTTGGTTTTACTGCCCAATGTCTCTCTCTGCAATATTTCACTGTCTCACTGGCTATTATCCTGGCGGCACAAAGTCCCATTGAAATTCATGGTGCAAGTCGCCCATTTGTTTCCTTTGAGCTTTGCAGGGTTGTTCTATGCAGCTTTATGCATATCATTTTTGCTATGCAAAGTGAGGGTAATGACTTTACCTGCTCTCTTTCAAAGGACTGAACAAAGCCTGTCCCCATGCTGTAGACTCGTTTTGGAATATTTGTTCTAGGGTTTGGGAGGGATGAATCAGAGCTCTTAGGGAATGTGCAATATGATGCTCTGTAAATAAAAAGAAAGTCATGCTGCATCTATATGTCTCCGAGGCAGGCGTGTGCTCCCTGTCAACCTTTCTCGCTAGGGATCAGCTTCAGGGATAGCTTTGGCAAAGCTGAGTAGCTTCATCTCAATGACAGCCCTGGAATAGCATCACTTGGTTTGGACAATGCCACCAACAAGCCTTGAACCAGCTCTGCCTTTTAGGGACAAATGAGGTCCCTCACGCATGACAAGGTGAGACTCCTTGAGCAAAGGGTCACTGGAGATGTCCTCACACGGACACCGGGAGTGTAGGAGAACTGAAGGCACAGCAACAAAGGAAAGGTTTTGCTGTGAAGACCTTCAGACCCAGGCTGACTTGCCCCCATCACCACCCCAAAGGAGACTAAACCTTGGGTACCAGCAGCATGCCTTTAATGTCTTAAATGTGGCCCCCAAATCAATGGCCACTTGTAAAAATAGGGGTCATACTGTCTATGCTTGGGTCTGTGCAGTGCCAAGAAGGGCAGTGACAAGTCTTTTCTCTCCTTCCACTGGTGTTTGGAGGTGGCTAAGCACGCAGGGTGGATTTTGGATATTGCATGGTTTGAAACGTGCGTTTTTTTGGGCCATGACCCAAATTGCAACTTGAAGATTTGATGGCATTCTCCTCGGTTTGAAAGCACCCACAAGCCGAGAGTTACTCACCGAAGAGACTTGTGAATAATACCGAACAGGTGCATTGGAGAATTTCTCCTTCTCTTCATGGACAACGTGTGTATGAGAGGAAAAAAAAAAGACAAAAGTCTTCAAAGAAATTGCACATTGTGAATTATTCACTCTGTTTACTCACTTGGAAGTCCTCAGGTGGAAGTCACTATGTAATCTGCGCTACAGTGGCATGTCAGGGTATCCAGCGGGGCCAAAAGAAACCACCAACAGTGGGATGAGTCCCCTGGGGCCTCTGCGAAGGACAACCATTGCTGCACTGAATCCAAAGTCATAGCCGTAGGATCCCTTATGCTCCACAGGGATGCAAGCATGGTAGGGAGATAGCAATCAGCATCAATGAGGAGGAATAGGACCAAATCAAGCCCATTTTCAAACTTTGGTGGTCAATACAAGCAGCACATGGTGTAGGGAAGAGTCTCTGCTTTGAGAGGTGGTTGAGCGGTTGAGTGTCTGCATGACAACTGCACCATCCTCATGGACATCACCTGAGCTGCCAGGCCCAGCAAGTAAAGGTGGATCTAGAGACCAAAGCACTTTCTGGATGCCTCCAGCAGCTCCAGGTGGGAGGCCCTAAGCAGAGCGATTCATGATGCACAACTGCTCTGCACCTGGGTTGTGGGCTGGCAGAAGTCCCCCGTCCCCACCCCTGATGCATTTCACTGACGTAAAATTGACTTCTTCAGAGTTTCAAAGACAAAAATGAAAAAGAAAATCAGAATAAATGGGAATCTATAAAAACGCATCCGAGCTGCCAAGTCTACAGCAGATATGATTTGCAATGGATGAGGTATTAGCACCCTGAAAAATTGGGGTAATGATGTGCAGTAATATTTGTCATCACCAAGGCTGAGTATGTTAAACAAAAATGTTCTGAAATGCAGCTTCTGCCTGAGCCCGGTAATTCTTTCCCAGATGTAAATATCGCAGTTGTTTTCCAAGCGTTCTTTAAATACCATAAGGCCTTAGTCCACTTACAGCACTAACAGCCCGTAAAATGTCATTTTTTGTTTTCTAATTAGTCTGATGATTTTTAGATAGGATTTGACAACAACAGCTAAGAAGCATCTCAGGCTGCAAAAAAATTATCCCTCGGACAGCGAGTCACCCACAGCCATGCTGGTGCGTTGCTGGGAACCACACAGCAGCATCCCCTCGTATTGCTGGATGGTGACTCAGTGGCGGGGCACCGAGCGGGGGGGACACCAGCCAGTCTCACAGGGACATGAAGGGGGAGATCATGCCCTTCCCGTGAGGATCATTCTCCCTTTTTGCTGGCGAGAGCTCCCTGTCAACAGCGTGTTTTGCACGTACCCGCGGCAGGAGCAGGGAGCTGCAGGCGCAGGAGCCCCGGATGGAGCGAGGCTGGTTGGACTTTCACCCTCTGTGCACGGCGGGTCGTTGCTGTTATGGGTCTGACTGGGGACGTTCAGGGTCTTGTGATTTTTAAGATATTTGAAGTCATTGCTTTTGGGGGAATGGAAATGGTGTGAGTGAGTGAAGAACCCCAGAGCTCCATCCCTCACCCCACATGGTGTCACATGAAGGTAGGGTGGGGATGTCTGACTCTCCCCCAGACCGTCATGTTGCCATCTTTCCCTCCAGACTCCCCTATTTTTGGGAGCGCTTTCTTCTCTCAGAGGACACCGGGCTGTCACCGTTGCTGTGACACAAACAGAATCCAGAGTCAAGCCCTGCTTCTGTGGGCACCCCGTGGGGGACAACTTGGTCCCTGCTCTGAGCAAGGCCAGGAGGGACATCGCTCACCCAAGGTCACACCACATTTCAGAGCCATTGATGTCCTTGTCTAACTTAATGCCTCCCCGTTCTGCATGGACAAATGGAGCACTGCCCAGCCAGCGCTCTGTCCCTTGGCCAGCATTTCCCTTCCAGGTGATGCTACAAAAGGCAGCGGAAGAGCTGTCGTTCCCGTACCACCTCCACATCGCTGGGAGAAGCAGCCAATGTTTTATTAACCACCTCTCCCTCCCATACCGCTTGCTAAACTGGGTTAGTACTGCTCGAACCTGCTGTGTCAGACATCTTCTGCTGCTGGTCGAAGGGAAGGGCCCGTGGAGGCTCTCCTGACCCGAGACACCTTTCTCACACCACTCCTCCCGCCGTCTCACGTAAATAGATCAGTCATCCCAGCAAGGTTACATCTTCTTTTACTCCTTCCTGTCTTTAATAATATTATCAATGTCTGGTTTAGATTTTTACTAAATATAGGGCCAGAGGCTGGGCTGGCGTCACTTCCTCCCAGACGAACTGGAACAGCTCGCTCAGAAGTACCTCTTTTATTAATTTATCTCGGTTTGCAAAGTTGTTTGATTGCACCAAGTCTTTCCACCCCCCATTGACCTGCCAGCTGGTAGGAATGATGCTGCTTTAAAGCCTGTCCTTGATCCATGCATAAGGCTGGAGGTTTGGGTGGGCTGCCTCCCCCAAAGCAGTCCCAGGGAGTTGGATGCTGCGTGCCAGCGAGCAGCAAATTTGCAAAGAGCCTTTTGCAAACTTTCCCTCTTCTCGCTGCTGATCTCCACAGGTGAAGACCTGCAATGGAGCACAGCACCGGTGGCATCCCTGTCCCCTCCAGGTGAGTCTTCTTCCAGCTACCAGGGGCCAAACTCATCTCCAGCAGCGGTCCTGGCTGCTCCAGGGGCTGTGTGGCACCAAGGAGGGGACTGTGCCCTGCACCCCAGGACAGCCTGCTCCTGGCACCGGGAGGGACCTGGCAGTGCCCTTTCCCTGCCCACGGAGATGTGACCACTCGCTGATGCAAGCCCTGGGCTCGAGAGCCTTCTCCAGCAAAGGCAGAGGAGGGATGGGACCTCTTATCTCCAGCCTCTCCAGGAAGACATTTGACCCCAGAGCCACCCTCATGGTGGCCTCCTGCCCATTTCGTGTCACTCCCTGCACATTTATTAGTCCAAAGCAATTTCAGTGGGAACTCCTTGACTTCAGGGCATCCCATGGGACATAGGAGAAATGGGATATCCCTGCTCCAGGGAGGGAGGGGTCTCCCAAGCTTCAAGGGCATGAGCCCAGGAGGTGGGGGGCTGGGGAAGGGGAAGGGAAGAACACCAGAGCAGCCAGCTCATACAGACACCGAGCCCCACAGCCTCCCCCGTGGGTCAGGGCCCAGGCCAGGGCTGTGGAACATAGGATGCTGGAGCCCTTCTTCCTGCCCTGTCCTCTCCATCACGCAAGGGTGTTTCTTGCATTTCCACGGGCGCTTCCCCGGGGCTGTGTGTCTAACGCAGCTGAGCGCCGCGCCAGGTTGCCAGCTGCCGTTTGGAGAGGGGCCACGGCTTGCCTATTGCTAGGCTGTCTCCCAGCTCTATTACTCCACGCTTCAGGTTTTTTTGGCTCTGGTGGTGTTGGTGTTGTTGCTATTAAACTGAAAGGAGTGAAATTTCCCTCTTGCACCCCACCTTCTCTGTCTTCCCTGCCACCTCCTTGCAAAAGGGACTTGCAGGCTCAGAGATGGTTTTGGAGATGGCTTGAGACACCTTGTGCCATCACAAGAAACGCACCGGCCAGTCCTTACCTCAAATGACAGTGCCTGGGGGAGAGAAGAACACTTTCATTCCGAGGGCCGGCTCAGTGCCAGCCACACTTTAATCACCCTGAAGTTGTGTGTTGTGTTGCTAAAACAGCACAAACAAAACAAGAACAGGAGGTGGGATGGCAGTCTCTGGGGCAGGAGGATGCCTGGGAAGGGCTGAGCACAGGGGCTGGGGACACTGGGGGGCTGTGGGTGGGGGTCCTGGCCCAGTCCCATTGCTGTCCTGGCTCTCCCAGCCGGCTCACCCAGCCCCAGTGCTTCCAGCATCACCCGGCACTGCTCAGCTGGGCCCAGTTTGACCCATGGAGGTTCAGGTTTGGTGTGAGGGCTGGGGGGGCTGCCATGCACACATGGGGACATACAGAGACGTTCACATGGGCTCACAGGGACACATGTGCATAAATACAGACACACTCAGGCTCCTGCACCCCCCCACAGCCTGTCACACACACACATCC
>VXBL01008901.1:4839-19468 GCA_013400195.1 Aramus guarauna
GGGGGGGGGGCCGGCAGAAGTGAACACAGCAGTCCAGGTGTGACCTCACCACTACTGAGATGAGAGGAAGGATCACCTCCCTCGACCTGCTGGCAACACTCCTCCTCATGCAGTCTAGGATACCATTAGCCTTCTTTGCTGCAAAGGCACATTACTGGTGCATGTTCAGCTTGGTGTCCACCAGGACCCCCAGGTCCTTTTCTGCAAAGCTGCTTTCCAGCTTGGTGACCCCCAGCATTTGTTGGTGCATGAGGCTGGTCCTCCTTAGGTGCAGGACTTTGCACTTCCCCCTTGATGAAATGCGTGAGGTTTCTATAGATCCATTTCTGGAGCCTGCCAAGGCCTCCCTGGATGGCAACACAACTCTCTGGTGTATCAGCCACTCCTCCCAGTTTTGTGTCGTCAGAAAATTTGCTGAGGGTACACTCTGGTCCGTCATCCGGATCATTAATGAAGATCTTGAACAGGATTATTATTCACAGTATTGACTCCTGGGGTACAATGCCAGTTACTGGCCTCCAACTACACTTTGTGCCACTGATCACCTCCCTTGGGCTCAGCTGTTCAGCCAGTTTTCAGTCCACCTCACTGTCTGCTCATCCAGCCCATATTTCATCAGCTTCTCTATGAGGATCTTACGGAAGATAGTGTCAAAAGCCTTCCTGAAGGCTAGGTAGACAATATCAATTGTTTCACTCTCGTCTATCAAGCCAATAATTTTATCACAGAAGTTTATCAAGGTAGGGGTGGACACTGACTGTGTCTCTACTGCAGCTGAGGTCTGGGGATCTTCAAGCGGATGCACAACAGAGAAGATCCTGCCTATCTCCCTTTCATGTTCTCTGATGCTGGTCATTCTGCTGACTTCATCCCATAACTCCTCACCTTAGAGGCACAGGTCATCCAAGACCGCACACTTCCTGTGGGACAGAGGCACCACAGAGAGGCCCTAGGCAGCCGGGGACGTGGACAGCTGCTTCCATTATCTGAAGCTTTGTCTGTATAGAAGCCTCTGCCCTAACTCTAACACCTGACAGGGAAATTCCACTGTGGTGTGCCACCATCACATGTGAGATGTACTATGGTACAAATTCAGCTGAGCCTCCTCTTCCCTGTGCCCCTCTGCACAAACTGCTATGTCTGTTGGCTGTGCTCTGGACCTGCCTTTTATACAGGTCTCTCTTGAGCACTGGCTAAAAGGGTACTTGACCCTCCCTAATTGGAGGGCAGCTGCAATGAAGGCTCTAGTCACCCTGGGTTAAGGGGAGCTGACTGAGCTTGTTAGAAGCTGCTGCAGCTTCCTCAGGCTCACACCTTTGCAGCTCCCCCTACCTCAGCATTACCTAGCAGCATCAGGAACCCTCTCCAGTTTCTCAGAAGTTTTCCAAGCATTCCCCAACGATCCTAGACCTTGTCCCCAGAAGGTCCAGAAACTCTCAAAGCAGAACTCAGAGACTGCTGCGCAAACTGCTGCATCAGTTGGCTGCCTCTGTTAGCTGCGCTCTGGGACCTGTGCTCTAAGGCTGTTCAATTATTCTCTATCATTATTAAATATTTGAGTTGACAATTTTCCCACAGTTCTTCACCGTGACATAGTTCTCCTTTCCTGTGTTTCCTGCAAAGAACTCTCAGTTGTCAGCTTTACTGGCTAATTCAAAAGCTGTCAAATAACTACTCAAGCACTTAGACAACAAAAACTTAGTAGAGTTTTAATTTAATAAAGTTTAAATTAAATGCTGGAATGGTAGGAAAAGACTAAAAATAATGTTGCTACTTTGTTTTTCCAAAGGCAGTAATAATTAATATATTATTGAATATAAGAATCTGTTATAACTTGGAAAAAAAAAAAAAACAACAAATAAAAAAACAAACCAAAAACAATTACTAACCCATACCAATAACACATCAAGGACTTTGGAAAAAGAAGTATGTGAAAGTGAATGATTATAAGACCATAGCAATCTCACCTGCACCCCTCCATCGAAGAATATAAAACAAAGATCTTGAAAGTCTACAGGAACAAGGTCATAATAGATACCATTTGTTTATGCAAATGACCAGCTACTGGTGCAGAACTGCATAACGAGCTAACAAAGCTGCTCACATCTGCCAGTCTAATGGAAATGGCTTTAAAAATACAGAAAGGTCTGCAATGAAAACAGCTAGTTGTGTTGGTGTCACTTCTTCAGACTTTGGTGTGCAGAACTCATCACTCATATCCTGTACTCTGCTGTTACATGCACAAGTACTGTCTTGTCACTAAAGGAAATTGTAACTTAGTATTTTGTGTAAGGCTTTGTTGATTGAGTTTGCTCTAGTTACCCACCACTGAGGACTGGCTGTTAAAGATGATGAACAAGTCATCTAAAATGCTCCTAGTGCAGTTGGTTTCACTTCCTCTACCCATTTTTTTTAACCTTTCTTTCCTTGCTACCAATTCTGTGTAGTGTGTTACATAACAATTACTTAAAGAGGAATGGCAGCAAATATTAGTTACAACTTATCAGGACATAGTGATAAATACTGTAATGATCAGAACACTTACCATTTATACTTACAAATTTCTATCCAGTCTGTCCATCCTTGGGCTTGTTTTTGGTTATTATGGGTTTGAATGCAGACAGATAAGCTACAAAAGTAGCTCTTCTGTAGACAGAAGTTGAGAGTGCTGGTGTCTCATGGTGAGGGGCATCAGAGAGCAATGAAGCAAGGGAAGTGGAAGGAACTTGATGTTTATTCAAACTCCATGCACTGGGAAATTACAACCTTAAGTATTTAAATGCCTAATTAAATTAAATTGACAAAACTTTTCTTCTTTTAATACACATGCTACCCTGAAGTTGCTGGCTTATTATCGTATCATTAGCTGAAAATACTTTCTGAATTGCCACTTTAAATTATGATTACAGCTCCAATAAAATAATATATCTTGTCAGAAATACGGCTGTTGAAGAAACCTCTATGCAATCTTCTTTTCTTCTGCATAGACATGACATTGATAGGTGCTTACAGGAAGGAGAAGATTCCAGATTTCTGTTCCTCAGCTCTGAGTTGGGTAAAGTAACAGCACTCCATTGGGATTTGACTGCTGCTACTACAGTGGGATATTTTACATTCATGTCGTGTAGTACCATAACACTTCATGTTTACAGAATTGATGTACACATTTGAGGATGCACATCATAAATATCCTCATATGGCACACAATGGAAAAATTGACAAGGATTATATCTTTCATGCCATTTTTCACTTAAATTTCAGTTTTTGTCTTGTTGCATGACTTCAGTCTTAAAAGTAGTTATTTTCAGTGAGATTTATGTCTTGGTAGAAGTTTATTGGTGTGAAACAATTGCAGGAACCCATAGCTGAGGTAGGAGTCTTTTGTGTAGAAATGAGGCAAATCTCAGTGAAGTGAAGAGATTTTAAAAAGCTTTGATAAGTTTTGGATGGGTACAATTTTCTTCATATTGAGACAATACTAAACACACACAATCCTGCACACTATGCATATGTAGCTAGTTACAATACCTATAAATATTTTCAATTAAAAATAGGTTGTTTTGTCAAATCAAATTATAAATAGGACAAGAGGACTTCTGAAGATTACGGAACATAATCTCATTGCAGGAGTCATTGAGTTGCCATTACAGTAATATCATTCAATAACAGTCAGTGACAGCCAACAGATCATGCAAATTCCTTGCCTTGCTTTCCCTTTCCCTTTCCCTTTCCCTTTCCCTTTCCCTTTCCCTTTCCCTTTCCCTTTCCCTTTCCCTCTTTCCCTTTCCCTTTCCCTTTCCCTTCCTTTTCCCCTTCCTTTTTCCCTTCCTTTTTCCCTTCCCTTCCCTTCCCTTCCCTTCCCTTCCCTTCCTTTCCCTCTTTTCTTTAATTTCACTTTCTGTGATTTTATTTCATAAATTTAATATTTCCTGATAAGTAGTTGCTTTGAGTTTACAAAATATATTTAAAGGATTATACTACTTTGTTCTGATGCACAAACTATTTCAATATATTTACTTCTGAAGTAAACATTCACTGAAATAACAGAAATTGTGTCAAGAAAAATTTTAAACATGTTCCTAAAACCTAGCCTAGAATGTACATTGAGTACTTAAGGACAAATGCTATATATCCCATTACTACTCTGCGAGCCATTCAGTTATTTTGCTACTAATGTCTTTAGGAAGAAGATGAATGACTATGAAACTGTTGGCTCTGCAGCTGATCAGTTTTGCTGTTAATTTGTACTGATGTCAACCAGTTGCAAGAAAGCAAAGGACAACACGAAGACCAGATGCCAAACAATTTGCACTCCCTGTAGTGAGGCAATTATTCCCTTGGAGGCTCTTATCATCTTTATAGCATGAATTCTGCACAAGCTTCAAGTGTACTTACCGCTTTTTACTGCATTACTGGCACTGTAGTTAATGCTATGGATACAAATTACAGAGGAAGAGGGCTGAAACAAGTCTGTATCACAGACATGGAAATTAATAGACCATCCTGCTTATGTCAAATTCCTGGTTCTGAGAAAAGTTGAAATTTCACAAATGCAAATATGTCGCTATGGGGGGATGGGGCAGAATATATATATATATGTATATAAAAGGGCAAATTATTTCATATTAAAATAACCAACATTCAGAAAAAAAATCTCACTCAAGAAGTACAAAATTATACTTGAAGATCACAATGTTAAATGAGGAAAGATAATCCTCTAGAAGGAAATAATGTGATTCTGAACTTGTCAAACATATTTCAGAAGGCAGAAGATCACTTTAGTGTCATTGCTTTTTTTTGCTGAAGTGTAATCAGCGTGGCACCTTAGCAATTACAGTTACATGTCTTTATGTTTGAGAATACAAATATAGGAAGTCCTTCACATCTCTGGTCTGAACATGATATCCACAGTCACAAAGACATATTCCTGGGAGATGACTATGAACAGATCACGTTAAACATAGCAAAATGTGATGAACTGTTGCTGAGCTTACTACTTATCATGACAGAAAACCACAAATATTTTGCTAAGTGTGCTTAGTTTATGAAATTCACAATCAAAGAAAACTTAATTTTTAATAATTTCATTTTCCTTTTACATTTTTAACATTGAAAACTATGTGATTTACTACAACTTATTTAGTTGTATAGCAATCTGTATTCCTGTACTTTTGAGAAGCTGGGATTTATGTAAGCTTTTTCTTCTTGCATTTTTGTTTGAATCTAGTACAGATTATATTCTTTATTGATTCAGAAAGGATACTTAATTTGTGTGTGGCACCTAATCATTGCACATGTAAATGCGTGCTCAGACAAGCAGCTGCCCATATTTTTCAATCAATTACACTCACATAACTTCATTGCAGTGACTTCAGCGTCAGAAATATAACAGAATCAAGATTTCACTTACTGTATGATAAAGATTTATTCTTGACAATATATATTTCCAGACTTAGTAGGCACAATTTTAAACAATGTCTGGCTGAATATTAGAATATATTTCTTAATTTTTCCCATTTGCCTTGAGTGTACTTCAACTTTAACTCAAGCATTAACTCACATAAGTGCCTGAAATTACAGATGTAATATCATGGCTGTTGAATTTTGTTTCAACAGCCCACCCTCCATAAAAACAGACCTGGGCTGTAACTCAAGGCAATGGAGGCTGCTAAACCCTTCTACAGTGGCAAACATGCTGTCTGCACAATGCCTGAAAGAGCAGTTACTGCAGGATCCCATTATTTAGTCCCCTGAAATTAGAAACATTAGCACCATGAAATGAAATGCATGACCCCTGTAACCTCTGTCTACTGATTCCTTTTCCAGAACTGAGACCAACAGAGCTAGAGAGTGCTAGAGACTGACAGTCAGTGTAAAAGTATAAACAGGAATATTTAAGCCTGAGATAATAAATCCTGTGCGACTCAAGCTATATTCTGGACCTCCATTACTATCTCTGTGCTGGATCCAATGCTTCCACTGGGGAAACAGGGCTGCCTCTGAGAAGAAAACACAGTTGCTTATAGTGATTTGATTATTCAAAGCAATATTCAATTCAAAGAACTGATTAAAATATTCAATTTTAAAAAAGCACAAAACCCCCCCAAAACAACAACAAAACAAAACAAGAAAATCCCAAAACAACAACAAAAAAGCCCACCACAAACAACCCTGTTACTGTTCTCCACTGAATGCTATAGTCACATCTGGTGAAGGCCTGTTTTCTACAATGCAATTTCGAGATCTTGGTCAAGTATTGGTTTACATTAATTCAGTGATTAGATTACCAAAGCTTGAGATTTCTGATCAATATCTGCTGCAATGTACTCCAAAACATATTTTTATCTTCCCCTCTTCTTGTCCTTCTCAAATATTCAGACTAATATTTTCCATTTCTGTATTCCATACTCATTTAAAAAACTCTCTTTCCTTTCACTATTCCCCATGGAATTGTATGCCTCCCTCACAATGCTAAAACATAGTGATTTCATAAATTGAGAACATTCTAAAATATAAAATATTTTAGTTCCTAAATGATAAATGACCATCGCAAGAGGATTAAGGGAGAAAGTGAGGGCTCTTAAATTCTCGAAAAAGAGTCACATGAAGTCACAATACATGTGTAGCAGCATGGGGAAAGTAGATCGAGACAGATTATCAATCACCTTTATGCAATTCAATCAGAGAAATGTAGTTCCCCAGGATCCTGCAGTACCACTATGAAAAACCTTGGAAAAATTTTTTAGCTGACATCCTTATCATCAACAATTCTTTTGAATGTTGAATAATGCTTATAACATTTTACATAATTTTGCTTAGTCATAACTGTATTTGAATCATTTGCTACTAAACTCTCTTAAGACAGAAAATGTATAAATAAAATATAAATCTGTGTCTGCAAAGTAATCAACAGCTAAGCTAAAAAACAGCTGAGAATTTTCCTCTGTAAAAAAGAATTTACAGAGGCTCTTTCTTGTATCATCTAGTACTCTTCTATGTAAAAAGCTAAGTATATGGAATATAGAGGGAGATAGGAGAGGGAGTTACACCTCATCTGAAATAGAATAGCATTTTTATTAAGATACTCTGTAGAATATAACATATGCTAGAAATACAGACTAGTAACACCTTGCTTCTTCATTCCTCCTTCTTCTCTCTATCCCTAACTTTTTATGCCTCCCAGAATAAAAATAACTTTGGAATAAATTTGTACTTCTAGCTACTTAGATCAGCAATTTACAGATGAAAAATGAAAGCTTATTTGCAGCCTACAAAATATTTTTTTTTTTCCTTATTGTGTGAGACCCTGCAAAATCCTTCTTTGTGCTCAATGTTTCCAACATTGTGACTGATAAAGTCCTTCAGGCCTTTTTGCTTCTGTGGTCAGCAACAGATTCTTATACATTAGATGTGTCTTTAAGGTTTGTCTTCTATGGGATACATAGCACTTGTGCTTGTACTCTGCAAATGAATAGGATACGTGTCAAAAAAAGGACCAGGAACTGAGCTTGCAGTGAACCCCTCGTCATCTGCTGTGCTAAACAGCTTATCCTCTGGCTCTGTTTTGAACCAGTTCAGCTAGATGTTGCATTTAAGTTTACTTTCACTTGGGGCTATTGCATCCATCACCTTGTATCTCACTCACTTCTGGCATCCTGTTTCCATACTTTCAAGTCATCATTCTGGAGAAAGTTTATTCCAAATTTCATATGCAAAACATGGACCAGGTTTGGCCTCCTCCACTGTCCATAATCCTCCAGAATTTTGTAGAGTAGAAATGAGAAGGCTTGAATGGTGTGGATTTGACCTCTGTGATGTGGACATAACTCAGGTCCTTTTTTACTTGATATTAGAGACTTATCTATCAAGTTTGATGTTATAGGGCTTGCAGTGTCTCCTGGCAGGAACAAAGATTTTTATTTCTAGTGGCTTCCATGACAGCAGAGATTATTCTTCAAGTATTGATGTTATCATGACTTTATAGAGCAGCAGCCTTGGTGATAACATCCTTCCTAATAATTTTTCTATTATTATTTTCCAATGAAAATTACATGAAATAGCAAGTATTTCATAATCTAGCATAGTTACTAGTCATCTGATATCTCAGATGTCAACTTTATGTCTGACTTCCAAGATTACTGGTAAGAAGCATTTGCAAGAAACATGTTCACATTTTCAAATAGTGTTTACACCACAATGAGCTTGATATACTATTGATCTGTCTTAGCATGGTTGCCAAAAATCTCTCCACCAGAGCAATATCCTGTAATTGCAGTTGTACAGACGAGCAAAAGAAAAAAGGTTCCCATTTTAGGGGAATTAAATTGATATGATATTTTAGAGTTGCTAAGTATATTGAACAACATATTAATGTGGAAATAAATTCACACTGAAGTCTTTATGACAGGTCTGCCTACAGACAATATTGTTATCACCTGCGTAGTCAAAGTCTAGACATCGTCTGGTTTCCTCCCTTTACTAACAAAATAAATCATTCCTAGGCTTCGCTCAGCCATACCCAAATACTAAGACTGGGAACTTTCTCTTCACTATGGCTGAAGTAATATGTACTTTTTCAGAAGTGCAAAGTACTAGTAAGCTCCTTTTTCACATAAAACTTCTGCAGTGTTTCGAGAGAGTTGTAGTTCATATATCCTGTGTTCTCGTACAGGGCCCAGCTTCCAATTTGGATTGCAATTTCTAGCAAACTCTAGCTGAGGTGAGAGTAGATATTCACATCACTTTTGTTTGCCACAAAGGGACTACAGGGAAGAAAGAAGGAATATGAACATAAAACAATACCTTAAAAATTTGCTTCACTTAGAAACATATTTTCCATCAAAAAATCAGACTGGAGTGAAAATTTTACCCTTATTTTTATATAATCCCAAATCTAAGCCTGGTGCCCAATGTAAAATGTTACTCCAAAAACTCTATCCTTTTCCATATTGATTTTTTGTGAGTCTCTCCACAAAGTAAAATGTTATTCATCTTCTGTGAAAATTAGCACCTTCCTTGATAGTTTTTTAACATTTATCACAGAATCATGTGTTGTGACATTTTTTAATTTGACTGAAACAAAAATCTATTGAATAATCTGAAGGCTAGTCTCAGAGTTGGACAAAGATATTAACAGGAGTCTTGGGGAATAAGTTGCTAAAATCCCATCAAGTGTTGTTAAGAGGTGGCTTCAGAAATTTGTTGATCAGCCTTCATTCACTTTTCATGAAAGGTCAGTAAATCCATTAGAATCATATGAAATTTTGTGTCTAAGTCTCTGGACATAAATTTCATCCTGAATATGCAATCTATATCAATGGGGAATATTTTCTCATTCAGCTCCAGTCATATTCATGGTCTTGACATATGTATTCATAGGAAGCTGATTTATTTTTTTACTTATTCTTTCCATGCAGTCTTTGTTATCTTTCTCTATTTCACTTATACTTTATATCCCTTGCTATAAATAAAATGTTGGGTTTGTAGCTTATTCTTCAACTGTAACACCTCTAGTCCCTCTCTGATGAAGTGTTTGCTGTCAAGAGGAGTTGAGGGCTTTCAGCTCTTCACAGGATCAGTCTGTATCAAAGGCAATGCATTTCCTAGGCCATTAAAATACTAAATATGTGTAAATCACAGGGAGCAGAGAAAGAAAAAAAGAAGGTGAAAAAAGTTTAATGCTGAAAGATATGTAATTTGAAGTCTCTGCAACATTTTTGTAAAAGACTTTGTATGTGAGAAGTGTCCATCCATCATTGGAAGCAGCAGACATCCACACTGGCATGTCTGAACTAGTCTTCCTGACATTTCAGTGCCATTTTTCCTTAAGCATGATATTTGCACTTTCTGCATTGTCTTAGCTGTCAGCCCCTCCCATCCAGTCCTATAAGTCATGTTCAAGACAATGTCTTAGTTGTCCACACATCTGTTCTATGCTCTTTCATTCCTATGTATGGCGCACTTGCTGTCATTGTTGATTAAAACTTTGCAATTGGAAGGGCATTTTGACCTTTGCTTGTATCAGTCTGGCAGAAACTTATTTTAATGAAGAACTTTCTAACAATTAGTTCCATCCTTTTTTAATCTCTCATAGTATAGCAGGACTTGGGGGTACTCTAAGGGAATCCATAAAATGTAAACATGGATTCAGAATTGGGTGGGGAGGAAAAAAGTCAAAAACAATAAAGCAATTTTCCTCTATTTTCCTTTCCTTTAAAGAACTAAGTATCCTTTAATTTTGTGACTCTTATTCTTTGCAAATGCTTTGGTATTCAGCTAGAGTAGCTGCACTTCTTTAGGGCAGCGTTACTATACAGAAGCCTTTCCCTATATTTGTATCTGGATAGCTCCACTGAATTGAAGGAGGTCATGCAAAGGAACGAAGCAATACAGAACTTGGTGTAATGCCATTATGAGGGAAGATCTATACCTGTTTCCATTTAGTCATTGGCAATACTTCACAATAGCTTTGCTAAGCTAATACCTACTGTTTTTCAGTGCATTATGTGTAACAGTAGGAAGCATTAACAAAAAGTCCCATAGACCTAGCTCATGAATTTGAACAGTAGGAAATGCTTCCTCCTACTAGTTTTATATCAGCACTGCAATTTCTGTTGCATGTGTTTCAATAGGTCCTAAATCATAAAAAGGATTTCAAGGCTTGGCTGTGCATTTCACATAAAAATGTCAGCATTAATAGAAACATGGATTACTAAGTCTCTCTCTCACACAGAGTGATCTAACCATAGAGATAAAGGATTACTCTTAAGCTCTCTCTTTGACATAAACATTTTTTAGTCAGAAGTGTTTTTGTTGGATAGATTAGAAGAGCTCCGTTACAACAATTCTCTGTCTCAATAGATAGGAGATACATATTCAAATCTTTCCCAGATACGTGGTGGTTTGAATTCTGATGGTCTGAATACCATGTTAATATTCAAGCTGATGCATGAAAGTCAGAGCATCACACATCAGTTTGGATGTATCTTCTAGCCACCATCTCTTTCTGTAACAAACCTATAATAGAAGAGTAACCTTATCTGTATCTTTGCAAATAGTCTTTTATAAATGCTGTTTATTTACTGTGAACAGAGAATATTCATTAGACTGAGATACTTTTGGGGACTCTGTGGAGAAAAGTTAAGCTCCTGCCTAAGCTTAGGTTGTGTGTAGGTGCTACACTTCTAAGACTGGGGAAGGTTTGAACACATGCAGAAAGGGAATACTATGCCTCAAGGTACCTTCAGAGTAAGGGAGATAGTGTCAAACAAGGAGGTTTTGGATTGCAATACTACACCTATATAATTTAAATTCTATTTTCACTTGACTAAATCCTAGTTCCAGATAATCCTAGGTCCAGCTCAAATAACGCTTTATTTACTTAACCTTTTTTTTTTATTTTCCACAGAACACGTATTTTGGGCTATTCCCTCAAGAGGCATAGATTTCATACATTTTTAATCCAAACTGTTTTCTTGTGCTCCTTTTTTTTTTAAAGTTTAGTTCAGCTTGTTAGTCACAAGACAGTAGGTGCATAGAGCAAAGTGAAAGACAGACTACATTATTGTTCATTGTGTACTGGCAGTACACCAAGGAAGAGTAATTAAATAAACAACCCTAGACTCCAGCTACAGTAAGCACCTTAGGCAACAACTTCTAAAGATGAACTACAGCTCCTAGGGAGGCCAGAGTCTAGAATATAGTGTTATATTATATGACTAAATGCAAACATGAAAGGGTATGTCCTTGTGATGGTAAATCATAAAGAAAAAGCAGAATAAAAATCTTAAATTAACCTTTAATATGTTTACTCCTAGTGGTAGATGTCAGAGGAAAAAGTACGGTAACATAACTTTTGATAGAGAACTACAGCCACAGCCAAAAAATATCATTCAGGTTATCTGTCTCCTTCCTGTTTTCCTGCCTCTCTCCCCTTGGTCTTCAATATGGTTTCAGAAAAACAGCTTCTTTTCTTTCTTAATCAGAAAATCCAGCCCATGCAAAAAGATTTGTAAATAAAGGCAATAAATTTATGCTTATAAGTAAGAATAATATAGTCCCATCATGAATGAAATGGCATTTTCCCATCTTGAGATGATGGTCTCCTCCCCCTTTGGTGACAGTATGGAACCTCTAATGTTATGTCACTTAACAGGGTCTAGGCTAAAGGTATGGGGCAGCATTTGTTATTTGTCTTGGTCCATGCTCCACAATCTTCTGAAAGAAAATATCAAAGATGTAGCACTGCATCAGAAATGCATAGCAAGAGTGATGTGCTTACAGAGATCTTTTTCTTACTGCATCTTCAAGTTTCTGTGGTGCATTTTGTGTCCATTGCTGTGTATCAATCTGTTTAGTCCTCCCTCTCTTTCTAGTAATTTGTCACATATGCAGCACTTCATCACATAAAGCAAATAAAGAATGTTACTCAGGATTTAATTTCCAGTAAATAAATTTTCACTGTTTAGTTACTTCCAAAATTCTTGAGCTATTACTTTGCTTTCTCATGGGCATGTGAAAATTTAAGCTCAGAATCAGAATACATCATATTGTCAAATAAATCAGTAGTTTTATTTTGATCAGATTCTTATAGGACTTGGGGAAGAGAGATAGAGATGATAGACGAGACTGAAAGAGAGCGGATTAGATTGTTCTAATGCTAGATGGGCTGAATCAGTAAGCTGAAGCAGTCTACAACAACTGAAGTTAGTAAGGTTAAGAAATCGTAAAAGGAATTTCATATGGAGGACATTAATCTTTTGGCAGAAAATTGGAAGCAGGAGTCTTTTGGAGCAAAAGCTTTTGGGAATTTGGAAAAATGTGGCTTTTTATTTTCTTTGCTTGCATTGGAACGCTTTAAAATCCTTAGCTGCTGGATGTGAGGGAGATGAAGAAGAAGATTTTATTGCTTTGGTATAGTCTAGCTGAATGAGAGTCTAAGATATACATAAACAATAAAGATATTATTTATCTTTTCCTTTAGCTAGGGTGTGATTCCCACTCTACTTCCTTCATTTGAAGGAAAGGAAATTTCGATGACTAGAACAAATTTAAAAACTCATAATTATAAAATAAATGCTAAGGTACTTTTCATTTCCCATGATCAAAATTGTGAGGTGTTTTTGTTGTTGTTTTTCATTTTTTTCCAGTTCAGTAATCTCAATGGAAAAGGCATATACAATTAATAGTACACAAAACTAGACTTCAGGCAAAACACTATCTAATTAATAGAACCAAGACTCAAGGATATGTGGCAGTGATAGTCATAATAAAAGAAATATAAGCATGAAAGAGGTCCACCTCTCAGATGCTTGACTTTAACCTTGTGTAAATCTTCAGCTTGAGAAGAAAATAAAACATGTTATTTGTGATGTTTCCTTTTTGTGAAATCTATGAATATATCTAGACTCTATTAATCTGATGCAGAACCAAAATGGGTACAACTATAAATTTACTAACAGGGTCAAGAGTTAGCAGACTCTGGTTTGAGCTTGTTCTTATCATCTAAAGTGAAAACAAAACATGTTCTAAGCTGCTATAATTAATTATAGCATTAAAATTTTATAATTAAAAAAATAAAAAATATAATATATATAATTAAAATAATGGAGAAATAAAAGAGAAGTATTTAAAAATCCAAAAGAAATAGGTACATACAATGGCATTTGGGTAGCAGAGATCTAGATCTATATTTTGATGACTGAGTTGTGTCTAATTTAGTTGTGAGATTTAAGTCTGCACAGTCTCCCTGTGTCCCCTTCTCCTCTCCCCCAGCAGAAAGCAAGACTTGGAGAGTGACACAGGCAGAGGCTGCGATGCACTTTAAACAAAAGACAATTTGGGTGACTGGGGAGCTGAGCAATGCCGCAGCACATCAAAAGATAAAATGAGGCTTGAGTACAGAGATGCAACTGGGAGAACGAGGAAGCTGGGTTCAAACATGAGGTTCTGTGAGACAAGAATGTGAGATCCACTAGTGAAACCTCATGGGTGCCAGTGATTCAGAGATGCCAGCTTGGAGTTTCTTACTCTTTTGTGTCAAATGTCATCAACCTCCATTGACAGGAGGTTTTATCAGGAAAAGCAAAAGAAATATTTCAGCCTATTGACTTTTTGGGATTGATCATAGCATTTAATTATTTGTCAAGGGATGCACTCCAAAGGAATAGTTCAGATAATGCCATTCTGAAAATTTACTTGAGAAGCCATTCTAGCCTTACCCCATGTGCAGGTGTGATATGATCCATCTCTTATGTTAAATATATAGGATATTGAGTCTGACTCAGTATTAGTTTCTTTTTAGGATCATTGCTTTTCATCCAGAATAGCTGTGAGACTGAATTTTGATACACATATATTGTCACTGCTATGCATAACCTTGCTGGTGTGAAAACTGCTGCAGGATGTTGCACACAATGTTGAACTCTACCACATCAATTTTTTTGAAAAGAGAAGCTATAAATTATTCCTTCTTCTGTGTTTATGGCTCAGATTATCTATCATTTTATTGGGATAAGGCAAATATTCTATGTAGCTAATATAACATCTTCAGCTGGTTTTGAAACTCCTCAAACCAACAGAAGAGGGATAGTCTCCTTCAACTGTGTGAAAAGATGCCTTTTTTTTTTTT
>VXBL01008901.1:19510-42793 GCA_013400195.1 Aramus guarauna
AGTTGAGACAATTCATTCTTCCAGTCAAAGTTCCTACAGTCTTTGGCTTACTGATGAAATCTTTGCAATAGAACAGCAGAAACTATGTTGTAGCATAAGCCCACTTTAAGCTCCTAGGAGGTAATTTTGCAAAAAATTGTTATTAAAAAACAGATTTTTAAGTAAAAAATGTCAATTTATTATGAGAAATAATTAAGAAGATGAACTGAGTTCCACTTTAGTTTTGCTTTTACTTTTGAAAGGACAATGTATTTTAAATAATTGGTATGATTTAAAAGTTAGAGAGATAAATAACAGCATTCCCAGACTCTGAAAAGCTGAATTAAATACTGTTTTACTATTATTTAAAGACAATTAGTTGTGCAATGACTTAATATTTTTAGATAATATAAACTTCTGCTCCTTTATTTATATCTTTTCAAAATGTTCAGATTACAGATTGCATGCATATAGTTCCTGCACACTTTACTGGTAGATAATACTCAACCACAAGTCCAAAGAGAATTAATATTCTTTGAATATACATTTTTATAGAAATCCACAAAAAAGCAGAACAAGTTATGACAGAAATTGCAGAATTTAAATCTAATATCAGTTGTATTGATACAGATCCACAAACAGTAATATGATTGCATTTTC
Organism: Aramus guarauna; assembly: GCA_013400195.1. NCBI lineage: Eukaryota > Metazoa > Chordata > Aves > Gruiformes > Aramidae > Aramus > Aramus guarauna. The sequence goes on from VXBL01008901.1 coordinate 20,150, forward strand.
TTAATTTTCAAATAGGGATCTGATATTTCTTTCTTTTTTGCATATAATTCAGATTTAATTTATCTTTACAGATCTGATTTTGTATTTATTCATGAGGTTTTTGCTAAATGGTACCTTTAGGTGTCCTTTGACTATTCACTTACACACTCGAAATAGGTATATTTGAAATTAAGTTGTTAGATAAATGAATAATCACAAGCATGCCTTACTTAAAGCATCAAGTTGTACTTTTGTACTTTTATATCATTCTACAGAAAACTGAAGAGAGCAAACAAGAAAAAAAAATATGGCTATTGCAAAGCTTCTTCACTGTCAAAGAAGTAGTCCTAGGGAAAAATAATCTGTATAGGTAGCTATTTTTGTAAAATAGTGAAGTTACATTAATTAAGTTAAGAACTTCAAAGACAATGTAGTATGTGAGCACTTTGTTTAAAATTCTTCATCCTTTAAATGAGTGCTTTGAAACTTTTAGCTTACATCTTATTTATTTATTTATTGTAAGTGATGGCTACTTCTTAATCTCCACAAGTCAAAATAGTAATAATAAATAATAATGAAAAGAAGCTAATAATACCACATGGTTGGATTTTCTGGTTTTTAATAACCTTCCATTCCCATACTCCTTTTTCACTGACAGCCAGCTGAAGAATCATCATCACTATAATTTATTTGCAAAATTAGTGCTCATGAAAAAGTTGATCTCTGTATGCTTCCAATACCTTAAAAATTTACGACTTCTGTTTAAATACATAACTGAAATTTGGAGGTAAACCTTCTCCATGCATTTTTAAAGTTAAATATAAAGCACTGGATTTATAAGGCCTGTTATCACTTTCTAACTGTACTATCAACACTGATCAATGTTAGTTTGAAGAAAGAAACTCATAGGACTTTAATAGTATATTTGAAACAAAAAAATTACAGATACAATTTGAATAAATACTACCAATTGCTTTTTCGGTATGGTTCACAACTGTTGTCTTAGGAAATTCTTGCAAGAAGATCTTTTGCTCTTAGGTCACCTGCCCTTGAAAGTTTAGAAGGCATTGTTAACACTCCTTCTTCATCCAGACTATGAATTCACATAAATGATACACAGTTTTCTCTTGAAATGAATGGGATATTTTAATGATTTAGGAAGGAGGATTCTTATGTTTGTAAAGCCCTGTTATTTCCCATAATTAGTACTCTGATCTGGCTGAGGAACTACTGTCCAAATATTGGTCCATGCATCCATTCTCATGCTTTCAGTAAATGTTTTAAGGAAAATACTAAGCTATTAAACTGGATTCTTTTCTAGCTTATTCTAGCTCTTTCAAGTCCATATTCCTAGACATCCAAAACTGTGCTAAATCTCCAGTAAATATGTAGTAGTTAATTCAAAGCAGTGTGGTACAATTAGTCTTTTCTTCCACTAAAAAAATAAATTCTCAAGAACATAGAATCATAGAATTATAGAATCATAGAATCATAGAAAGGTTTGGGTTGGAAGGGACCTCAAAGATCATCTAGTTCCAACCCCCCTGCCATGGGCAGGGACACTCTCCACTAGACCAGGCTGCCCAAAGCCCCATCCAACCTGGCCTTGAACACTTCCAGGGAAGTGGCATCCACAACCTCTCCAGGCAACCTGTTCCACTGCCTCACAGTGAAGAATTTTTTTTCTAACATCTAATCTAAATCTACCCTCCTTCAGTTTATAACCATTACCCTTGTCCTATCACCACACTCCCTGATAAACAGTCCCTCCCCAGCTTTCCTNGCCTATAGCGGTGCTTGGGATTGCGCTGACCCACGTGCAGGACCTTGCACTTGGCCTTGTTGAACTTCATGCGGTTCACACATGCCCACCTCTCAAGCCTGTCAAGGTCCCTCTGGATGGCATCCCTTCCCTCCAGCGTGTCGGCCACACCACACAGCTTGGCGTCATCGGCAAACTTGCTGAGGGTGCACTTGATCCCGCTGTCCATGTCGCCAACAATGATGTTAAACAGTGCCCGTCCCAGTACCAACCCCTGAGGAATGCTAACCATCACTGTTCTTCACTTGGACATTGAGCGGTTGACCACAACTCTTTAACCGTGACCATCCAGCCAATTCCTTATCCACCTAGTGGTCCACCCTTCAAATCCATGTCTCTCCCATTTAAAGACAAGAATGTCGTGTGGGACAGTGTCAAATGCCTTGCACAAGTCCAGGTAGATGTTGTCAATCACTCTTCCCTTGTCCACCAATGCTATAAACCCATCATAGAAGACCACCAAATGTGTCGGGCATGATTTGCCCTTAGTGAAGCCATGTTGTCTGTCACCTATCACCTCCTTATTGTCCATGTGCCTGAGCATAGTCTCCAGGAGTGTCTGCTCCATAATCTTGCCAGGCAAGGAGGTGAGACTGACCGGCCTTTAGTTCCCTGGGTCTTCCTTTTTCCCCCTCTTAAAAATGGGGGTTATGTTTCCCCTTTTTCAGCCAGTGGGAATTTTGCTGGACTGCCAGGACTTCTCAAATATGATGGAGAGTGGCCTGGCCACTTCATCCATCAGTTCCCTCAGGACCCGTGGATGCATCTCATCAGGTCCCATGGACTTGTGCACCTTCAGGTTCCTTAGATAGGCAGTAGAATTCTTTTGTAATTTAGCTATTGCCCTTAAATTTGCTGACTACCACACATTGCCTGAAATTCTCTAAATTCTGCAGCTAAATAGCAGTCATACTAAGTTGTCTGTAGTAATCTCTCACCTTTCTGCAATCATGTAATTGCCTTCTGAATACTTTCCAAGCAGTGTTCAAAACTGACAATTGATCCATGCTAAGGGTGAACAGCACACTTACTCTTAAGCTTGTCTTTTCTGAATTTGGGAGCCTATGTTCAGTATTGACCCCCACTTTGAAGATGAGCAGTGCCTCCAATAAAATCTACTTCTTCATTGCACTGCTGCTGTTTTCATGCATGGCACAGTTCTCAGGTCAACACATGCTGGTTAATGTTATCAGCCTATATAGATACAATACTTAAGACCCTTAACCATGGAACTTTTCTCTGTGTGTTTTGCATCAGCAAGGGCTTTGAAATAAAGTTTCTACAACTGAACTTCTCCAAGGTGCTTTAAGGGAGTAAAAAATTTGATTTCTGTTGAATTCCAATTAGGTCTCAGCACTTAACTCTCCTGTATTCCTTGAAAAATTCCATCTTAAATACCTTCCTTTTTAAAAAACAATGCAACAATTATCCTTTCAACTCTTACTTGATGTCTGGGGGAAAAAGAGGGCATTTATTTTAAGTGGATTCTGTTGGGACTGATACTCTGGCTGTAACAGTGAATAATATATATCAGATACTTCACAGAAAGATGCAGTACCCTCTGGAGAGAGCAGTTCTGGAATAACTCACCCAGAGGAAACCCCCCTTCCTTTTCTCCACCAGCTAGAATTTGTCTTGCACTTTCTGACATGAAAAACTGTTTTCAAAATTTGAAAGCAAAGCAATTTTTTTCAGATAATATTCTTTTTTTTTTTTTTTTTTTACTTATGTATGTATATTTCTACCTTTTGAGTAATTTCCAGCTCTTAGTCTCACTGGTATTATGTGGCAATTAGTAAATTAAATCACTTTGTCTTAGGCAGAACCATCATCACCAGAGTAACTAAGTACATTAATGAACACATTTTGACAAGATACACAGAAGACCTCTGTGGCATACAGAAGCAGAATCTCTATTTTTCACATAGAGGACTGGGGCACATAGATCCTCACTAGTCTGACAGAAATTAATGGAAATTATATACCTAAGCACCTTCGAGGATCTGGAACAAAGAGATTAAATGACTTGCTCAAGGTTATTGCTCAAGGAGTTTGGCAATGAAAAAATAATTCCTGAAATCCACAGTATTCTGACTTCATCTCTAGGAAGTGTTCTCCTTTATTTTTTTGGACTAAGACAGGTGGAACTAACAGAATACTCCGGGTAATAATCTGCTGCAGACTGCTAAAACAATGGTATCATGGTACTTTATACCACTCCTTCAGTTAGGGACTAATGAGGACAGAACTCCAAAAATATGCAGTTATGACACCAAATTCTTTATCCTGTAGATGCATATTTAAAGAAACTAGAGCTGCCCTCTTTATCTGTATATAAGTCAGGAACCTCAAGGGAAAAATAAGGAAAAAGCCATGCCAAACCAAGCTGAACATTCAAGGTGGAGAACAGTTCTGAACTAAGATCCATAGTCCTTCAAGCTCCATATCTTAAAAGTAAACACAATACAAACATGTATCAGCTGTAACATGTACTAGCTGTACTGAATTTATGTATGTTAGGAAATTCACTAGGGCATTTCTTCAAGCAGCCAAAGGAGACCCATGAGGACGATCCATTCACTCTTTAAAGAGTGAAGCATTTGAGATAGGATTTTTCAAAAAGTATAAATTAGGCACTGATGATATACCAGAATTCAGTGAAAATTAGATTTCTTCTTTTTTAAGAAGTTGTCTTTTCAAAAGCTTAGTTGCAGAACTCTATTCTGGAGGCTTTACCAAGGCCTGAAGGACAGGTTAAGAATGCAGAAGTGGAGCCTTTGCAGAGGTGTTCTCTGCAGCAAATAAATTGTTCCTCCCTTTTTATTCACCTCTTCCTATTTCTCTAGTTGCTTTATCACTCTACCCCATAGCTGCTATCAACAATCATGGATTTGATCTCCCCAAGCCTCAATAAAATTTGCTGTTATTTTTATCCTTGTGATGCTCAGCTGGAAACTGAGACCCTGAGGGTCTACGTTCCACATTAGTCATGAATTGTGAACTGAACCATAAATAGCACCCGTATCCACATCCTGACTCCCCATTTTTGTGCCTTAACATAAGCAATATCTTTGCTTTCTACAGTAACTTCTAAATTATTTGATTTCTTGTGCTCAAAGGGAGTCTTGATTTATGGATGTGGTTTCTGGCACTCTGTAGCAAAAAAAAAAGAAAATCATCCAAATAATGGAGGATTGTTGACAGACTGGGTTTCTGAACTATCCAATTTAAACAGAAAAAGCAGAGATTAAACAGAGTAAGAGGAAACATACCCCCCATGCATCTCCAGGGACACAAGGTGAGAGCTGGCAAAACTTTTAGTAACATTTTTAAGGAATGTTACATCTGTATTCAGCCATAATATCTTTTACACAGTTTGCTCCTTGCAGCCCCCTTGCAATTATTTTAATAATTATTGTTGGCTTTTTTTTTTTTCGTCCAATAGCCTGTATTCAAAAAAAGAAAAAAGAAAAAAAAACAAACAAACAACAAACAAACAAACAAACAAAAAAAAACCCAAAAAACAACAAACCCCCCAAAAACCCAGCCTTTTATCAAACAGCTCAATATGATTGCATCGTATTACTTTTATAGGGCTTTACTATGTAGTTTCTTTTGGTCTTCTATGCACTCTGAACTAAACATTGAATTTTTCCTTAACTACCTTCATCAATCCTTACAGAAGACTTGATTCTGCCATTATAGGATTTTTTAACAGTTCAGGTAAACAATAATAAAGCCATATAATATCAAACACTTCCAGAACAATTTAAAGAGATTGCAGAGCACTTTACCAAGGGGTTTAGTACTCATTTTAGAGCAAGGAAACTAAGCTGTAGAGCAGTGAAAGACACTATCAGAGCCAGGCATATGAAAAATAAATCAGCTGTTGGGTTTTTTAAATTATTATTCTTATATATTATTTTCTCTATTATCATGATAAGTATGGTTAGGCAAGTAACTTGTAATTTTGCAAGGTCATTACATATGCAAAAGGACTGTGACAACTCAAGCACAAACTATCTCTGTATTTAACTGAGGTGGATTAAACTATAATTACCTCTCAGACTGGTTCTCAGAATCAGTGTTTTGGTTGGACAGATGTTGGCAAATAGATGTTCAACTTTGAGTCAAAAGACTGACAGTGTAATTTTACACAGTATGCATTTATGTATACTTTCTTATGTAAGGAAAAAAAAGGGTTTGATAATTGCTAAAACTTTGTTTCAAATTATATTCAAACATGTAGAAGAAAGGCAAGTGAAGGAATAACAAAATTACTCCTCTTGTAGAAAATCACAGAATGTAAATAGTTCATCTCTTTATGATCTTGCATGTCCTCTAGTCCATGGAATTGAGCAATGCTGTAGCAATTTCTCAGAGACTTTAGAGGTTGTTCCATCACCCTAGCTCAAATAGTAGAAGTGACTTACTAAAAGGGGACTGGTCTTCCTCAGCCTCATTCCTTGTCTTCATATCCATCATCATTCCTCGTACTGCTCATCCATGACATCACTGAGAATCGTTCTTTGTTAGACACAGAGTTTCTGGGATCTCTTGCTGTGATAGTATTTCTTTTTCCATGGTGGTGTTATGACAGTCTGCCCCTGTTACTGAATAAGAAATATTCTTCCTCATTAAAAAGTAAACAAACAGAACAGGAATTGTGCAACATCTGCCTTGTAGAAATAATCCACCTACCTAAGCAGCCAATCTTCAGCTGCATAAATGCCAGTATTCCTATAGATAACCTGAACCCCATGTTTTGTTCTCATCCTCACTAATGATATCCATGGGATTTTCCCAGTTGGCATTTCTGAGCATTGGTTTTCCAAATTGCTTTTCCAATTTCTAGGGCATAGCCTTGTTATCATAAACCAACAAAATTCTGACATGAACAAATGTCAAATTAAAATGTAGCAAAAGGTTTTTTTAAGAATATTTTTTTCTTGCGAAACAGAAAGAGCCTTTAAAGTGCTGTGCATGAGATATATATTACATAACATTAAAAACAAAACAAAACAATCCACAACAAGAAACCAGAAAAGGTGTTCACAGAAAAGTCAAGCTGAAGGTGCCTGTAGTTCTGCACCTTGGTAGGAACTCAGAAAATACAGGGAAAATAATTTGAAATGGTTACATATCCTAAAATATATTATTATAAAAAAACCTGCTGAGGAATGTCGATTGTCAGTTAGTACACTAACTGATGACCTTCAAATTACCTTCTAAATAATGTAGTTACACCGATAATTTATCAAGAAGTAAGTCTCCTTTGGAAAGAACAGATCCATATTTTTTAACCTCAGTAACTGCTAAGAGAATGCACATCTGTTGCTGGATAAAAACATCAGAATTGTATATGATATAGTATATTATATTAATGACATTATTAATGTATAATTTCATGGTAATTATTAATATTTAATAATACTAGACATCATTTGTCATCACTTTTCAAATTGACTACAAACAATTATTTGCAGTTTTCATATGCTATGATCTTGAAGTCAGAAAAAAGTTGTGCTTTCTCTCCTTTTCCAATTAGAACTGCATGTTTTTCCAGGATTAGTAGGAACTTAATGTTAATGTGCAAGACTCACACAGAAGTATTGTTAGAATGATAAGTGTCTGTTTCATTGGCCCTTTCTCAGGTCTTTGTCTCATAATCTAGCCCCACGGACCAGCAAGAGTTTGAGATGGAGGGAAGGAGGTGAGGAGGTTTACCTGGTTCCCTACCAGGCACTCATTCTAATTTAGAAATAGTCAGACCAAAATTGACTGCCCTTCTGAGGAACACCTGCTGGGCTTTCATCTTTGTGGGCTTATAATTGAAAACAAATCTACTCCATCAAAAGATTTATTTCACATCTGGAAGATAAAAATAATATGCATTACCTGAATTATTTCAGATCTGTGTCTCCTGTTGACCACTGTGGGAATTTTTCAAGACTTTGACTGCTCACCCCAGTCTATCTGCTGGTTGCTCCTAGCACCATCTACAGTCTCTCTCTGACTAACTGCGACCTTATCTCATTAGTCACCTTTAATCACAGTCTCCACATAGGTTCATCACTAAGATTCCATTATTCCAACAGCAGAGCAAGAATACTGAGCCCAGAGATAGCAAAGATGGAAGGACTGCATAGAAATTATGCAAAATAACACCAAAATTGGCATGGATGGTAATTTACAGATCAGTATTCCCTCTCTTTAGTGCTCTTTTTCATTATTTTTGGGTGGGATAGAAAGAGCCCAAAGCCACTGAGAAACAGGCTTATTTATAACAATCTTTATTTCTGAAAGTCAAGGTTGCTCTTTCTAAACTGAGGGATTTGAAGAACTACTCAGGACTGAGAGTTCTCCTCCGTCTGCCCTACAGAGGATGGACATCAGAATTTTTGTCTTCAGAAGCTTAATGGGAAAGGCAGTGGAATTAGGAGTACAGACACAAGTACTGTGGAAAACACTGGTATTTTACAGATATCATACACTGAGTGATGTAACAACTATTAACTGCAAAGTCAAAATACTTAAATTCTTTAAAAAACCTCATCTGTGTGTCTTTGTACTTATTTCTGGCTCTTGTCATTACAATAACAGAAGCATTTGCCACTTCAAATGAGTGTAAAAATTTAAGAACAGACAAACAGATATCTCCCCCTCCCACCACCCCAAGTTGGGTTCTTGTTAAAAATAAAAATATCAGTAGCATGGATGTTAGTGAGCTTCTTTGCATAAGTTATGGAGAGGTAGTAATCCTTAGAGAAAGGTTTTGTATCTTATTCTGCTTGCCACAGAATCTTCAGTGGCCACTCTTTCTTGTAGCAGTGAATTCCCTGTTCTTTTGATGCTTGAGTATCAAAAGGTCTGTATTCTGTACATACAAACATACCTTTATTTTCCTGTGTCCATTAAAATGTCACTGTCTATAGACATCATAGCTGGGTATTATGGGAATTCTTCCAAAATGTGAGGATCAGCCCATGTGAAATTGTGAAATATGGACCTAAATCAGAAAATCACAAGGAATGTGTTGAAAGTGACTTCTGCTATTGTGCATTTTTTTTGTAGTCAGAAGCTTTACTGGAATATACTACAACCTGTTCAAGCCAGGAAGGGGAGAAAGCCCTCCAGTTCTACACTGAACTACAGCAGAATCATCTTTGCAAGTCCTGTCTGGGTACTCATTCCATGAACAACAAAGCTTGCAACCTATCCAAACAATGAAATAACTTGTAATCAGTCCAATTAATGCAAAACACTGCTCAAAAAATATTGAGCATCATCAATTCATAACTGATAGTTCAGGGCAGCTGAAGAGTCTGTTTAGCATCCTAAATAAAGAATTGACTTTATGTTTAGTCTTAGGCTCCTTTCATTCTTATAGTAGGCTTTCAAAGACCTATTTCTTTAGATTTGCCTTTCCTAAACAATTACTGTTATATGAATAAAATTGAACTTACAGAGCTCTTCATGAGAAACAAAATAAAATGAAGACCTAAAAATTGGTTGTTTATTTATTCAAAATTGTTCTGCATTCTGATGTCACAAGAATTTTTTTAAAGAATGACAGTTAAAGTGAGAAAAGAAACTAAAATATATACAATTATTATTTTATAATATTATTTTACATATAAACCATTAAGAATAAATTACCTTACAATAATTAATTTCTAACATAAAATGGGGGTCTGGTAAAGAAAAAAACCGCCATGAAATACTAAAATAAACCAGTGTGGTAAACTGAAAGCTACACTGAAAATAGAGTTGAAATAAAGAACTTGTCATTTAGTTTTATGTACAGAAGTCTAGGAATGATCATCTGTATACATAGATATAAAACTATTTTTATATACACATAAATATATGTATGTATAATATATATATTTACATTGAGAGGGAAGAGATTGCAGGATTCCTTTTTAAACAATTTTTTTAAAAAAATAAATGTGTATAAATCCTTCTAGCAGGTATATCAAACCATTTTGAAAGTGCAGAAACAAATTTCTTCACCCTCAGAAAAAAGCTAAACTGATAATAGTTTTTTCATCACCCTTTCTTAGATTTTATTGTTTTTCAACATATGCTTCTATAGTTTTACTGAGGTTGTACAGTAGATTGCAATGGGAGAACGGAATTATTAATGCTGATCTTGGCCGCTCTTCAGCTTTGTTATTTTTTAGTCTCACATTCACAGAATATGCATTAAGTATGGCAAATATTTTGATTATATTTAGGTAAAAATAGATATTGTTTGGTTAATCCAAAGAATACCTGTAAAGGCTAGACAAGCTCAGGAATTGCTACTTTTAGTCCTATTTTTAAAAATGCAAAAATATATAATTTTCAGTCCATTCAAAGACTGTGGATGACACCAAACTAAACAAAATGTTTAAAAACTCTTTTATCAACATTCATGCTCAGAGAAAAGTAGAAAAACTATTTCATAACATGACTGTTTTAATATAAAAATTAAAACCTAGTTTAAATGTGAATAAAAACTTCTGACATAGCCAAACTATTTACTCTTTTTTAAATAATTGGAAACTCTAGTCTTGATACTGAATCAATCTAAAGCTGTTTTTGACCAATATGACTTCATTAAAATCTCAAGTGTGATAGCTTCCAAATTTCCATTACAAGATGAACTTTACAGATGAAGACAACCATGACAGTAAGATAGAATGACAGGATATCATCGGGTTCTGTGTGTGGAACTGATATGTTGTAAAAGGCAAATTTGTTGAAAGGAGCTGTTAAAAGGTCTGAGATAGTCATAAACAAGTTTAGGGAGAGCATTGTAGCTCTGTGGAAAATAGAGCTTTGTGGCCATTGAATGGCATAAAAGCTCCATGAGGCAGTTTTTGTGATCAACATAAAAGTTCTGTAAGCTGTCAATGCACTGAAGAAATGCTCCAGTGACTCTCCCTTGAGGAATCTGTTCCCGGCAGACACCAGTGTCTCAGGTTTCTCCCTAACATCTTTGATGCATGCTAAGAAGCTACGGCTGACATCTGCTCTCACCGCCGTCTGGCTAACTTCTTCATCTAACTAACAATATGCATTCTCAACTTCCAAACCATGCCTTCTAGCAGAGCAAAGAAGAACTTGGATGACTTTTGGGAGACTCACACTTAGGTTTGGCACACAGGGTGCTGGGAACTTTGGGAGCCATGCATGCACCTTTTTAAAGAAAAAGATAAAGTGCATTTTTTTGTATTTGGAGAGTTAGTTTAAGAAATAAAGATCAATATAGAGAAATAGTGCAAAAAGCACCTTATCAGTTAGTCTTGCTCTAGTACAACTGCAAGTTAAAAGCTTGAGGCTGAGGTGTAGGTTCAAGACAACTCTCAAAACCAATTTAAACTGTTATTTAAAGCTATTGTTAATCCTTCAGACAAAGTATGAAGTTCTGCCATACCAAATGGGTGCTGGCTTTCATCACCACCATTCTGTGGAGTATTAGTTTATATGTAGGCTTTCCTGTCCCTGTCATGTTTAATGAGTTAGATCATTGACTCCTTTATCCTATGTAAACAATTTCTCATGTGATATAGTTTCAGATGCTGTTAAATAGAGCTGTGCATATGTGCAATGCTGCTCCTATAGATAACGGAAAGGGACAAAGGGTCTCGGTGACATACTTAGTTTGTTCTAAGCATACCTATTTACTCATTGCAAATATATTGTTTTGTGACAAATGGATGAGCAAGAGTAATATAATCTTATACATGGGCATGGACACAAACTTATAAATCTCTTTCGTCATAGAGCTTCATTACATGTGTATTCCCAAATAAGAATAAAACAGTGAGGTTCAATGATAGCTCTTAATAGAGAATAGACAGGAAGGGTCACAAGCTAACTTGGAGATTGAAGTGTGTTTGGATCATAAACATAATTTCCTGGAACTGGGAACGATGACCTTCATAAAGATTTAAAAGGACATACAGCACGTTTATTTAGCTTGACACCTGAAAGCACTGACGTCAGCTGCAGGGAAGATGACTGGTTCACATCCAAAGAAAACTATGCCAAAGTTCATATTCTATAGAATTTTGAAGTAATTAGAAAATTGCATGTTGATTTTGAAGTTCATGAAAACACAGAGGAATATATTACAGTCAAGAATATATTAAATCAGCCAAGTTTGGGGTGGTTCTCATGTTAATCACTGAAGAAAATGCATTGCCTCCAAAGGATGACCTATGCTCCATGAGAGGTGCTGCACTTGCATCAAATCTTTTAATAGATGTGTCCATCATTAAAGTTTGATTGAGTTGAAGGCATGACTGATTATTGCCTCTAGTCACTTGGGAGCTTCCACCAGAAAAATATTTAAACTAGAGGAAGATGTGTCACTGGGTAGCTGTAGTGTTGGATTTATTTACTATTGATTCATCTTGCATTAAGTAATGGGAAATTGTTGAAAGTCAATTAATCCTTATGGTTTGGTTAGTCTAAGTTTTAGTTATTTCTTTATTTTTAAGTAAAAGACTGCGCAGAACCTGCTAAGCCCATCCCTGGGTCTCTATTTTGGAGTTCCTACTTCATACCTACCAAAATGCAATAACTGAGGCTGCTTCACTGTCCTCAAGGGCACAATTAAATTGCCAGCATCTGTGAGCGTGTTGCATCATTCTCTTGGTGAATTGATCCTTCCTGTAGTCTGGTTATGTTAAAGCTCTGAGTTTCCAAATATCTGATTTATTTGTAGCTACAGCAGTGAATCACAGGTCGTGAGCCATACCATATTTGTTTAAAGAAGTGCTTGAATGTTATTTCCATTGGCTTGTGGATTTTTAGGTTTATCAACATATGTGTCCATACATGTACAGTGTATGCTGAGCTGAAAGTAAATGTCAAATAAACTTTTTTATAATTCTGTAGTTATACACCGAGTGCTACAGAAATTGGCTAATAATTTATTTCTTTGTTTCCTACAGCACACATCCTAATTTGTATGTAGATGCTGGTACTTAATTAGTTTACAGATTAGTGATCCGGGTATCTGTGATGTGCAGGTAATATTTATAATTAGTGGCTAATTTGAAATGAATATTTATTTTGCCGTCCACATATCATTGGATGAAGTCAGACTTGACTGACCTATTTGTAACTTATTCTAGGTTTTTTTATTGTCATTTTTTATCTTTCAGTGGAATAATCTTAGATTGTTTGTGTGAATATTCTGTTATGTAGTCCAATGGTTTGACAGCTACTACAGACAAGTTTGTTAGAAAGATGGTGTGAAAGACTAAATCCTTCAGATTCAGAGCAGGGCTCTCGAACAGAATGCTATCTTTTAGCATACTTTCATATAAAGAAATTTCTAATTAAAACAGTTTAATTTACTCTTAGTTTTCTTTCCAAGGATGAATAATATTTATCATTGCTTTTTACAGTAATAGCTGATTGATAACTCTTATTAGATGACTATCGTATGGTTTCATTCTAATTAATTATACTACTATTAAAGAATAGTAAAACTGCTGTGCATGACTAAATTACTCCACTCTTCACCAAGAACTGGCTCAATTTAGTGCACAGAACAAACAAGTTTTTTTGGATAAGTGTATTAACTTTCTGAAGGAATTGACAATGCTCAGCAATTCCTGGTTTTTGCTTAGTTTTTGTGGTGTTTTTTTTGTTTTGTTTTGTTTGTTTGTTTTTTAACCTCTTGGGTTTTATAAGAGGCACTTATCAAACATTTAAATTTTAATTTCTTTTCTAAAATTGGAAGCAACAGAAATTAAAAATTTATTATACCTGTGGCTTGGCAACTTATAGCAGCAGTAGAACTTCTGCATTCTGTAAGCTGAACCTGAATTGAACTTTGGAATCTTTTCATCTTATGAATAGTGAAATTTGCTGTGAAATTTGGAGTACAAAATGCAAGTCAGATTATAACACACTGGCCCCAAGAGACATGAGAAATCACTGAGAAGGATCTGAGCACTCCCCTGAAATTCACTTTCCAATCCAGGAAACAATTCATTTCTGATCTAGCTTTATTTAACATGTGGACAACTCTATTAAAGCTAGCTTTCTGCTTCAAACTCATCATATATTTTTGTCTCACATATTCTGTACAGGGAATCTCATACAAGATTTCTGAAATACTTGATCATAGTTATATTCTTTTCCTAAATAGTCCTCAATTCAAATCTGTACAATAAATTTACTTAATTTTAATTGATAGTCTATATATAAATATCTAGAAACAAAAGGCTTTTCTTTCTATCTTAACACTTATCACCAGAAAAAAATGAAGGTATGTACAGATGGACCCTCCCCCCCTCACATAGACTCACATTTTTAAAATATATTTTAAAAGAAGAAATAAATTATTAGAAATGCAGCAAAGTTTTGATGATTTGTCAAAACATCAGTGAAATGAAAGTATAAATAATTGAATCATTTCCAAGCATACTGTCACTGACAGGCACTAAAAAATATTCTGACTGCTCATGTTGTTTCACATATTTCAATTTGTTTAATTTGATGCCATATAGAGCTGTATTAAAGATATTGACTTTAAATTGCCAGAAGTTTCCATGATATTTGTCTTCTCAAGACTAACAACCAACTAAACCGCACCAAACTGGCTGATAAATACTGTCAAGGTCTCAGGCATTATCGTAATTTATTTTGTGAAAATACTCCCAATACAATAGCAATGGCGTTTTTATGAGGAATAAGGAAGAACATCTTATTTTCAACATGCCCTTCAAATACGGCAGTGCAAAATGAGGCCCTCGGTCAAAAATCTTTGTTGTTCATGTTACTGACTCCCAGCACAAATAAAATTTAGCAACACAGCTCATGCTGAAAGACAGTCATATCTGGAAATAAATTTCCCAACTAACCTCCAGTCTGTCATCATCTCAGGTTTTGGATGTTGTTAGGGTTTTTTTGCCATAGGTCAGCACACAGCACATGGAGTTGACACTCCTAAAGCAACAAATATAAACTTCTTACACTTATTTTCATGACTACCCAAATAAGGTACCTCCACAAGAGAATCATCAAAACCTATGGATTTTATCCATACCTATCCTAGGATATATCACATGTCCGAATGCAAGATAAGTGAAAACCCCAACAGATATGATAAACTAGAATGGTCTCATTAAGGCAAACAATAAATGGTAAAAGCACCTCTTTGCCCCTGTTATAGGACTTTTTTTAGCAAACAACCTTTCATCTCCTGTCCTTTCATTTCCATCCTCTGGGGAAAACTGCACAGTATGCTCAAAGGAGAAGCTCAAGAACTAGCATGCAAACAGTGCCGTCTATCAAAATTCACGGACCTAGTAGAGATGCTTTGTATTACACACTACAAGACAATACTCTGGTTAGATGTGCATTACAAGGGATTGAATTTGCTTTTGCCCTGAGTATATTTCACCTAAAAATAGGTCTCTCTTTAACCATGCCCTAAAACGTGCTAAAAGTTGATCTGTTTAGGGATATTTAGTAAATAAACTTTCCAATGTTTGCTGAACTACTCTGAGTTATAGAGGTCTAAGTAATTAGCCCTTTCTCCTACTCTTAGCTCCCAAGCGATTCTTTGACTAAGCAGTATTGCAGGATAAGCAACATATTTATTGCTTTAAACAAGCTCAGCACACTACAATGCAGAACATATACCTTATGGTAAGACAGCCTTTTTAGCCTTGAGCAGACAACTTACCATGTATTTTCAATTGATTGATTTTAAGATGCAAAATACATACCAGGAAAAGCGATCTTGTTAATTTTTATTGAGTAAAACCTTACTGAAGACAGAAAGCAGTGCAATAAATAACAGTAACCTTTGCTTGGCATAGCTATTGGTTATGTGAAGGCCAACACCTTCTCATGGGACTAAAGACTATCTTTGTGCTAATTACCATTTCCTATATGAAATGTTAAATGTCTAAGGACTAATGAAACAAATCTTTCCTGATAATCTACCGTTTTAGGAGTTATTTCATCCTTAAACATCTTTAGTTATTCTATTGATAACTGCTGAATTCAGAGAGATTTTTTAAGACAATCTGTCTCTGTTTCTTCTCCTCCCCAGAGAATGTTAAAGTGAATAATGGAGGGATGTGTAGGGCTCTGTATTCTTCTGTTTGACTTTTATTTTAGTGGGGACACTCGCCAAGGGCACATCCCCAGCTGAGAATGGTGCTAAAGTTTGAGAATTGACTGACACAGCACTATGAAACAGTTTGATCTTTGCACTCACTCACGAAGCCATCAATCCTGACACAAATGGACACTGAGATGAGGCATTCAGGCAAGCGTGGAAAATGGCACCTTGTCCCTGTCATAGCTGCTGAGAGTGGATAACTTTCGGTAGGCCTGAAGTCATATGTCATTACCCTGGACACAGCCAAACTGCCTTGGAAGTAGGAGCAGAGACAAACTGGGCACGTTCATCAATCACGGGGGATTCTACCTCCAAACATTATATTGCTTGGAAGCAATATGCCTGCCTGGGTCCCTTCCATCTTCTGAGCTAGAGGCTGCACACTGCCATTTTATAGACACAATTAGGTGAAGCTTAGTGCCACAGTCTGACATCCTTTGAAAAATTATAAAACTTATCTGAGGAAAGCAGTAGACACTGCACTCTAGAGAGCGTTCCTGCACTGCTGGGGAAATCCAGCAGGGACTCTTATCTCCATAGCTTTCTGAAATCTTTCTGGTAATGGTTCACCACAGCTATTAAATACATACCTAACTCCAAATTTTTTTTTATTATTTTTTTATTTTTAAATTTGTTCATAGGATATTTTCGGAGGAACAGATTTTCAAAGTAAGCTGTTATCCAAGATATATTTGGGTTTGGTTCTTATATTATGATTTTTGTGTTATCTGTTTATGAAAAATGATATATTTCTCATATTATTTTTCTACTAAAGTAATTTGGGACTTGAAGTATTTGAGATCATACTGAACACATATTTGGAAGGGAGGGAGCATGACTGAGAATGGGAGAAGGAGCTTGCAAACAGTCATGTCTACAAGGAAACCCTCTGTTGACACAGATGAAAGCGACAAAGCAAATAAAATTTCTGCTAAAGAAACTGTTAAGCATGCAATGTCAGTGGGTTTATAGCTATGTTTAAAAACTGACACTTGCGTACCTGTCTGAAATGAAGACAATACAACGCCTATCATGACTTGCCAAGTGACCTCAAATATCTGAAGCAAGAAGACAGTAAAGAAACAGTGTGAGTGCTACAGTGCAAGATGAACATTGAGAGACAGAGAAAGGAAGGATTAACTGGAAGATGTCGGGCTGAGAACCAACTCTCCTGCAATCAGTGCAATTCTGTGGTGGCCATAATTCAAAACTTCACCTTAATAAAAGCACCAGAGAAAAATAAGAAAAGGAAAAGCCTAAAATGAACAGTGAAAAAAACCTAGCAAAACCTCTTAGATTAGGGGATTTTAACTTAGCAAAATCAGCTCCTCATGTTTATGAATGCTATATCACACATCAAGCAATTAATGAAAACATCAAAAGAATTTCTATTATTGTACTTATTTTTTTCCCATTTAGATTGTGAATTTGTGCTAACAGTTTTAGTTTCATTATCTTTTGAAAAGCCCCATCAAATTCAATTACATGTGAACTTATCTGTTATAGCTTCACTGGCTCTTTCTATCTCAGCAGCACTCAAGTTGAGAAATAAGGCACTACATTTCAACAGCTGCTCTGTTTGAAGGGTCTAGATCTTTTCTCTGTCCACAAGCTCAGTAACCTGTGTGAAGCCTAGTTACTGGGAAACACAGATTGCCTGTATTATGAGAGACAGAATACATTATCTGCAGTTGCAGTGGAAATCTTTAACTGAACTGAACTTGATAATATATTCCTTTTTGGTGTAGGTCATTTCAAGGACTGGACAAAGGGTTAGGATGATTGTACTATTTTCTGTTATCTTTTCTAGAACTTTATGAAAATGAAGAAGTGCATGTAGAAATTCCAGGGAGAGTGTGATGCCTTCCCTGGATAAAAGTATTGACTCATAATAGTAGTTAGATCAAATTTCTCTGTCTACATGTTTCTATACAGTTGAGGATTGTCCCATACTGCGGTTCTTTAGCAGTACTATTTATAATTTGCCTGAGGCTAGTGATGAAATTCCTCCCTTCTTGTAGTATGCATGATTATAAACATGGAGAAATAAGAAATCTATGAAGACAAAAACTACAAAGTTGTTCTAAAAGCAAAGAGAAATAAGAAAAGGAAAGTATTGTAATCACACAGGGGAAAATGTTAATGCCTCTGTATACTCATTTTGTCTTTATTTCTTAGTGAGATTTTGATGGGAAGTGGTTAGCTGAAGAAACACAGGAAAGATTGACAGGAAATAATGTTAGGGAAAAGGTTGGAGGAGAGAGCAGAGGATTGTAGAAAGCATCAGGCTTCACAGGCAGAGAAAGCTCGTGCAGAGGATTTTTATTCAGACTGGCAGTCAGCAAGTAGGAGGAAATTCTCAAGTGACAGCTGCATTGCCAGACTGCAGGTCCCTCAGAAAACCTCACGGTCCTGCTTTCCAGCCTGCCCCTGCTGGCCCCGGAAACTCTTCACCCTTGAAATGGAGGAAGATAACTTCCTAAGTTGGATGCCGTGTCCCGATAATTCTTTCTGTTGCTTCATTTGTTCACAAATGTGAGAGGAGGACACTTTTACATGCCTTTGCACCAAGGACAAGATGGGAAATAAAGGTGGGAGGTGCGTCTTTCCCTCCTCTCTATCTTGCATGCCAGTCTGGGGCTGCTTCTTCAACTCTTCTGCCTTTTTGAGATTGCCCATTTAACTACAAGTCAATTTTCAGCCAATAATCAATTTTCAGCCTCCAGTTATCAAACAAGTGAGGTGAGGGTGATTAAGTACTTACATAGTAAGAAGATTAATATGAATACTGAGGAAGGCAAAAAAAAAAAATGCTGAGGAAGCATGTCAAGGTACGGAAGTGAATCTAACCTTCTATAACTTGCAAGCAGTTTGGTAAAAGTGTAGTAGACCTTGAATTTCTTAAGAGTGTTAGATTTTTAATAAATTATTCAGGGTATCTCCTGTGCTTACTTTTTAAAATCTTTTTCTTAAGATTATTTTGATACTGGTTATAATAGGAACTTTTTAAAATAGCTATTTAAATTCTTACTGGATAAGGTTAATCAGTTGTTCTGTGTGTATTTCTCATTTGCAAAATATCTTTCAAACAGGTGAAATATTTCAGCCAACCATTGTGTTGAAAACAAAATGCAGGAAATGTGAAAATTAAATTAGACATTAAGAAAATACTTCAAAGACCAAGGTCAATTAGAGAGTGACATAATTTGCCAAGGGAAATTGGTGGAGCAGAGTCACTGAAGATATTCAAGGCTATCCTAGTAATATATAGGACTAATTATATAGCACTGAGTGCTTTCAAAGTGCTGTACAGACATGAACTAATTAATCTGCTCAATATCCCTCAGAGACAGAGGAGGAAGTATTGCAAGTTTTAGCATCACCTGCCACAGCTTCTGGTAAGAGGCAGAAAAAAAGCATATTGAACGATCATCCTACCTTGGGCTCTCCCTTTGTTAAGTATGTGCACATGCATGTGTGTCTATGCAAACTGAAGCTACTGAAGACATGTAAAAGTAAAACAAATGAACAAACAAACAAACAAAACCAACCAAAGACTAAAAGAAAAGACTACAAGTCTGATTCAGAAAGATATTAAACATGTATTTGGATTACTGAAAGACATTACTCTTCCATTTTTCATGTTCCATTGGGGTCACCAGTGTTCACAGTTAAAACATTAAATCTTTATTTAAATTATTGCTTTACCCTACATTTCCTCATATTCTGAGCAGTGGAGCTCTAGAAGCTAGAATATAATTTTTTATCTTGCACTGATTTGTGTATCATTTATGTTCTTAGTTTGTCTTACTGCAGTCACTAAGATCCCTTTTGTTATATGTTGTACAAAGAACTCAGGGAGTTTTGAGGGAGAAGGCAACAATTAGAGAAAAGACAGCAGAGGAATATACTCAGAAACAACATATTGTTCTTATATTTTGCTGTGACATAAGCATATCCTAAATTCTCAGCATTTATGAGGAAAAAAAATTATTTACGTATTGCCTTAATAGCTATTGAAACAATAGGGGCTTTTGTCCTAGACATGCAGTAGGTAGAGTAAGTATTCAGCAGCAGTGTTTGACTGGCATTTGTCATCTTTGAAAATTCATAGAGCAGAGAACTCAGTTCAAAAGTGATGTACTTGTCATAGAGTCAAAGACAGTGATGATTTTGTCTAGGAAAGGTGATGAGAAGTAAAACTTAGCACTGAACTTAACTGGGAAAGTTATCTACCATTTTTATTCTTTGTGTACATGAAAGGGGTATATAGATATCTTTTTTATTAAATCAGTTGCTAAAAGATCTGCTCCCATCTTTCTTTAAAAAACTTGTGAACTTTGTCTAACAACTTGAGCCAGAGAGTGATATAAACATACAGATTATTCATGCAAGGATAAGTAGTGGAGTGTCCAGCTATTGAAGTACAACCAACTCTTCTTTAGATAGTGTTTAAGTTTTCTAGATTTCTTACACAGAAAGTTAAAGGAGCTGTAAAATATTTGGAATTATTAGAGATAAATTATATATCTAGACTTGCACACAACAGCATTTCAGACTATCAGTAGATATTAAATTAAGAACAATGTGCACAGTTTTTCATAGCTGGTTTAGAAAGCATAAAGCTTTCGATGTCACACGTGTGGTCTTTAAGTTAGCCTTAAAGACAGGCTAACTAGTAAACCTACAGTTGAGCTTAGGCATGGTGTTAATTATAGAGACACTCACTTGTCCCTTTCAGTCTCTCTTTGTACACCTCTCTGGGTACCCAGCCCCCTGAGCTGGAAGACAGAGACAGGGAGCAGAATGAAGCCCCCATAATGCAAGGGGAAATGGTTAGCAACCTGTTACACCACTTAGACACACACAAGTCTATGGGGCCGGATGGGATCCACCCAAGGGTACTGAGGAAGATGGTGGAAGTGCTCACCAAAACACTTGCCACCATTTATCATCAGTCCTGGCTAACCTGGGAGGTCCCAGTTGACTGGAAGTTAGCCAATGTGATGCCCATCCACAAGGGCTGAAAGGAGGATCCAGGGAACTACATGCCTGTCAGTCTGACCTTGGTGGTTATGGAGCAGATCATCTATAGTGCCATCACACAGCACATACAGGATAACCAGGTGACCAAGCCCACTCAGCATAGGTGTATGAAAGGCAAGTGCTGCTTGACTAATGTGATCTCCTTCTATGACAAGGTGACCTGCTTAGTGGATGAGGGAAAGACTGTGGATGTTGTTTACCTAGACTTTAGTAAAGCCTTTGACACTGTTTCCCACAGCATTCTCCTGGAGAAACTGGCTGCTCATGGCTTGGATGGGTGTACTCTTCGCTGGGCAAAAAAATGGCTGGATGGCTGGGCCCAAAGAATTGTGGTGAATGGAGTTAAATCCAGTTGGCCGCCAGTCACAAGTGGCGTTCCCCAGGGGTCAGTACTGGGGCCAGTTCTCTTTAACATCTTTGTCAATGATCTANTGGGGTTTTTTAGTCTGGAGAAAAGGAGTCTGAGGGGAGACCTTATTGCTCTCTACAACTACCTGAAAGGAGGCTATAGCCAGGTGGGTGTCAGTCTCTTGTTCCAAGTAACAAGCGATAAGGCAAAAGGAAACGGCCTCAAGTCAGGCCAGAGGAAGTTTAGATTGGATATGAGGAAAAATTTCTTTGTGGAAAGGGTTGTCAAGCATTGGAACAGGCTGTCCAGGGAAGTGTTTAAGTCATCATCCCTGGAAGTATTTAAAAGACTCATAGATGTGGCGCTTAGGGAGATGGTTTAGTGGTTGGACTTGGCAGTGCTAGGTTAAGTTGGACTTGATCTTAAAGGTCTTTTCCAACCAAAACAATTCAATGATTCTATGACACTCAAGTTGAGAACCAGGTTAGCAGGGAGTATTCCCAGTTTTATCTTTGAGTTTAGAACCCTGCAGAGGAAAAGATGGTATCACACCTCTTTTTGCAGTGGCTGCCACCTGTCATTTTTTCAGTATTGAAGCCCTGTGAATTTAATGAAGGAAGATTATAGGGAAATATTTCATTATTCATTACAGAGAATCTGGAAATCTCTGAAATTTATAGTTTTGGACCACAAAATATTGTTACTGTACAACTAGCTAGTGATCAGATTAGCATAAATCTAAGGAAGTCTCAGAGTGGAGAAAATGGGGATTCATAGCAACATTTTCATTTACCATTTAACAAATCTAAAAACAATAAAAGGGAAAAAAGTTTTACCTAGAGCATAAAAAAACATTGAACTTATTGCCCCAAAGCATAAGCAAGGCCAAGAGTTAAGTAGGAGTCAAGTTACATTAGTTTGGATTAAAAAGTGAGTGCTATAAATCTTCATGCATTCCGATATAAGCTAGGCACTATCTAATAAAAATTCAGAAGAAATCTTCCCTGTAGGCAGAATTTTCAATGGAGATTTTAGTGTCTTTTTCTGATGTATTCAGTCCTGACTATTGAAGATGAAATAAATAGACGGAGGCTTGGCTCATTATAGCAATTTCTATATATTTACATGTTCTTAAAAAACTTTTGGGTCTTGGCAGTCCAGTCAGACTGGAGGCATTTCAAAATTGGTACTGATGAGTACACTTCAGCTTTTCAAAATGTAAAAAACAAAACAAACAAAAAAACCAAAAAAAAAAACCAAAACAAAAAAAAAAACACCCCCCCCACAAAAAAAAAAAAAAAAAAA
>VXBL01008901.1:44401-68948 GCA_013400195.1 Aramus guarauna
TTTTTTTTTTTTTAATAATTATTCTAGATGTACAAGGGAAACTAACAAACCAAACAGTAGTTTTAAATGTTGGTTTTCTTTGGAAAATAGTGCATATTTCTAATATGTGCCAATAATAATTTGATTTGATACACAGAGGAGTAGTAGTAAGTAAATACTAATGTCATTATCGCCTATAATGAGCTCTTAATAGCACAAAACGCTTATGCACTCTCTGCCTTAAAAAACACAGATGTTTAGGATACATGGTTGCAACTTAAGCCCTTGAATTTCCATTGAGTAGTTTTTTCCAAAAGTGATATGGGTTTGCCTAGACAGACATGTAGCACACAGTAAGGGTGACAGATCATGCAAACTATCAAAATGACTCAGCTTAGGAGAAGAGAAGGCTTCCAAAGAGTTTTGGAAGATAATTAAGATAACTCTGATTTCTTTGGAAAAATGCAGTCCTGCAGACAGGAGACTAAGATTAATCAAATCTAGAGCCTCATTTTTACCTTTCCTGCCTGATGAATCCATTGGCACATGTCCAACATGAAATACCACTAGGACAGAATGACAATCAGTAAATATCCTAACTAACCTTGCAGGACCATATGCTCCAAACCCTAGAGATTATTTCTCGTTTCATGATCAGTTCAGTTCAAGGTGCACATTTATTCATAAATCTCTTGGATTAGACTATCTGGAAGACTTTTATGTAGCAACAAAAGATTATAAATGAGAACCTCTTGCTTTGTCAGAATAATTTGATTTTACAGCATTATGTGTGGGATACTGCCATCCCAAAACCACAAATAGTAAAATAAAATAGAGGTAAGAATTTCTAGACCCAGAATAAACTTTTTTTCTAAAGCCTTTCTTGTCCGAAACGTTCTATCACACACGCATCTGCTTAACTTTCACCACACAGAATACATAGAAGTGATCTGGTAGTGATGGATGAGTCACTTAAGTTCTGCTCTCAGAAATGAATGGTTCCATTCCCCTGCCTGGAAAATGATGGAAGAAGGTATTTTCACCAATATTGTTGTTTTTGTGACTGGGGTGAGGGTGTATCCGGTAGGATCCGAAGGTCATACATCAATTTGGTGATAGGCAACAAAGAAAGCTGGTGTTCTCTTTGGCTGCTTAAGGTATTCCCTTAAGGAAACCGTATGTGTGGACTGTTGGGTATAAAATACAACTACTTTCTTGTGGCAACATTTTTGGTGTCACAAAGGAATGATGTATGATGAAGATGGACAAGGTGTTTATAAGAAAGCTGATAGCACAGCTTCTATTTTCTAATGTTTGGTAGAACAAGAAGGTTTTTTCCCAGAAGAGTTAACATAAACATTCAATGCATTTACTTGTGTTTAGACCCTAAATAATGCAATACTTACAAGTTTCAAAACATTATCTTCTGCATGTTTGCTTCTGTCAAACTCAGACCCCTATAGGTATGAATATGTCCTAAAAAAAGTTTGACATTATGCTTCAACTGAAGTCATAAAAAGTGGTGCTTTCTTTGGTAGAAGTTTCTAAGACAGTAAGTTACCATACAGAACAAAAATAAACCCAAACTCTCCTACCAGGATTTAATTTTGAGCTTTCTGATTTTTCTCTACAAGTTTATTTTTACAGTCAGAAGTATATCAAGAAGTTCTTCATACCTTCAGTCTCTGAGAAAGACGGATGTTATCTGCATCCTGGAATTTCAAAGGCTTTGAATGTCATGACTTCTTCTGAAAGATTTTGTGTATCTTGAATCGGATTGAACGTGGAAAATGTGCTGCTTTTTCTTTCTTTCTTTCTTTCTTTCTTTCTTTCTTTCTTTCTTTCTTTCTTTCTTTCTTTCTTTCTTTCTTTCTTTCTTTCTATAAATATGTATCCCAGCAATGCACCAGTCACTCAGGTCACTAAAAATAATGATTGTAAAACTGCTACAAAAGTCTGAATCTGTTTTAGTATATAGTTCTAAATCCAATTCACTCTGTTGATTCAATGTGCAACAAGATGAGAGCCATTAAAGCTTTAGTTTAAGCTTACTTGAATTGGATGTCACTGCCAATGATTTCTTTGGCATTTTTCCAATAAATAGTTTGGAAGTGTCCCCATAGGAAGGTCTTAAATATAAATTTCTCTATATAATTCTATTTTTTTCCCCCTCCTGTCCATTACAGATTTAGGTGCTTACAAAGCAGTCCAAATATTACAAAGATTTAATTGTTACAGCACTGCACTAAGAAACTGGACCCTGCAAAGTGGGTGCTGTCAGGTTGAACCCCCAGAAGAGAGCTTTATACATCCTGCTGAAAGGGATATAATTTTCCAGTCTGGGAAAAAAAAAAAAAAGCGAACAAAAAAACCCAAACAAACAAACAAAAAAACCAAACAAAAAACTACCAAAACAAACCAAACCAAAACAAAGCAAAACAAACCCCAAAGGGAAGGCAGAAAACTAGTTCCTCTTTTTAACAGTGCATTCTTACTGAGTGTATAGACTCAATCACTTTAAAACTAATGGAATACAACTGATCACACCATTAATTTTAGAGATTTAATATAATTCCATTTGGTAAAGAATAAAAATCTAGTACATATTACTTTTCTCCTGCTCCTTTCTTAGAGCTTTTCTTGGAGGTGAATCATATTTTTGGCACACTGGTATGACACTTGCCTTTATATCTTACTTTTGCAGATCACTGATCTGCTGTTTTGGCAGATTTAAGCAAACCATATGAAGTCAGTTTCTCCTGGTATTTCAAATTACTTAAAGCTTCCCATTACTCTGCCCTCTTTAATGCTATTTTTGTTTAGCTATTGGATTTATTTTTTTACATTATGTAGCGATTCTGCATGATATTCCATATCGTGCTTCTGGCTAACCTTTGAAGGCAAGCTGTCTTACAGTGATAGCCTTTCTCCTGCCTCAGAGTTCTCCTTGAGTTTATTGGCTTTGGATGGAAATGTTCAGAGTTGCGCTTTTCTGCCATCTAGTGCCAGAATTAGGAAAAAAAAAAAAATCCTCTAGGCTTGGAAGCAGGTTAACATTGGCTTTAAGTGAGACTATTGTAGTGTCTGGGTGGAAAAAAAATTTGCAATATAGTATAATTAACACAGGAGACTCTAAAGATCTTTGAGATTTTATTAGATGCTAAGAAGAAGGGCCAACATGTACTAAATTGATACATACTTAACCTAGCATTTTCTATTATGTTTATATTCATATTATACACGAATTTCACGATTACTTTGATATATACTATTAAATTGATAAATCAAGAATGCACTGTATTTTTTACACTTTATTGTAAATATGTCTGCACTTGCCTATTGGTTTTGGCTGGGATAGAATTTTTTTTTTTTAATAGGAGCTCTTATGGTGTTATATTTTGAGTTTGTAATGAATTTTATATTCCATACCATATGATGTCATGCTCAGCAATAAAAACAGTGGATAAGAAGGAGGAAGCGAGGGAGTGATGGTGTTTGTCTTCCCTTACATGTGATGGAGCCCTGCTTTCTTGGAGGTGGCTGAACACCTGCCTGCCGATGGGAAGTGGTAAATTAATTTCTTTGATGCACAGTTTTTACTTTATCTATTAAACTATCTTCATCTCAACCCAAAATTTTTCTCACTTTTACCTTTCTGATTCTCTCCTCCATCCCACCAGGGGATGAGAACATAGAACAGAAAAACCAAGCAGATTAACAACAACAACAACAACAACAACAACAAAAGACAAACCTTTATGTGAATGAGGTATGGTTGTTAGTTAAGAAAAACAAGACAATTTTAGAATGAAACACCATATATTAACTCAGAAGAGAAAGGGCAGAAGAATGAGGAGAAATGGCAATTCAAAAATTAAAATTGTACAAGCAGATCTCTTTACTGTAAGGTCGAGACCCTAATATGATTGAAGCAAAATCCTACAATGATTAATACAGTGTCAAAATTAAAGCTGTATATATTTTTCTCCTCGTGAGTCTGAAATATCAGCAATATTGACAGAAATTTGATAATCAAGCTAAGAAATCTCTTTTTAATGTCTACAGAATATATATATTATAATCTCTTACATGTGGTTCACCTTTGTTATTTAGCTTTCTTTTCTTCTTTTTTCTTTTTTCTTTTTTTTTTTCAAATACCATTCTGAGAGTTGGTAAGTAGAATTTTGAAAGCTCTATAGGGGTCATACTAATGTCATAGCATATTGTGCTATAAAAATGCAACATCCCCCAAAGTTTCTATCAGTACTGTTGATAGAATCATAATTTAATCTCACTGATGTGTCAAGTTTATAGTAGTCACAGTGTAGGCAATTTTGATGGCAGCAGGTATGGTATTAACAGTAGCAGTGTATCAGTTCTGCTTTGGCTATAAAATTTGCTTTGAAATTGCACACAGACAGCTTATGGAAACTGCAGGGACTATCCACCTAGCTATCTATAAAAAGTTTGCATACTTGTAATGGTTAATTTTGGGAAATATTGCATAAAATGCTCCTGACTATACTGAGACTACTACTCCTGGCATGAATAGATAAGGTGACAAAATGAAAGAACATGGACTTACTTTATATGCCCTATTCCTACACGGTATCTACGTTATTGACCATTTTCAAAAAGTAGCTGAGAAATAGAAAAAGTAGCTGGAAATGAAAAAGTACTAAGACAAATTTTCTGTTTTCTGCTGCACAGTAGTTTTGCTGAAAAGTTATGTCTTCTTCTTGGTCTATAATATATTGGCTTTATATTACCTTACATTGTTGAAAAGAAATTCAGAATAACTTATGTTTGATGAAGCACTTCTCAACTGAAATTTGATTTCTTAGTTTATAAAAAAGTAGAACAAAATAGAAGAAAAAGTAGGGAAAAGTATTGCTAGCCAAAAGCAGACAGATTTACATTTGCATCACTTTTTATAGTGTTAGTTCAGAACAGCTTGGTCCTGTAGAACATTTTGTTTTCAAGCTTATATGTGTAATAAAACACTCACCAAGTAATTGATTAAATATATCTATTAACATGTATGCATTAATATCACATTACCCTAACAATTTGGTTCTGGAATTAGCTTGCAAATCATGTTGAAAATAATTAATTCATATGAATATAAAACATGCAAAAGATTTAGAAGATGATGTTTGCAATTCAGTCACATGGATTACTTTTTTCCTATACTTATATTTCTTTAACAGACCAGTAATACATTTAGACAAGTTTAATGTCTAAATTTAACATACAGCTTTCCCTCATCCCCAACAACTTTGAATTTTCTCCCAATTTTTCACTGAGAGGAGCTATTCCTTGACACGATAGGAACAGTTTATCTTTGTAGACAAATTCTGGGAATTGCTGCTTGTTTCTCTTTGTTGTAACTGGAACCTTTGCTCTTGTCCCATGGGATTCAAGGGAAAGAGCAATGGGATACAAAAGCCCTGAGAAAAGTAAACAGGGAAGTGCTGACTTGAGCAGGGCTCTCCCTTTGCTGGAAACTCCGTCACAAAATCATTTGCTCAGAGCTAAGGGAGTGGACATGGCTGAGTGAAATGGGTGCATGTTTTGCAACATAAGCCTGGCTCTGACATCAGGAGAGTGAAATCAGAAAAAAAAGTGTAAATCTCCATTTGTACGTCTTAACTGCTTTGCCGTTTCTTCTGTGTTGCTGCAAAGGCAATCAATAGGAAAAAAAGAAGATCGTGGAGTCAAGGGAGATCAGGTATGGAGAAGAACAGACTTTCAGAGGAAAAAGTTTATTTTTCAATTAGCCTCTTAACTTAAAGGTTGCACCCTCCTCTATTTCTGCACCTTTTTCCCCACTCATTTCCCCAAAAAGGTCAATGGTTGCAGAATGTGACATTCCTTGACTCGCTGCCTTCCTCTTCCTGTGAACAGTATAACAAGAGAGAAGGTGGCCCTGCATTGATTTTATTTTGGGTATTCAAAACACAACTATTGCTCAAGGATTTCAGTTTTCATGACACAAACAGTTTAAGTCAAATTGTCAACACATGCATTAGACTGTCAGCTTCAGTAAATATTGATTCTACAATTGCACTGCACAAGCATATTAAAAACAAATGTATGTGCTCGTGCAATGTCCCACTTCACCCTTTAGTCAACTAAAAGTAATCCTAATCTCTCTGTGAGGTTCCTTATGGTGAGAATTGACCAGGCATGATCTGGCTTCCTATGAATTAGTATACATATTAGCTGCTATGAAGAAAGACGAAGGCATCTTAACAGACCTCTTCTGCTACTTCTTGCAGAAATATGTTCTGAGTCATAACAAACAGCTCCTCTCTATCTGTGTATTGGTTTTAACCTAGGCTTGATGAACGACAACAGCTTAACAGTTTTCAGTGAAATAATTCACTAATACCATTTTGTTGGCACATTATTAGTTCTTAAGCTTGGGAAACAGTAACTTCCAACGATGACAGAAATAAACACTTTTTTATTTTTACTTTTTTAACTCTACATATTGATTTAGTAAGAAGTTATCACAGCTATGTCCATTACCGTAACTCAAACTTCTCACATACTCTATGAAAAGTTTAAATGCTGAACAGCTAAGGGTTGGTTTGCATGAGAGTTCTTCGAACACAGCTGACGTTACCAAAGACTGAAATAAAGAAGATGGGGAAAATATTTTCTAGTCTATACTCTTAATTTTTTGTTATAGTAGCATAAAAATACTATAGATAATGCTGTCATCATATATTTGTATTTACCTCATAATTATTGTGAAATAACAGCAACTCATGTAAGTTGTTTATAAAACTTCATTGCAGAAGTCATTGGATTTAATTTCATTAAAATAAAAATAAAAAATAAATAATTTAAATAGCAATAAATAAAAAAGAATATGAACTTTGAAAACTGAGTGAATTTTCCTGATGTTTGATCAAAAGGAAAAGAGAAAACTTAGAGAATATTCTTGGGCTATATTAGGGGGGTTTGTTTGTTTGGGGTTTTATTGTTGTTGTTTTTCTTGTAACATTTAATCAATTATCTTAGTATTCTTTTTGTTTTAAATTAAAAGCATTATGTACTGAAATATCTGTACACATCAGTGTGTCTCATCTTGCTGTACTTTGGTACTGTCCTCTGATAGTTCTTTTAGGTCATAATGGAAACTATGCTTACCGAGCTGAAATCAATAAACTTAAAATGGACAAATCTGCCTTTAAGCAAATGCCAATATTCATTTATAGTTAAAGCTAAAATATGAGCAAATAAGATCTTCAACTAGGAACTCAAATTTCATCTTTTAAAACCCTGTTTGAATTCTAATAGAATTCAATATAGACATTAAAAACTCTAGAAACACAATTTCATATTCTAATTAAAGAATAATTACTGAATGTTTTGGTTCTCAGAATTATCAAAGCAAAATTGCTTCTCAGGCGAAATGAAAATATAGGTGTGTCTCAGTTGTTTTTTACTTTTTATCCTGAAAATTTAAACAATTTTCAATTTTGTGCTGTGTACTGGTATTGAAGTTGCTATTGTGTCTGTCTGTTTCCAGCAAGTGCAGAAGGGAGGAGTCAGAGGTAGAATAGCAAACTATCCTGAAAATTATGTATTATTGTGTTACAATAACTCTCCAAACCTCACTAACTCGGAAGGGCTTTTTGTGAATATTGAAGGGATTCACAATTAATGCTCTATATATTAAGACAATATGCATGTGAATTGTAGTATTTTAGTGGTGCTCATCTGTAATAAAATTAGTAATTGATTTTTTTTTGCATTTTCACAGTTGCAATGTGATTTTACAGTACGACTCATGTACAGCATAACATAACTTTCACAGAATACATGGCTTGGTAAACAGAATAGTCTTCAAGAAGTTGAGGGTACTAAGTTGAAGAAGGTTAGAAATGGACATGTTTCCAAAATCCTTGTATTACAAGGGGTCCAAACCCTTATGAAAATTACCTAATGACTTTCTACAATGTATTTGGAATTGTCATTCTTGCTGCCTTGGCACACAAACCATATTGATATTCTGTTTTCAAGTTCTAAGAAGTCTCTTTTTATTCTAGTGGCACATCTTTCCAGCAATTAGAGCACTTCCATTTCCTTTCCATGTCACCACAATAGCCTGCAGGACAGGAGAGAATCTAAATCTTCAGTGATTTCTGTACTTGGCAGCCACCAGTAAATTCTTGTAAGGCACCACCATAACAGGTATCAAAATCTTTACTGAATGTCATAATTGCATTTTCTCTCCAAATCAGAACTGTATCTTCACCTTCAGAAACAGTTTATCTAGTACTGACAGAGTTATTGGTTTCTTCTTTCTCACTTAAAAGGAAAATTTACCTAAGGGCATTTATATTTCCATTATAATTTTATACTTATTTGTGATATCACTAAAGTCTTTCTTCAACTGAATGGATATAGGCTTTAAAATTTAGGTCTAACCAGTAATCTCAAGAGTTCCAGTGAATCAGCACTAGAATTCCTCCTACTGGGCGACCTTATTTATACATCATGTCATGGTTAGATGAATTAATTCTGCAGTCTTGACTATTCTGTGGAAGCGTTTCCAACTCAGCAGGCTGCCAGGTACAAATTAAGAGCAGATAGAGTCAGACACTAAAAGTTTTCACTTTGTCTTATATTCAATAGGTAATTTCTTAAAGAAGAGGGATTTCAGGGTAGGCTGTATCCAGTAAAATGACTAAATGCTTATGTACAAATAATTTCCAAAATAATACACTAATGGAACTCTCTTATTGTTCAAACAAAAAACACATTTATAGAATCATAGAATAGTTTGGGTTGGAGGGAACCTCAAAGACCACCTAGTTCCAACCCCCCCTGCCATGGGCAGGGACACCCCCCACTAGACCAGGTTACCCAAAGCCCCATCCAACCTGGCCTTGAACACTTCCAGGGAGGGGACATCCACAACTTCTCTGGGAAACCTGTTCCAGTGTCTCATCACCCTCACAGTAAAGTATTTCTTCCTAATACCTAATCTAAATCTACCCCTCATCCTACATGGCCTTGTAAACAGTCCTTGTCCAGCTTTCCCGTAGGCCCTCTTTAGGTACTGGAAGGCTGCAATAAGGTCTCCCTGGAGCCTTCTCTTCTCCAGGCTGAACAACCCCAACTCTCTCAGTCTGTCTTCATAGGAGAGGTGCTCCAGCCCTCTGATCAACTTCATGGCCCTCCTCTGGACCTGTCTTCAGTGCAACCATCCAGCCAATTCCTTATCCACGGAGTGGTCCATCCATCAAATCCATGTCTCTCCAATTTAGAGACAAGGATGTCGTGCAGGACAGTGTCAAATGCCTTGCGCAAGTCCAGGTGGATGATGTCAGTTGCTCTTCCCTTATCTACTAATGCTGTAATCCCATTGTAGAAAGTCATCACATTTGTCAGGCATGATTTGCCCTTAGTGAAGCCATGTCAGCTGTCACCAGTCATCTCCTTCTTTTCCATGTACCTGAGCATAGTTTCCAGGAGGATCTGCTCCATGATCTTGCTGGGCACAGAGATGAGACTGACCAGCCAGGAGTTCCCTGGGTCTTCCTTTTTCCCTTTTTAAAAATTGGGGTTATGTTTCACCTTTTCCCGTCAGTGAGAACTTCACTGGACTGCCATGGGTTCTCAAAGATGATGGAGTGTGGCTTGACCACTTCATCCATCAGTTACCTCAGGACCCGTGGATGCATCTCATCAGGTCCCATGGACTTGTGTACCTTCAGGTTCCTCAGATG
Organism: Aramus guarauna; assembly: GCA_013400195.1. Lineage (NCBI taxonomy): Eukaryota > Metazoa > Chordata > Aves > Gruiformes > Aramidae > Aramus > Aramus guarauna. Next base: position 54,130 of record VXBL01008901.1, read on the forward strand.
GTCTCAAACTTGATCTTCTTTTATAGTGACCACTTCTTCATTCTCCCAGTTCCTGGCTTTGACTTCTGTGATTTGGGTAGTGTGGCTAGAACTTGCTGGTAAAGACTGAGGCACTTGCTGGTAAAGACTGAGGCAAAAAATTTATTGAGCTTTCTCCATAACACTGGTAACCAGGCCTCCCATTTCATTCTGGAGAGGGCTCACATTTTTTCTGGTCTTCCTTTTATCACTGACATTCCTACAGAAGCTTTTCTTATGGCCCTTGATGTCTCTGATGGCCAGATTTAATTCTGTCTGGTCTTTTGCCTTCCTAACCTGATCCCTGGCTGCTCGGACAATTTCTCTGTATTCTTTTCAGGCTACCTGCCCTTGCTTCCGTCCTCTGTAGGTTTCCATTTTTGCATTTGAGTTTATCCAAGAGCTCCTCATTCATCCATACAGGCCTCCTGGTGGTTTTGCCTGACTTCCTTTTTGTTGGGATGTGTTGCTCCTGAGCTTGGAGGAAGTGATCCTTGAATAATAGCCAGCTGCTTGGTCCCTCTTCCCTCCAGGGCTTTCTCCCATGGCACTCTACTGAGCAGGTCCCTGAAGAGGCCAAAGTCTGCTCTCCTGAAGCCCAGGGCTGTGAGCTTGCTGTGCTCCCTCCTTACTGCCCTGAGGATTTTGAACTCCACCATTTCATGATCATTTCAACTAAGTTTGCCCTTGAGTTTCACATCCCTTATGAGCCCCTCCTTGTTGGTGAGAACAAGGTCCAGCATGGCACCTCTCCTCGTTGGCTCCTCTATCACTTGGAGGAGGAAGTTATCATCAATGCATTTCAGGAACCTTCTGGATTGTTTATGCCCTGCTGTGTTGTGCCTCCAAAAGATATGAGGGTGGTTGAAGTCCCCCATGAAGACCAGGGTTTGTGAATCTGAGGTTGCTGCTATCTGTCTATAGAGGGCCTTATCTGCTCAGTTGTCTTGGTTGGGTGGCCTGTAGCACTGTGATGTCCCCTGTCTCTGCCTTCCCTTTAGTCCTGACCCATAAGCTCCCCAGACGCATAGAGCATCCCCAGAGGGAGCTCCAAGCACTCCAGCTGGTCATTGACACAGAGAGTCACAAGAGCCTGTATCCTTCCATCCCAACACTCCAGTCACAGGAGCCATCCCACCACATCTCCATGATGCCAATAAGATCACAGCCCAACAAGCGTGCGCACGTCTCTAACTCTTCTTGTTTATTCCCCATGTTACATGCATTTGCATAGAGGCATTTCAGTTTGGCCTCCGATGAAGCTAACTGGCTGGAGTGGTTGGGATTCCTTTGAGGTACTTCACTGTTGTTTCCCTGTTGGCTCCTATTATATCAGAAGCCCCTGGCTCATCTATGTAAGACTTCAAGTGTGCTGAGGTATGCCCAGCACATCTCTGAGCTTGCTGGCACCATTGATGACCTTGGTGTGTCATCCTGCAGCTTGTTGCAGGCAAGCCTGATGTTATCACCCTTTCCCTTCAAGCCTAGTTTAAAGCTCTGTCAAGGAGTCTTGCAAGCTCCTGAGCGAAGACCCTCTTTCCCTTTTGAGAAAGGTGAATCCCATCTGATGCCAGCAAGCCTGGTGCCATGTAGGCTATCCCATTATCAAAAACCCCAAGATTGTGATGGTGACACCAGCCATGGAGCCATGTATTATTCACTGTTTTTGACAGCACTGATACTCATGTAGGTACAAAGTAGACAGGGATCAATTTAAGTTCAGAACATAAAAATTAAGTGCTGACCTAGAAGCAGCACACCTTTTCTCCCAGAAAAATATTAAGAAAAATAACAGTGCAATGGAACCCATTTATTTCTCTTGTTGCACTAAATAAAAAATAATAAAAATACAATAATTCATAAAGAACAAAGGAGGGCATATAAAACTCACCCCCTGATGCCAAGGATTCTTCTCCCCATTGATAGGAGATGAAAAGTGCAGTGTTTCTTACTATAAAAACCACTAACTCCATGAACAGTATGCCTGGGCAATGTTAATGTCTACAATGTCCTTATGATCTGACACTCATGAACAGAGATTCTACAGAATTCAGAACAAAATATTTTACTAGTTTTTGTTTTGTTTTGGCTTGGGTTGTTGTTTTTTTTATTATCACAGAGAGAACAAAGTTCCAGCATTGAATATTTCTAGAATCTTCTACAAAACCTACACCAAAACTTGAAATCTTTGGGATTATTTTTAAAACATTATCTGTAAGGATCTCTTGACTCCATTCCTGCTTTGTATTGTCTGTCAAGCTTTTCCCAATAAGAACTTGGTGACCATACAGAAGAACTGAATATTGCATTCCTTCTTATCCAGAAAATTACTATGTCTTCACAAGTACACTAAAAGTTCAGTCAATGTGAAGGGTGAAGTCCCATTAAAGTCAGTGGAGCTGTGCCATCTGACATCAGCTGTGGACTTAACTAATGACTTCCTTGTCTTCTTTTGGCTGGGGTGCCCAGCATTGCCTTGAGACAGCCTAGCTCAGCAATGTGTCACAAGACACCGGTGAGACCTAAATTATCTTTGAATGGCTATAAGCCTACAGAAATTAGGGCATAGTGGCTTTTTTCCTTATTATTTCCAACTGTCCCTTGAATACACAACTAATTCCTCAAATCTTGGCTGAACTCTTCTATTTAAAACACATTTGTGTTCCATTTCTGAAAATGATTTTGTTGTAGAATGTTTTTCAAATAGTTGTCTTGTTGTAAATCACACAATGTTGACAAGCCATGAGTGATTATTTTGGGTTTAACTGAGATTTGTAAATAATTTCCATCAAAAGAACTATTTTACTTTGTTGACAACAGAGTTAATTGTCAACAAAGAGGGAAATGTGCAAACAGGGACAGCATATTGAAAAACAGACTGCAAACACACAGGGAAAGATAGACTTAGATTACAGGAAATAAAATGTGTTTGCAGAATAAATTGCTTGTAAACAAACATGATTTCAAAGGAAAAAAATCCACAAACTAAAAAAAACCCAAAAAACTACAAAACTGAAAACCTAACCTTGTTTATAATTCTAGACACACAATATATGAAAAAATAAACATCAGTATTAAAATGGCATTAAGGTGACCAGAAAATCTTTGGGAGAATGAGTCCAATTAGACTATCTGACTAAATCTAATAGGCTGAGATGATTGTTAATAAGATGCTGCAGTGAGCTGATTTGACCTAAGGAAAAATACAACCGAAACAAATAAATTCAAATGCAAAGAAAAGTTGAAATCTTAATAGGATCCTAGGGCCGTATTTTACTGATATGCACATTTGTATGGCTCTGCTTTGTTGCCATTAATTTTCATACCTCCAACAGAGTTTGTCAGATGCATATTCTTCCTGTAAGATGTGGAACTACCAGCCTTTCTGAGTGATGGCAACTATGAAGAGTAGTTGAAATGAAGCGGTCACATCAGTTAATACAGAATGGGTAAGTCGTTTCATCCATGGTGTATTGTAATGCAGAAGATAATTCATTAGGGTGATTCCCCCTGCTTATTCAAACATGCACAGTTTTCATCCATCACTAGTATAGGAGTCAATAACAGCATAATAGAAACAAAAGCCCTTGTCAAGGTGGCATGGGATTCTTGTCTAATATCTAGCTAATAGGAACGAACAAGGTCACAACAAAAGCTAATTTGGCATGCCAATTTGAAAAGTGCCAGCGTGCTCCCAGGCTTTAAAGTAAGACACATTCTTTTTGCCTGTATACGGACGGAGGTACCCATGTGAAGCCCCTTAAATAACGTGTGTTCTTTAACGCTCTTATTAAAAAGGCATGCTGTCTCTTATTAAAAAGGTGCGCTGTCATTTCAGCTCTAAGGCTGGGAGGCAGCGCCCTGTTCCAGTTTGTCAGTCGAAGGACGGGTTGCTCCTGTCGGCAGTCCTTGCCAGGAGAAATGAAGTGTGTATCTGCACCATATACAGTAACTGTTTCCAAATGAGACGCCCTCACCTGAATACCTGACAATTGCTTTGGCTGTTGTCATCTATTTTCTGTTACATTCAAATCTATCACACTTTATGCAAAAGCAAAGAGGTTGCCATGGTAACTTTGTATCCCTAAACTTAATAAGAAGGAGCAAAACATACATTGCCTTGCCTTTACAGTCCTGTCTTTTTTTTTTTTTTTCTTTCCTTTTCTTCAGTTGATAAGGGAAACGCTGTCCATTAGACACAAATATAAACAGAAAATATTTGGTACCAAACTTTTTTTTTCCTTTGTTTGCCATGGAAATCTTTCCTTTTTCATCTTTCTCTTCTACTAGAATTTAATATATGTGTATATTATATATATATATATAAACGATATACTACTTTGAGAAAGATAATAAAGAAAGGAACATAGGAAAAATTCTTGCCACAGGATACCAGTAGGTCAAAAGTTATATTCAGCAAAAGGATTAGACATTTAAAAATAGGGGTTCCAAAAGGATTTAAAGGCATTAGACACCCATCTCTGATTTAATTCAGCTCCCTTAGGCTCTTTGGAAATTTTCAGCCAAAACGGTTAACATAAATATACATGGACAGGTATTTTTTCCTGAAGAAAAATTAAGATAATAGGAATAAACCATCAAGCTTTAGGGCACAAAACAGTTGATAACTGATTGGAATAGAATGAGATTTTCCTTTTCTGAACATACCATAGGTACTCTCTTGGTTCCCATTACCTATGATACATACATAAAAGGGATTTCTTTAATCTAGAAGCATGCTAATTTCAAGTACATCTAAGTAGCGTAATTCTTAGGTACATTGCACCTTTCAGTTAGAGCTGGGTAAAATTGTTCAAAGTACCTTTGGAGATTACGTTTCTCTCTCCTTTTGACTGCATGTGGCAGTTAGACACAGCACTTGTACTTGAGTTTTGAAAGCCTCTATGTTAATAAGTGACATTTCAGAAAAAAATTAAAAGACTTTCAATTAAGATCAATATGAATGTTAGTGGTCATACACCTCCAAGTTATGGTCACTCATACTAATAACGGCTTGTGTTTTCTTTCTTTTGTGAGCATATTCTTTGCAGTAGTTTTGGCAAAAGCATTTTATCAAGAAAGTCTGGTTCTTTCAATTGCTGTTTAAACACAGTGCTTTAACAAATCGGTATCAACTGGATTGAATTTTCACAATTTTTAAACTGTGGAGTTTTAGTTTTCATGACATAATCCATTTGTACTTAAATAAATAAATTGGCATTATGTATTCTATGCTCTTCGCTTTATATAAGTATGGCATTGCATAATTGCATAGAACTGCACGCTCATGTTTGGACTGTGATGTTTCTTAACTCCTGATTAGTTTCTGTATATTCCTGCTTAAACCAGTTCAGTGCATTTTCCTGTGGATATATTTACTGTATTAAAACCATTTTGACTTCCTACTAATAAAACAATAAATATCTCATAGTGATTCTAGTGATAAATATCTTGCTTATACATATGAAAGATACAAAATTTAAGAAAACTTTCAGAGGAGTTTAATGGTCACCCGTGCAGGACAGTCATACAGCACAGACACTTGCAGCTGTAGACACATATATTGCATTTTCTGTCAATAAGGGTGTTAAGGTGTTCAGCTATCAGTGGTGAATTTCCCTGCTGCATCACAAATCCCACTGATCACTTGGAAAGTTTTCAAAGACACAGGAATTAAGTTCCTAAGTCTGCACAGTTCTGCAGCCTTTCTATTTTTATCATATAATTTGCTGGGAGGAAAAGAAAGAAAAAAGAGAGAGAGAGAGAAATAGAAGGATCATAGTCTATATAACTATTCCTTTAAGAAAAGCAAGAAAATAAAATGCATATAAGGAAAGTATGAGCTATAGAATTCATATAGGCTATGATTCTGTTTCAGATTGAATTTTAGCTACAATTATATTCAAAATATAGTAAAAACAGGGTCAGCCTTTGAATAGTGTCAATTTGAATTAGACTGGCAGAAGCTGGACTACAGCAAATTAAAGAGGAGCTGCATGAAATATTGAATAGATTTTGATCATGGTATGAAATAGATATTATTTTATTTATGAAATATATTAATGAATTCATTAAGAACTCGCTTATGAGGCTGGCTACAAGGCCAGCAAGGCTAGATAACACTTTGCCTGACTGAGATTATCTGCATGACTAGGCTGCTCAAGGGTAAATATAGACAGACAGATAGATAGGCAGACAGACAGACAGAATTGGTGACAATCTGTAATATTTCTTTCTATCTTAGTGAGAAGTTAATACGTAGACAAAGACAGGGTCTCTGCCCTAATCTAGTGACCAGAATGCAATTTTCAGTTAGTTGAGCAGAGTTTAGTCCTGCCTGACTTCAGCACTGTAGAACGCCAGTGATGCCACCAGGGAGCACCTCTTTTTCTCCAGGCAGTTTGGTGCCGATCATTTCATGCCCGCAGGTGGGGGTATTGTGAGTGGGCACGGGAAGACGAAGGGTTCCTTGCCCGGAGCACTTCTTGTTTGCTCGGTGTTGGAGCCTATGGATGAAACATGGTTGGAACTAGGAGTGACACAAATTGAAGGTGCGGATGTTTTCACTTACACACATTTTTAATCATGACACTAATGACTAGTCAGCAGTGTGGGGATGGTATGGACCAAGAAATGGACCAAGGAAAAGTTCATTACATTTGATTTCCTTCTTGAAGCTGCAACGAAACTTTTGGAACTGTAACAGCCCGGCATCTTGTGCCTGGAGTGGCAGAGATTACATGGTATCAGGCGTGGTGATTGGGCTCAGTGAGACTGTGTAATAAGTTAATTCACAGATGCAATGCAGACAGGAGTACTGAGGGATGAAGGATATATCCAAGAAGACTACATTATATATTGTTATCTAACTCAGAGCACTTTAGGATGGTAAATGCAATCACTGTTAAAAAGTTGCTGCCATATTTAGCATATGAAAGCTGTGAAATTCAGGTCCTTACTGCAATTTTTTAGTCTTTGCAGTAAGTAGAAAATATTTTGATATGTCTCCCCAGATTGTTTGCACAATTTAGACCTATTGCACATATGGAAATTTGCAAGGAATTTGTTTTCACCTATCAAGATATATTGAGGACTGCAAGAAAAAAAGAAAGAAAAAAAGACAAAAAAAAACATACTACCTGAAATGTCTATTTGTTTCTTTTATCAAATTTATAGTAATTACACAAAATTGAACTAATCAGAATCAGCCATATGAAATATCACTCCTTCTTGGAAGAAAAGTAGAAAATGTATGAAAAATAGATGTTATTTCTAAGTATGTTATACAGTATATCTAAATAATAATTTCGATGTAGTGTTGCACGTTAAGTTTTCTTAACAAAAGAAGCTGAGTAACAATGGAGATGACAATTTTTTGAAGACTAGCAGGAAATACCAACAATTACAAAAATTCTCATTGTTATGGAAACAGTGGTGGGATGTTCCTGTGAAAAATTTAACTGTCTTTTTAAAGCAATAACTGAAATCTTCATGTATACGTACTAACTGATTATTTAGCAAATACTTAGCTTATTCAGAAGTAACTTTCCTACTGATAGTAGATAATTTTTACTATTGATTTTCTTGTAATCAAATTGCTATTTCCCTTTTCCTTAAGCAGATATCTTTAAGATATTTATTTTCTTGGTAGTGCCCACAATTTTCCCATATTCATCTAGTATGGATTCTTGCTCAGAAAATTAAAAAAAAAAACATCTCCATATGCTGTATGAATTTAGGAGAAAATCAGTTTGAAACATCACATTGGAAACCCACATTCTGCATAACTCTGGAAACAGCTTCATAAGCGTTAAGATGTGTTTCAGGTCAGAATAAGCTGACTTCCACAAAAGCATAAAAATATAGAGACATAAGGTCATAGGTCAGTCTCTAAAGTCAGCATTCTGACTGAGAATGGTATGAAGGTGCATTGTGGTGTGAAGAACCTTTAAGTGACGGGGAAGTTGTTTCTACCTAAAATTGTCACTTATGTATTTTTAGGAAAGAGCAGAGAGGTCAGGAAGGTAAAAAACATGTTTCTTTATCTTTTCAGTCTCTCTATGTAGAGCATATTAAAACAGCTGCAATGTTTCTGTTCAGGTCTCCAGTCTGGTTCCACCCTCTGCAACAGAATAAAAGTTTCTATAACTTATGCACTAGAAAGCAAAGAGAGCATTAGTCTAGTTTACAGTCCTAGTTTTCTGTGAGATATTTGTAAAGCTAGAGGGAGCTGGAAAAAACAAAGCCTTAGGATGCTATTGATGTTATATTTTAGAATAATAAGATTAGAAAGGTTTGTTGGACAAAAACATTTGGGAACATTTAATTACTACCCTAGCGATTAATTTTCACTATATAATTCAAACTCTTAGATGTATATGAAGGTAAAGAACAAGTAGAGTCATATTACAGAGTAGTAAACCAGATTCTCAATCAGTATTGGGTCACAGACAATATAGCTGTAAAACCAAAGCCTTGATGCATATGGAAGGAATACAGTGATGCTTATCATATATTTGTTTCAATTTTAAAAGGTCATATATAAGAAAAATGCCTTATTCCCTGATTTGGATAGCAACTAAAATGTCAGGGATTCAAAGCTGTCCCCCTGAAATTGTTAACTTCTCCAAGGAAATTATTAGCGGAGGCAGGGGGACGAGAAGGAGGGAGAATGAAATCTCATTGCTTTCACAGTGTGGTTTCAAATGTTATTTGTTAATTGGCCTCCTTCTATTAAAAGTGTGACAATCTTTATGAATAAAAAGTAAATGTCCAGAAATATGGTAGTTGTCTCCTGTTGTGGTCCAAAACTCTGTGGTAAAGAAATTCTTAGGCAGTAGCATTTCCATATAATCATACTTTTTCCTTCTCATCTGGCATATTACAGAACATATTCTTTATCAGTGCTTTGTTCTAGCTAAAGTAAATGAGGGTGTTTCATTTTACATATCTGGTCTCCCTTTACGTCCCACCAAGCTTCGATCTAACCTACAGACTTTGATGGTTAGTTTCATGGCTCATTTATACAGTGTATACAGGAATATTTTCACTTTTAAGTTTGATATTCAGTGCCTTTACATGTTCTAATTAGGTTAATCTCCAGTTATCCCACTGTGCCACTTCCCTCATTTACCCTCTGATGGATCGCTAAAATTTCACCACTTTGTATACTGGCTATTATGTTTTTCCCCAAAAATTCTGAAGTTTCCAGGGGTTAATCAGTGCTAGATCAAATAGGCACTTTTACTGGGGTTTCTCTAGAAGGAGAGACGGTTATAGTGTTCTAACTTAAGCTGGAGAGTGATGGGACTGTCCCAGTATTAAGGGTGCTGGTCCGGAAGAAAAAGGCACAAAGTTATGAACTGTCCTACCAGATTTGGAGTCTGAGCTTCAACCAGTTGCTTCTCACATGAAGTTTTCAGACTTGTGTTGTCTGTTTGCATACTTATTTTTAGTTCTACGCTTTATTGCATGCAAGCTTATGGCAATTTCAAGTTGCAATTAAATCAAAATATAGGCACATTTCACAAGTGCACTGGTTTCCATTTCCATTTTGTTTCCTTCACAAATGGAAGGTCTTATTTGTGAAGTTAATCATGCCTGCAATATTACATACCAACAAATACTGTGTTTATGCTCCTGCTCTGTATTATTGTATCTTTGTCTCTGTTCTTCACATTGACTCGGTTTAGGCTAAATTTGAACTGCAAACAGATGTGCCAGATCCATGAATTTTCCACTAGCTTGATTTGCAATTGGCATCAAAGAGCAATGGTAGAAAAGCTAAAATAGTTCCCTCACTGAAATAAATTAAGAAATGAAGACAATATTCTTTAATATTGTTATATTAAAGAAAATAATTGCAAGATATGAAATATTTTGTTGTTTAAGGAACATAAACAATGGAATATTTTTAGAAGTTAATTATAGAAATCATTAATGTAGAAAGTAAATGTGTACTTTGTATGGGGTCTGTAGTGACTGACACAAATTAGGTCGTATTTGGGAAAAAGTACAGGAGTAAGTGGTATATGATCAACTCTGGAATTCCAATATTCTGTCAACCAATATGTAGACAATAAGTTATTTTCTCCACTATTTTCACTTAATATCACCACTGCATTTCCAGACCTCAAAAATGGGATACCAGAATGAACAAAAAATATTGGTTGGTTGCTTTTAAAATATTTCCCAGTTCTAAGATGATAAGACTGTGGAGATCCTTAGAGACTCATTTGGACTGTATAGAAATAAAAGGTCAATTATTGCAATGAACAACTTAATCTAGATTAATTGTAAATGGAGTCTGAGTGTTCAATGACACTGTTGTGACCCAGATCATAAAACCTGCATAAATTAATTCATAAATTAATTAAAAATTGGGTACAACTGGGTATTTAGCTAAAAGGCCTGTTTGAATAGTTAGTTCAAAATAACTATACACCAGAGGTTACTCATTTTTCACCTCAGAGATAGCAAAAGTCACATACAACACAGAGAAAATTGGACACTAATCTATCTCATAGATTTCTGCGTGCAAGATCTTATTTTTAATCACTGAAGTTCTGTTGATTTATGGTGAAATAGATTAAGATAAATTGGCAGAAATTGACTTCTTCATAAAATCTGAAGATGTCTTCCTTTAACTTTCAGAGGAAATCCTAAGTGTAACACACTGCTATGTATCACTTGTTACTATAAAAGTTACAGAATATAGTATCTAATTAATGACATAAAAAAGACAGAGTGTAATTGAAAGAGAAATTCATATACGTGTTCAGATTAGCCTAAATTCACTGAATTTTCAAAATAAATTAAACTTTTTAAAACATACTTAAAATGTTTAAAATATACTTAATATGCTTTAAATCTTTCTTTTCTTCTACAAAACAGCTCTATCCTACAGCCTTTTTTTTTTTTTTTTTTCTTTTTTTTTATAAAGAAGATTTTCAGGCAGAGCAAGAGAACAGCATCAGAACATAATGTATATCTCACATTCTAAGTAGACTTCCAAGCATTAGGGTTGTTTTGCAGGTCAGCTACATTTTTAGCACAAATAATTTTCTTCTAATACTCACAAAATATCATACAGTGTTGAAAGACAGAGATTACTGTGACAAGTGGTAAACAGAGGGATTTAATATAGCTAAATTGTCAACCACGAGAAACGTCACAGTGAACTACAAACATCTTCTGACTGAGTCCTGACTTGATTTTTAAGAAGTGGGTCCTCAGTGAATGGAACAATCTCGATGTGAATGGGAACTCCCTTTTGTTTTGGAACAAGCCTTGATAAAATCAGGACATTTTCTCATATGGGTAAATGAGATGTCTGGAGAACAGGTTCAGGCAACAGAATGCCAGAACAGGACTCCTCTGATTATGGCCAAATACAAGGATAAGAAACTCAGTTTGTTTTCTTCAGAAGAAATAACGCCGTAGAGAGACTTCAAAGTCCCTGCAATATGAAACTTTTTATTCAACTTGAAGCACTAGGCATTTTATTTTAGATTTGGGGTTGTTTAATCCATTCATTTTAACATTTTTCTTTAAATTTGTCTCAACTGTTAAATAAGGAGTATGGCTAAGGAAGAAAGAAGGCAACAACCACAACAAAACTATTAGATATAGAAATGAAGAAGTGCTTTGGTATTGTCCCTTCTGATTTTTTCTACTGCTTTTCTGTATTTTACAAATTCAGAAATATTTTCAAGTTTATCAGAACTCAGTTCTTTTGAAAATTTTTTATTTAACAGAAAAAATTGTTCTCCTTTCTCCAGTCTCTTGCAAAGACCCCGAGCTCAGGCAGCCAAACCCCTGGTAGTTCTTCCTATGCCAAGGGAGCTGCCAGGGCTGACCCTTACATCCATGTGGATTCCTCTTTGAAATCAATGCTACTCATAAGGGAATGGATTAAGGTATTTCTATTACCTTTTGCCAAAGGAAAAAAAAAAAAAAAAAAAGTAAGGGATCATGTACTGCCTGATTTTCTTTTCAGTACTAAAATAAATACAAGCACCTGCATTCAAATGAGACCTTACAAAAAATAAACAAAATTTTTACTGTATATCTGGGAAATATCATATATAATTATTCATAGTTATATTATACTTCTGCAAGACAGATATTTCTCAAATTTCAGTGAATGTGTTGGATAAAGTAGGACTTAATCCAAGCNTAGAGAACTGTTATATCTCTGAAATATGACACACAATCTTTTTAAGCTATGAAAAGAACGGGAATGAACCAAACTTGTGTTTTCTGATGTGGCGTCCCGCGTGCACCGGTAACCCAGCAGTGATGACCTGTAACTCCCGAGCCGGGAGGGACAGAGGGACAGAGGGACAGAGGGACAGAGGGAGGGACAGAGAGAGGGAGGGAGGGAAGAAGTGAGTGTGCAAAATAATCAAGTTGGGTAAAAACTCTAATCTTGGTAGTCCTCAAAGAACCTCCAGTATCCAGATCCTCTATGGAATGACTTTTACTTTACTTTGCCCCTGAAATTTACCTGTTATAGAAACCATTCATATTTCAAAGAATTTCAACACACTGTACANTCATGTACTGCCTGATTTTCTTTTCAGTACTAAAATAAATACAAGCACCTGCATTCAAATGAGACCTTACAAAAAATAAACAAAATTTTTACTGTATATCTGGGAAATATCATATATAATTATTCATAGTTATATTATACTTCTGCAAGACAGATATTTCTCAAATTTCAGTGAATGTGTTGGATAAAGTAGGACTTAATCCAAGCGTTGCTCCAAACTTAAAATTTTTATATTCAAAATTTTTCATGTAAACATTTTTTTTCCTTATTTGTGATTTTCGCAGACTTCAGTTCATGGATGGATTTTAAATATGAAAACTGGAATATGATGTAATCCTTTTCTTACTACTCTTTAAGTGGCTGGTTCTATGAAGAACAGGAAAACTTGTTAGAAAGCACTGTTCTCAGTAGAACACTGGTTCATACTCAGGAGAAAAAAATAAATCTTTTAACTTTTAGACATTTCAGAAGAAAAATAGCTCAGCGTATTACATACAAAGAGATTAAGAACTTAACTCTGCAAAGGGACTGGAAAGGCTTGTCTTTCTGTCAGTGTGGTCTCATCTCAAAATCAATCTGATATTGTGAGCATAGTCATAGTGGAAGGAAAAAAATCAAGGTGTATGGATTCTGAAATCTAGAAAAAAATGGATAACTTACTCAAGAGGCAAGAAATCTCAGAAACAGTTCATNGAAACAAGTATCAGTAGATGAGAGATCTATATTGTAAAAAACACAGATGGATGCTGTAAACCTAGGCAGTCATTCATACAGCATATTTGCACAATTCTTAGAAGAATGGAGATGTGCTGGTTTAGGGATTTGCAAGACACCTTCTGTGACATTCAACCCCCCTAAATTTAGCAGTCTGAAAATTGAACATTTGGTAATAGCAAGTATCTGTGTTTCTGTTGCAGTCAATAGTGAAGAACTCAAATTTTTAGCTGATGATTCATCTTGTCTCCCACATACCCCTTGCCTTAAGATGAGAAAGTCTCCCTCTACATGTTCTCTCTTTCTGTTTAGTGGAAAGACCCTAGAAATTAACTTATCTTAAGCTCTTGATTTTAGATATTTAAAACAAATAAATGCAGCCACCTTTTGAGACACTTTACTGTCACAACGTATTGTAAAAAGGAAAGTTATCAGAAAATTCTTGGTGTTTATTTGAATTGTTGTGATTACTTTTTGTTTTTCTAAGAATAAAAATATCTTGGATTTTTAGTAATTTACTTCAAAGCCACTAAAACTCCCCTCCCCCATTTGTTTATTGTTAAATGTTATTCAATTCTGTTTACAATAAATTCCAGGTTATATAAGTATACTTTGAAAATTATAAGAGACATATTACAAAGAGCATCTTATCCTGAATTTGAAAATTCTATTTTTATAAGTTAAGCATGTATGATTCATGGATGTTCAATATATTCCTGATAGCTCAGAAGATATGCAGAATCAGATATATATTGATAACTCAGAACTATGTAAAGAATTGGAAATGTTTAGGGCAAAACACAGAACATATATGGAGAATGGATAAATATCTTTATTACTCAAAAAAAAAATAAATCTTTGGAGGTCCTGGTGATAGATTAAGAATTTAGCTTCCATGCTGAACTCTATATACCTCCGAGAAGAACCCACCTCAGGCTAATTTATACAGTAAGTATAAAAACCAAGCAAACAAGCAAACAACCCCCCCTCTTCCACCTTAGAAAGCAGTCAGCTGGTAAAATGTCTATATAGCTCCTTGGGCCAATTAATGTAGAAAAAATGTTGATAGCAAAGTGATGACAAAGAAGATGAATATGTTTTAAATGAGATTTTGTCTGAAAGTGTCATCTCATGTTGCCAGGCCTTTGGATGCTCATAAAATGTAAATAGGAATCCAAGGGAAGACAAAGAACAAATAAAGGAAAAATAACATGTGAGCATAAGAGGTAGTCGTAAAGTCAAGATAAATTAATGGGTGTGCAAGCATCTATTTTTATTCTGACATTATTGGTAACCAAATAATTACCACTACCAGTCCCATCTTATTAAATGTTATTATTAATGAAATGTGAAATATTGTGGAATGGGAATGTGAGAATCTGCACACTAGCATAAGGAAGAACTGTAGAAAAAGACAAAATAAAGTTTTGTATGTCATAATTAGCCAGGGCAGTTTGTCACTTTACCAGCAAGGCACAAATAATGTGTTGAATACAATACATATGTGACATTTCCAAGCCGGGGGCGGGGG